>CM035123.1:7547813-8045332 GCA_020205555.1 Panax stipuleanatus | reverse complement strand
TGCACTAAGTGCGAATCAATAATCAGTATAGATGTGAATAATCAACAATGATTAACCACGAACATATTTAACAAAAAACACTCGAGTTCGAGTTAGGAAACTTGCCTGATTAGTTGACTACTGCTACGCAATTTAATTTAATCGCTTTATGGTAAAGACCTATCAGTTATAAGATTGATCTTTCAATTAGCATAACATACCTTATAATTAAACTATCTAACATTTAAACACATAGTCAAATATTAGATAATCTTAACACTATGCATATACACAAGTCTAAACCTAACACACATCGAGTCTTTAATTATATTCAATATATTATACTGAGTGGTTTCCTACAAACAACCAACAAATTAGCTTCCGTCTCGTCTATACTGTTTTCACAGTGAGTTAGATCAGTTGCTAATTCGTATATACCTCCGCTCCCTGCAGGAATCGTTTAGCCCAGTTACTATACATCAATTATTAATGAGTACGACTGCACTACCTTAGACTTAACACTACTTTATCATACAACTTGTGAATTAACACTTAATCTTTTATTTTATAAGTCCTTCTTCATAATCTAGTAAGCCGAATACCTAATCCAATAACCTAGATTCAAATAACTTGTTGTTTCCCAGCATAACAAAACTGACATAACTAATCCAGCAATTTGGATTCCAACTGAATTTTAATTTAGTAAATTAGTTTCCAATCCAGCAGACTGGATTCAACCGTCTTCCAATCCAGCAAGCCTGGATTCAAATTGATATCTAATCCAGCATTCTGGATTATCCAAACAGATCATTCCAGCAACTTGATGGTCAATCCAGCAAACCAGATTGCAATCCAGTAAACTAGATTCCAATCCAGCAAACTGAATTCTCTTTTTTTAACCAAATCATCTTATTATTTTTTTATCTTTTGTCCACACATAAATACATGTATTCCATACACAAAAATAATTTTTCAGGAATTTTTCAATTTCCTTTAGTGAGTGTTCTTCAAAAATTCATTTTTAGTTAATTCCTTAAGAAATAGCTACCTCGCGCTTAACTCCAAAAATTTCCAACTCTTGGTGGGATCTTACACATGTTAACGTGAACCTTCAGTTTAAATTTCGTGGCAATCAGAGTTATACAACTCCGGTTATAGCAATTTTTGTCAGAAAAACGCAAATATTGAAATGATCATAACTTGCTCGATTTAAGTCAGAATGAGCTCATTTTTGGACACAAGCTACTTTATAACATATATTTTAATATCTCAAAATATTGGAATTTATTACACAAATTAAGTGGCCAAAACAGTCCTTGAAATTTCCAGACAGCCTACTTTTGTAGTTTTTCAGATTTTTCCTACTTTACTAAAAACTGTCCAGACGAAAATCTACATGGAACTTTTCAGTGATCCCACTTGGAAAAGTTATAAGACTTATGGATCTAACTCCAAAAATTGACCACACTCAAAAATTTGAAATACAATAAGAGATATGGTTGTTTGAATTTCATGTTACGTTTTCCCCAAAATCTGATTTTCTAGTTTTTGTAATTTCTAAGAAATTCTCCTAGATCTCTTGATTAACCAAATATTAAACATCATAAACCATCATAATACATACTAGTACACCTTAAGATAATGGCTCTATCATGATCTATGATCTATTACACCAAACATACACCAAATCCAAGCAAAACATAATCAAGGCTAAGAAAATTATAGTTTTCTAACTTTTTAAAACATAGTTTCCTTTTTCTTGCTTTTGATCTAACTTTTAATCATATAAATGGGTAAATCTAAACACCACATACTCTAAATCATGTAGATCTATAGTTTTGAATTTTTGAAATCTTAGATCTACATATCATCAAAAATAATTACACAAAAGGGAATAAACTAGTGTTTGGGTTATTCCTTTTCTTGATCTATCAAAGTGGATGATGATTTTGGGTAAAAGGAATATCAAAACCTCTTCCTTTCTTTCCCTTACCCATCCGAAATATCCCTCTCTCTCTTGTCTCTCTCTAGTATTCTTACTTAGCTAGTTAAAAAATGAGAAGAAAGAGAAAGAGAATTGATTTTGTTTGTTAAATGTATAGATATAATTAGTATATCTCTATGTATCTCCCAATACATCACCCTTCTTATGTTGCTTGCAAGTTTGAGATTACTTGCAATTTTGGTTATAAGTGTTGTGTAAATAAAAGGTTGACACATGGAAGAGTTGGTAAATCAAATGATTACATCACAAGGCTCTCCTTATTCCTTCCTCTTGGGCCAAAATCTAGGCCCTTTATTCTCCCAACTTGGTTTGTTTTTATTCTTTATTTAGCTTATCAAATGTCCAAATAAATTCCTTAATAATTGGGCTAGAGTCTTGGGCTCCCATAAAAAAATTTTGGGCTTGCTAATAAAATAATTGGGCTATGTAAATTAATACAGTCCACTAATTTTACTTCTATCCTACCCTAATCATTTAATTAGGATTTCTATTCACCACATTTGTAATTTAAATCCTTACTCATGTACATTTAATTACTTAACCCAATTAGACTTGCTTTTAAAAAATTAATAAATTGAGATAATAAACTTAATCTCTTAGTGTTAGTTAATATTTTAAATCCTAACATCCTTTCCTATTATAACCCTTAGGTTATTTAATTTTCATACCTAATATATATATTAGGTTACAAGATTTTATTCTAAATTCTCTTTATAAATATATAAACAATACACAAAACCATATAAGTCCTTCACAAAATTTTTAAATCCATACTCTATTTCCAGTCTAGGTCTTATTATTTAACCTTTATTTAATCATTTAAGATTTTATTAATCTTATAAATTCTCGGGTTGTCACATTCACCCCTTCTTCTAAGAATTTCATCCTCGAAATTACAACCTACTAATTCCTACTCCTTTATTTCACAAAAACTAGGTTTTCGACTTAACTTATTTCTGATTTCATTCTCATTTAATGAGTACACACAGCTTCTTTCTCTGAGGAATTATTATATCATCACATTATATCCAAACTTCTCCCCAAGGAGTTAAAAACTTTCAAATTATGCTGAGGGTCATATAGACCATGAACTCTCAGGTTTAACGGTATTCACCGTAATCAAATAATAGATATGTTTACAATCACGAAGAAGGTAAACTATCGCTAGCCTTAATTATTTGAACGACTGTATGCGTTCAATGATTGGAATGTACGTTATCCAACCAATATATCCCCATTTTTCGGGGTTGTTCATACTCAGCCGGAAGTCCGAATCAAAATAATTTGGTTCGGGATAAGTTCTCAAAGAGATACTTGAATTTTTATAAACATTTGTCTAGCTGAATCAATTAGCTTAGACATATACCAATAATTCTAACATCAATCGAAACATGTGTCTGGCCAAATTTAATTGACACTTGAGTTTTCTTAAAAATTTTGAAAATAATTTTGTGACGTCATTATACCGCACTGTATTTACAGTTCGTTGAAGATTCTGTCATTTTTGTGACTTTGTCATAAAACAATATACCATAGTGGGCTGACGATCTTTAGATCACATCCAACACTAGGCAATACTGCATTAATGACTCCATCGTTTTTATCATCCTTGCATCAGGTTCAATGATGCATTGATGATATATAAAATACGTTTTGATATTTTAAATAATTTTTGTCTAGCCGAAACAATTAGCGTAGACTCTTCTTTAAACCGTTCAAAATTATTGAAAACCATTTTTGGAATTATCATGTTGCAACAGATAACGATGTGTCAGGGTCCCGAAGTCCACACATACACAATTGTAACCATGTTTTGAAGATAACCAAAAATTCATTTTTGCTGTTATCATGCCGCAACAGGTAACGATGTGATAATGGCTCAAAATCCATCTCCACACCCTTGTCACCATGTTGTGAAGATAACAAAATTTATTTTATTTCGAAAAAGGCACATCAGTGCGAAGTTAGCTTGATGTCAAAAATTTTGAAGTCTAACACAGCTAGAAGATTTAGAATACCTATGCTTCCACCATTAATTTCAATTCTTCTAATGATCAATTGCTTAATAATTATATCTATTTTTATTATCCTCAATCCTTCATTCACAATTTTCCTATACCCCCGTATAGTTCATCAAACATAGCACACGTTATGAGTTCAGGAACTTACCACAATCATATGGGTTTAGAAACTTATCCTAGTCAGACCAAAGTCGTCCATTCGCTGAGGGGTTCCACCATACGATTCTGAGTCACGAACTTACCATACGTATGAGTTTAAAGAACTCGCACCTAATCTTATATTCTCTATCTATCTATTATACACATAAGAAAAGAATCACCTTCTCATCATACATATAGTGAATAGCGTGACACCAACATCTCAATGATTATCAATGTGATAAACTAAGTAGTCGTTAGACCAAGCAGAAAACCCCCGCCCATACAAAGGTTTGTACAACTTAGCTTCCTAGCTCCCTCTTGCTCAATACGAATTTCATTTAATCCGTATCTATAATTCACAACTCTTTCCTGAGTTTTAATAGTACAATTTCATAATGCAACAATCGTACAACAATTATGCTATAAAGTTTTCAATCATTTGATTGATCCTCCTCCTGCTATGACCTTATCAGATCACGTTGTGATATCATATTATAATCGTATTATATTACAATTCTTTCCTATCTTATGATCGTTTTGTTCTACGATCTTCTTTCTCTTTATACTTTTAGTCTTTTAGACTCTATCTATTTATTACTACTGTTCATCTTTATTATCAGAGTTAGGTAACTCTGGATCTTTATTATTTGTCAGGATTCATCTTTGAATCTTATTGACTTAATAATACATTCCCCAAATTCATCGCTTAGAACTTAAACTCTATTTGAGTTTATTTCTATTCCTCATCCATGCGATTATGACCTAAGGTAACACTACCTAAGGTTTATAACCTACAGCTCTGATACCAACTGTAGCGCCCCCAAATCCAGGTCCCCAAAACCTCGGAACTGGTACGTTACGATACATCATTTCTATAATTATTGTAAAAGATATAAACATAAATTGTTTATATAATAATTTTACAACATAATTCCCAAGGTTTGTAACCTTAACTTAATACCTGCATTCAATAACCTACATAACATACAATGTCATTTGTATCCAATACTATTCTGATTTTAACCGTATAATAATTCCATCATGGAACTTGTATTTGCCTTTGCCTGTGTCCGAAGTTTCGTCTTTAATCCTGGAATGTTTATCATGATATAGCAAGGGTGAGCAACAAGTTTGCCCAGCAAGTTTAAGTTCAAATGAAGATATATCATGACTGAAAAGGAATAATAAGTTGACAAACTTTCAACAATGTAAGAATTGTGAAAGAACATGAATCAATAATCCTGAATAGCCAACAATGAACATGAATAAATTCAACTGAACAATATGGTAATGAAGGTGATTAGCCTTTCATACCTGATGAACATATGCAACATGCACTAAATGCAAATCAATAATTAGTATAGATATGAATAATCAACAATGATTAACCACGAATATATTTAACAAAAACACTCGAGTTCGAGTTAGGAAACTTGCCTGATTCGTTGACTACTGCTACACAATTTAATTTAATCGCTTTATTGTAAAGACCTATCAATTATAAGATTGATCTTTCAATTAGCATAACATACCTTATAATTAAACTATCTAACATTTAAACACATAGTCAAATATTAGATAATCTTAAAACTATGCATATACACAAGTCTAAACCTAGCACACATCGAGTCTTTAATTATATTCAATATAGTATACTGAGTGGTTTCCCACAAACAACTAACAAATTAGCTTCCGTCTCATCTACACTGTTTTCACAGTGAGTTAGATCAGTTGCTAATTTGTATATACCTCCGCTCTCTGAAGGAATCGTTTAGCCCAGTTACTATACATCAATCATTAATGAGTATGACTACACTATCTTAGACTTAACACTACTTTATCATATAACTTATGAATTAACACTTAATCTTCCGCAATAATTATAGAAATAATGTATCGTAACGTACCAGGTCCGAGGTTTTGGGGACTCGAATTTAGGGGCGCTACATGTTCCACATTAAAATAGTCTTTTCTAGCTCCTCAATCTTAGAGGTTAGATTTAACTCTCTTTGTGTACTGAGTTCATTGGTCTGTCTTAAGATTTTATTCTCAGCTTCAAGTTTAGAGAGAGAGGAAGTACTGAGTAGAGTTGTATCCAGTTCTACTTAAACTTTCTCTTTCTCTTTTTGAAGAAGAGAATAATCTTTTGACAGAACTCTGAACCACTTCATGTATTGATGCAGATCAAAAGTTATGTCATATAATGCAGTTCTTAGATCATCCATATCTACATCAGGAGAGTTAAAGTCAAATACCTCATCAATACTTACTTCATGATGGTCAGTGCTCTTCTTCTCTTTGACTTCTTTGGCCATTAGGCATAGATTGGCTACTTGAGGTTCTTCATCATATCCTAACTCAGAGTTTGTGTCATTGTCTGAGTCACTCCACGATCCTCCAGCTACAAAACCTTTATCTTTCTTCTGAAACTTCGTAGAGCCTTTGAATTCCATCTTTGGATTTGTTCTCCTTTTCAGCTCTTCTCTAACAGGCTTGTTGCAGTTTGCAATGAAGTGGTCAGGCTTCTTGAAGTTATAGCATAGGTCATTGATCAGCTCTTGACTGCTGCTATTGTTGGATCTCTTGGGTCTGTTGCTTCTGCCTTTTTGCATGAACCTCTTGAGTCTTTTGACCAGCATTGCAATGTCCTCATCATCATCTTCTTCAGAGTCAGATTCATTTTCAGCTCGAGCTTTGGAGGTGGCTTTCGTTTCCTTGAGAGCAACTCCCTTGTCCTTCTTTCTTCCTTCAGATAGAGTTTCTGCACGTTGAGTTAGCTCTAGTTTGTAGGTAAGAAGGTTTCTATTAAGTTGTTGTACTATCATTTCATGGAGGTTCTTTGATTCTCTGGTGGCAGTGATTTTTGCATCCCACTTGCTTGGTAAGGACCTCATGAACTTTATGGTAAGATCTTTGTTTGGATAGATTTTTCCAAAGGCTCAAAGAGAGTTGAGCAGTATGTTGAATCTTTCATAAGTGGAAGTGATGTTCTCTCCTGGCACATGGGCGAACATATCATACTTTTGAGTCAAAAGAAATTACTTGTTTTCTCTGACTTCTTCAGTTCCTTCGTGCATAATGAGCAATGCTTCCCAGACTTCCTTGGCAGTTTTTTTGTTGACCACATTCTCGAACAGATCGTCTTCTAAAGACTGGAATAGAATGTTCTTGGCCTTCTTGTTCAGTTGGACAACTTTCTTCTCGTTGTAAGTCCATTCTGATTTGATCTTGATCTGCATTCTGTTTGGATCTTCAGAAGTAGGTGCAAGGTTTGTTGGAACGTAGGGCCCACTCAAAATAATTTCAAATAGATTGTCATTTATAGAATCTATATAAGCTTGCATACAAACTTTCCAGTTGGAAAATTTTTCTTTGATGCACATTACCAGCTTGCTGCATCCACCACTCTTGGACTAACTTATCATGTGAGCCATCAGATCTACTCAAGCTTTGTAGGCTAGTTGAGAGAACCTGCTCTGATACCAATTGTTAGTTCTAGGAGGCACAAAAGTTATCTAGAAAGGGGGTTGAATAGATATTTTTAAAACTTTTCCTTTTCAAAAATAACCTATCATATTTGTTAATTAAAAATTATTTAACCATAGCGGAATATGTTTTGTTTGTTTCCCTTTAAGGTAAAACAAGTTTATAGTTCGATTAGCAGTTATAGCAGATATGGCAGTTAGTAAATATAAATAACACAGTGATTTTAAGTGGTTCAGAGAACTAAAGACTCCTAATCCACTCTTCTACTCCACGAGTAGGAAATCCACTAAGGATATCTTTACAACTTTGAATCACTGAGATTCCTTCAAGACCAGCAGTCTTGGAACTTCTAGTTCACTAAGAACTCTTCAAGTCCAACAGACTTGGCACTTCTAGTTCACTGAGAAGTCTTCAAGTCCAGCAGACTTAGAATACACTATAATGAGAGTTTAGTTCTTTGATGTGCTACTCAGTTGCCGTTAAGCATAAGTTCTACAAAACTGAGTAGCGAAGCAAACTATCTTTCAGGATCGTAGTGTTTGACTTTGAGTGTTCTTGAGCTTTGTTCGTTCTTACTTTCTTAATCTGAATCTTCAATCTGATTTCCTTATGAAGGAGCCTTTGAAAACTTCACGTTGAAAGGCTTTCGTTGGAGCATTTAATGTTTCAGACATTTCTGAGTATTGATGTTGACTTCCTGGGAATATGGTGTTCTGCTGTTTGACTTGCCTGACACTGCAGACTGCTGTCTCACCTAACACCTGAAAAGGTGCTTTTAGCAGACAGAAAGTAGTCTCATTATCTTTCTCCATACATTTCTTCGATTCAAACTAAGGATAAGTGTTGGAGCATTGGGATTCCTGAAATGTCAACATTCATAAGCCATTCTTCATTTGTTAAACATCCTCTTTCATCAGATAGGCGAATCTTGATTCTCTGATGATAACTGAAGAAGCACCACGATCATTGTCATCAAACCACGATCGTTGTGTGTTGGTGTGCTTGTAGTTGATTCTGTCTTGATCGTAGAGAACACTACGATTCTGCTTAAGCTTTGATTGACTACGATCTCTACTTGTATCATTTTGCAGACTCCACATTTTTGAGAGCTGACTGCGATTCTTGACTTGGCTTGGCAGGCACTCGAACTGTCTCTACGATTTTGAATGTGGCTTCCTTGGCAAACTACGATTCTGAAGTGACTTCCTCGACACTCCACGATTCTGCCTTGGTTTCTGCAAACTCTTGGCTGGCTCGACAGAGTACAAATCTGTTAGGGCCTAACTATTACATTTCAAGAGATCATCCTAACAAGTTTGTTCTTTCTTCTATACATTCAATTACATAATGATAAACGTTTAGCTCAGATCAACTTAACAATTTTGATCCTTAATCTAAGTCCTTGTACATATATTCTCATAAGGACTTTACAATATTGGAAAGTGCATGCACATTTATTTACTTTTAACATCAAATTTGAATATGCAATTCCCAACACAAACCATCACCATGATCTTTCATTGTGCTCAATTATCAATTAAACGAAAAAGATAGAGAATTAGTATTATACCCTCGTAAAATCGTGCTTGTTTATGTACGAGTTCAACTTCAAATTCTTCACGTTCTCCTTGAATTCACCAGTTAGATTCCTTCCTTTGATCAACGTTAGCCATCCAAGTGTTTGGCCTCTAGAGGTGATCCATTAAGGAATAATATGTATTTAAGAAGATGGGTGTTGGCAAAACCCTAGTTTTAATTTCTATCTCTATAGAATTTTTAAATACTCTCCGAACAATTAGAAAAACACGTGTTCTACTAACCCATAATAAGACTCTTCTTATTTATAGATATATATAACCCTCCTAAACCATTTAGGAATATGGTTTTATTTTAATTAAACTCTTTTAATTAATTAAACTCCTAATCTAATTAGAAACTTGTGAGATTACTTTTATTAATTAATTCTCAAACCCTTTTAGGAATTAAATAATAATAATAATAATAAGACTCCTCTTATTAATTTATATTTAATATTTAGAAAATAATAAATAATAAATATTAAGCTATTTAATTTATTCTATCACCATAGATTAAATTAAATATACTTAAATCATTATTATGATTATGTCATTTACTTCTTAAATAAATATTTTTCTTTTGTAGTGTAACCTTTTAAGTTCTTCATATTAAATCGATTATGAATAAATCAATTAGAACAATTCTAATCTTATTTAAATAAATAAATTAAACTATTTAATTTATTTAAATAAATAATATTTATTCTACAATAAGGGTAAGCCCCCTTAGCGATCAACAACTTTCCAAATAATATAGATTTCAACATTAATCACAAAAGAACCTTTCAGTGAATAGTTAACATACAATTCAATCCTTCTACAATACGATGTCCCAATTAAATATAAGATATGAAATTATTGTCAAGTTTTTTAAATTTAATTATATGTATTTCGATTATCAAATGCACAACTTTAAATAATGCAAATTAGAAACTACTTTCTAATTTCATTCTGCCTTGGTCAATGACTACTGAGTTGTCATTTATCGAATCACATAGGACATTCTCTCCTTTTACTAGAAGCGATAGATTCTTTGATGATCATTCATTATCTCCATGTACAACTTATTATACCCAAGCATATCTTTTGATATTCACTAAGAGTTTTAAGGGATATGTCAAAGTATAACTCATCATATACAAGATACTATGACGATCTCAAGTCCAAAGATCACTTGTATTACTATCACTTTAGGAATTCCTATTAATAGGCAAGCAAATCTCCATTAGGTATTCATTTAGCGAGTCACGTTCAGTGAACTTATTCTATAATAAGCACCTACATACTTTCTTTAGTGTCTCCACATAAATAATTATGAGATCAATCATTCTCTTTCTAAGAGCAAGCAAAGTATGTACCATTCTATTTGGATTCACTAATCCTCTTTTTAGTAATCTAACGATTAGGAACGATTTTAGTTTTAAGTTTTTTAAGAATTTAGATCTCATTAGCATGATCATCATCATGGTTCTAAAATCATTTCTCAAAACTATGGGTTTATCACATATAAAATAACAGCACCATGTAGATAAAGTAAAAGGCATTTAATAAATTAATTCTTTTATTAATAAATAAAAAAGATTATAAAGTATATGCTACATCATATCAAATATGATTGGATTATGTGCAAACTACTTTCAGTCTATTCCCAAGAAGATGTCGATGTTTTGATACCAACTGACACCGGGAGAGATAGCGATTATCTTACAACTTAGGTAAAAAAATAAATTTACAGGCAAGAGATTCACCAAAAACACAAAGAAAACTTCTCTAATGCTTGAATTATATTTATCAAAATCAAAAAAGTTCCATTAAATTCAACCCACAAGCTGGGTTTTATAGCTAACAGACTTCCTTTTCAAGTCGTAACAGAATTCCTAAAATTATGGAAACGAAATCTTAAAAGGTAACAAACTTCCTATGGTAACAATTCCTAATAAATAAGGACTTCCTAATAATAAAAATATTATCAAAAAAATGAAACATAACTAAAAATAAAAATGTCAAATCTGAACTTCCGAAGCCGAACCCGAAGAAGTAGTCCGCCATCCAACTCCTAAATCGATTCCCAAAGACGTCAATGACTGCCATATTTACGTTGATCCTTCAATGCATATTATTTTAATGTCATTAATTTGCTATCTGATATCTCAGCATCATCGGACACGGATCCTTTTGAATCAAATTTGTAGCACACAGACATGTACTAGATTATAACTCTACAAAACTTATTAATGTTCTATTTGTTCGGTCACAGGTGTCCTCATCCATAAGTAAAGAAAGAAAGAAGTAGTGGTCGACAACCTTGGAGAAGAAAAAGGAGCTAAAAAGGATGTTTTTATTTTTGGTTTAGCTTAGATAATAGGCCTACATATATTACAGATATAGGTTTTCTTTCTTTACCTATATGTATCCTCAAATGATGTTGAAGAATTTATATACACCATATCCAAGAATTAGCAGAATATCCTCCCATCCGAGACTTTAGAAAAACAGAAAGAAAGAAAGATCAAACAAATGTGTACTTTTTTTGTTCCATCACAAGGTTACTATGGTGAAATAATTTTAATTTGTACTCAAACTAAGATATCTTTGTATTCTTTCAGATTATTATAGTGCTTTTTTCGGAGATCGTCCCGTGGTTTTTACCTCTTACTTTTAGAAGGTTTTCCACATAAAATATTGGTTTCTTATGTTTGGATATTTTCATCTCATTTTTTCCTGCGGTGGTTATTATTTTGGTGGAATTTAATCTGTTTGGCATGTACTGATATTTTTATCATTTAATTTATCTAAGACAATAGTATTTGGGAAATGATTTTTCTCAACAATGAGTATTAAAGCTAAGGTTATTTGCTTAGTTGTTATTGATAAATCTTATGGAGGAATTAGTTAAATCCATGATTAAATTGACCTCTTCAAAATTTTTGATCTGGAAGCCTAGAATGGAGGATATCCTTTACTACAAGGATTTGTATGATCAGTTGGAGCTCAAGGAAAGAAGCCCGCAGATAAAATTTGAGGTCGATTGGAATAAGATGAATAGGAAGACTATTGGTCACATCCGACAGTGGATTGATCAAAGTGTGTTCCACCATGTTTCGAAGGAGACAGATGCTCATACTCTATGGACAACACTAGAGTCCGTGTACGAGAAGAAAAATTCGTAAACTAAGACCTTTGTGATTCAAAAAATTGTGAACCTGATCAAATACAAAGATATGAGTAGTGTGTCGGAGCATATAAGCGAATTCCATGGTTGGTGAACCAACTATCCACTATAACGTTAAATCTTGATGATGAGATTTAAGATCTTTTGGTTCTCAATTCATTTCCAAATAGTTGGGAGACTTTGGTAATATCTCTAAGCCATTCAGCTCCATTAGAGAAAATAACCATGTAGATTATCAAGGATAGTCTTCATAATGAGGAGATAAGGCGAAAGGAGCAAGGCGTAAATTTTAAGACACATGCTCTTGTTGCTGATAATAGGGGCAGAATTAATTTTAGGGGATCTCAAAAATGAGATAAAGGTCGCAGCAAAAGCAAAAATTAGAATGATTATAATTCTGTAGCAATTTAGTATTAAGTGGCAATTTTAATTAATAAATGAATGTTAGCTTGTATTTAATTAAATTATAATGTTAAGATTTAATTAAATAAAGTGTAACTTTAGAAACTATGTGTTAAATGATTTATTAAAATAAAATAAAAGGGTTTTAAATTAGTTTTACCAAATAAGACCCTTACGTCTGTTTTAATCTTGTTTTATCAAATACGACCTTAACTACTAAAAACCTATTTTTAAAAATAAAGAGTTTTTGCCAAACAAAGCCTTATGGCTTTTGAATTTCAAATAAAATGTAACTGACATATTATTAATATAGTGTATTAATATGTAATATTAATTTGTCAGTTATACATTGTATAATTATGTTTTATATTATATATGTATTATATCTATATCAGTTTTATAATACGTTAAGTTAGAATAGAGTTAGTCACTGTTAGAAAGAAAGAACAGAGTGTTTAGCAATGAGAGGAAAAGAGAGAAGAAGTAGAAGAGAGAAGAAGAAGGAGGAAGCTTGTTAGTCAAAACTAGTCATCACCATCATCTTCTTCTTCCAAACAACAAAGGTATAATTCAAACTCTAGAAATTTTAATTATGTTTTTCCTTATTTTCATGGTTTAGTTCTCTTTAATATAGTTTCTTTGTGAAATTGTTGTAAACATGAATTCTTTATGCAATTTGTGTTATAACATGCTTATATATGAATTGTATGTAAGATTAAGTTGTTTAATTCATGTAAATATGATGAACATGAAGAAATCATGTTCATAGCAATTTACAGTGAACTAGTTTGAAACATAGTTCTTTGATTATCAAAAATTTGTGTTTGATGATGCTCTATTGTATAAATTGAGTTTAGATTAGGATAATATGTTAAGAAACAAATTTAATATGATTTGTATTATGTGAATTGGTTTAAAAATAAACTCACAGTGTTTAATTTTATCAAGAACATTTAACAATGGCTTTTTCTTCAAAATAACAAAATTAAGAGTTTTGATTATGTATTATGATGATTATACATGTTAAAATATGTTAGAAGTTTAAAATTATGTTTTCTGTAAAGTTTTATATGCGATATATTAGTTAAAATCAGAATTTGGTGCGAAGAAATAAGCCAAATTGGCTTTTTCTCTGCATAGTTCACAAACTAAGATTTTCGCAGCAGGGTCACCCTCCCCGGCGGGTCCCCTTGTAGTACAAATACCTGGCCCGGCGGGGGGGGGGTGCAGAAGAGAAAATATTGTTTGTTTGTTGTGTAGTTTTTGGTCCGTATTATGAAAAGCTAAACTAACGTGATGAACTTGATGACATGTTAAGCATACATTAAGAAGTTAAGTGATTCATTAATGTATTTCACATGATTAATTTGAAAATAGGAAATGTATAAAGTAAATTATAATTTGATTAATTATAATTTAATTAATGTGAAGGTATGACTTAATCTTATAAGTTGATTATGACTTGATTAAACAAATAATTGATTGATTATTAAGATTGTATGGGTTGATCCTATTATGTGATAATAAGTGATTTAACTTAATATTTAAAGAATAATGAGTTAGCTTAGATGGATTAACTAGTTATGTGAATTAGCTATATAGTAACTAATTTATGTTACTATTGTAAATTACGTGTATGTAGGATTAATTAAGGAACATGATAGTAATTGTTAGTTTGCGCTCGAGGTAAGTGTTCTAAACTTAAACCTTACTTTTACGTTTATGCAAGTTATTTTGTACTCTAAGTTCCATATTATTGAAATTGTTATTGAAGTAACGTGATCTTGACTTAATTGTTCAAGCAAGGTTTATCTTTTCCTTCAAATGCATTAGGTTTAATTCTAAAGCATAAGTTATTTTGAAATTCATTATTATCGAATTCTTACTTATTGTAAGTTGATTCAACTACTCCTTAGTTGATGATAGTTGAACTCCAAATTACCTTTTTAGCTTATCCAAGCCAAACTTTCTTTCGTGCGAACTTGTTGTTAAATACTAATATGAACAACCCTATTTAATAGGGGATTACCATGCGAAAGTGTTAAGATGTTTATGCACAATACATGGTATGAAGGGCTGATCCCCCTAAGTGCGAGTTAAGAGTCCACATAGTCTAACGACTATTAAAGGTTTTAAATAGAAATGTTTATAACCTAGGATATAATTCAAGGTCTTACGACCTTCAGATGAATTCTATATTCTATATTCAACTCTTTATTATTGATGAAAGAAATGTTATTCGAATCAGTTGAAGATATTCGGTTTATGTCATCAATATTAGTTATTATTCAAGTGAGCTTTTGTTTGCTCACTCTTGCATATATAACCCTTGCAGCTAAAGTTGAAAGCGTTGACTCATCGTCAACCAGCAAAGGCAAGAGCAAGATGAACAAGTGAAGACTTGTTCATAATTTATATGAATTGTAATAAGACTTGATAAATATTATATGATGTTTATTTTTCGCATTTATTGACGTTATAGTTGGATAACCATGGGAATGTTTTATTAAAGTTGTAATCCTTTTATAAGGAAGATTTTATTTAATTACTAAGGTTTTAATTTGTTTTACATTCCTTATTTATGGGCAATAGTTATGTTTTATTTAGATAGTGAGCACCAAATCCCGTGGAATTGAAGTACCCGGATTTGGGGGTGTCACAAGTTGGTATCAGAGCAGTGTTTAGGTTATGAACCTTAGGTGGGGAATCTTAGGTAGTAGCCTTATAGAAGATGTAACGATTGAGATTTTATATATTAAATGTTAATATTTATTGAGTGAATAAATACTTTATGTGATTTATTTATTGAGTTAAATAAATAAATTATGTGATTTTGTGGACTGATTTAATTAAGAGTAATATTTAATTTAATTGATGTGTATTGATTCTATAGTATAGTTCTAATTTAATTGAGATAATTAAATTAGATGATTATGTGTTGAGTGTTACATGAATTATAATTAGTGAGTAATTATAATTATGTGGTATTTTTATGTGATTTATTGATGTTAGATTTTAATTAATTAAATAAGATTGTTAAAGATTTAATTAATTAAGTGTGACATTAAGGTATGTGTTAAAATGATTTGTAAAAATAAAGAAAAGAGTTTTTAAATGATTTTTAACCAAACAAGACCCATACTTTTGTTTTAAAAAGTTTTTTCCAAATAGGGCCCTTGCACTACCTTTAAACCTAATTTTACCCAAACAAGACCTTAACACTAAAATCTATTTTTATTAAAAGGATTGCCAAACTACCCCTTGTGGCTTTTGAAATTTTATAACAGCTAATTTAATTATATTATTAAATGTAGTTAAGTATACTTATTATTACCTATCAGTTATAGTACGTAAGTTTTATTCTAGACTAAGTCTAAAACTAAGAAGAAAAGAGAGAAAGAGCGGAGAAGAAATACAGAGAAGAAGAAAGAAGAAGAATAATTGCTAGAACTCACCATCGTCTTCTTCCACTCTCATAGCAAAGGTTATAATCTTTACCCTTATAACCATAGAATCAATTCATATGTGTTGTATTTCTTCTTTGTCAAATTAGGTTTTAATAAAATTGTATAATCATGAATTTTATATGTATATATGGTATTCATATGTTCTTCATATGTAATTGTATGCCATGAAAGGAATTTCAGAATTCAATTGTTGTAAAACAAGTTTTAAAAGTTTTATTCTTCAATCTTTCATAGTTTTAGAATTTTTTGTAAAAATCTGTGTGAAAGTTTTTGATTTTGATATATGTATAGGATGTGTACATATATATATATATATATATATATATATATGTTTACATATGATTTTTATAGTGGTTTAAGTGTTTTAATTCACAAAGATATGATGAACATGGAGAAATCATGTTCATAGTGGTTTATTATGAAGTTATTTTGAAAATAGTTCTTAAATTATCAAAGAAATTGATGAAAGCATGAAGTTATGTGTAATATGTGATATAGCATGATATGATATGAGTTATATAGTTGTTTCAACAATTCAATCCATGAAATTTTGATAAACAAGAGGAATTATGTTCATAATGATTTTCTAGTGAATTAATTTTTGAAAAATGGCTTTTGAAACTATCAAATTGATGATTTATTATGGGTTATTGTTTAAATTGATCATGTATTATTTTAGTATGTTAAGACTAGGAGTTATTACAATTGGAATTACTTGAATTGATTGAAAAACGAATTCGTAGTAGCAATTTTCGTCAAGAACGCTTAATCTTGTAGTTTTCTTCGAAAATCATGAAATCTTGGTTTTGATTATGTGATGTATGGATTTTATATATTATGATCATGTTAAAGAGTTTAAAATATTGTTTGTATCAAGTTTCATGTTTATCATGTCAAGAAAAATTGAATTCGGTGTGAAGAAATAAGCCAAATTGGCTTATTTCTTTTCCAGTTCGCGAACCAGCCCCTTCACCAGACTAGGGACCCGCCCCAGTGGGGCTATTACCCTTGGGGGACCCGCCCCAGCTGGGGTTCCTGTTGTCCTGGAAATTTGGTTTTTGGTTTTTGAGTTTTCATGCCCGTTTGTTTAGCTAACTTATTTCTATGACTTGAGGAGTGTAATAGATAATAAGATAACATGTTTTTGATGTGTTTAAGATAGATTAAAGTTTATATGAATGTGTTACATGTGTATGAGTGTGTTAATTTTATAAGGTACACAACACGATTCATTGCGTTATAAACTTATGAATGTATGTCGTGAATGTAGACTCACGTATTTGATTAGTTAGCAACTTATATTGTAAACAACGTTGTGAGTTGGACTTGAGTATGGAGTTCGACGGTTTAAACTATTGGGTTTGTACGAAATCACGACGCAATCAAATTGCAAAAATTAGCGGAAGCATGGTATATCAGAGTTTAAAAAATATCTACAAAACCATTACCCGGATCATCCTTTATGCAAATTATTAATTTAAAACGATAAATAAGAAGTTATGGAATCATACCCTTGTAGAACGAAGCTTCCACAGGTACTAGTTCAACTCCTTGTTCTTCGTGATCTCCTTGAATTTCCGGGTTAGATTCCTTTCTTTGATCAACGTTAGCCACCCAAGTGTTTGGCCTCTAGAGGTGATCCACCAAGGAAGAGAAATTATCAAGAAGGAGGGTGTTTGGCTTAACCTTAGTTTTCTATCCTCTATAGAAAAGGAGTACTCTCCAACAATTGGAATTGCATCAAATTAATATCTATTATAAGACTTCTCTTATATAGACATTGGTCAACCCTTCTAATCCTATTAGACATGAGATTTCTTTTAATTAATTAAACTCCTTTAATTAATTTAGGCTTCCCACCACATGGGAATAATTAATTAAATTCATTTAATTAATTTGTCTCCTAATCTTATTAGGAATAAATGAGAGTACTAAATATTAAATTAATTACTAAACTCCTTTAGAAATTAAAATAATAATAATTGTAATAATATTAATAAGACTCCTCTTATTAATTTATATTTAATATTTCCAAAATATTAAATAATAAACATTAAGCTATTTAATTTATTCTATCACCATAGATTAAATTAATTATACTTAATGCATTATTACGATTATGCCATTACCTTCTTAAATATTTATTCTTCCTTTTATGGTGTGACCCTTTAGGTTCTCCATATTAAACCGGTTGTGAATAAATCAATTAAAACAATTTTAATCTTATTTAAATAAATAAATTAAACTAATAATCTATTTAAATAAATAATATTTATTCTACAATAGGGATAAGCCTCCCTAGCGATCAACGACTTTCCAGATAATATAGATTTCAACATTAATCATAAAAGAACCTGTGAGTTAATAGTTACCATACAATTCAATCCTTCCACCATACAATGTCCCAATTAAATATAAGACATGGATTTACTGTCAAGTCTTATTTTATTTAATTATATGTATTTCGATTAGAAAATGCACAACTCCAAATAATGCAAATTAAAAACTCCTTTCTAATTTCATTTCACCTTGGCCAAGGATTCCTGGGTTGTCATTTAACGAATCACATGGGACATATCTCCTCTTTTACTAGAGGTGGTAGATTCTTTATTGATCATTCATTATCTCCATATGTAACTCATTATACCCAAGCATACCCTATATATGCCTTAAAAGGTCTTAAGGAATAAGTCAAAGTATAATTTGTTACATACAAGATACTATGATGATCTCAAGTCCAAGGATCACTTGTACTACTATCACATTAGGAATTCCTATTGACATGCGAGTAAAACTCCATTAGGTATTCCATAGCGAATCACGTTCAGTGAACTTATTCTCCAATAAGCACCTACATACTTGCTTTAGTGTCTCCACACAAATGATCATGAGATCAATCATCCTCATCCAATGAGCAAGCAACATATGTACCAATCTATCCGGATTTACTAATCCCCTTTTTAGTAATCCCACGATTGGGAACTATTTTAGTTTTAGAGCTTTCTAAGAATTTAGATCTCATTAGCATGATCATCATCATGATTCTAAAAGCATTGCTTAAAACTATGGGTTATTTACATATTATAAAAACAGCACCATGTAGATAATTAAATGCCTTTAATAAATGAATATTTTATTAATAAATAAATAAGATTGTTTACAAAGTACGTGCTTTATCATCATACATGATTGGCTTGTATGCACACTACTATCAATCTCCCACTTGCACTAAACCCAATCGCCATGGTATCTCATACCCATCTTCTCTAAGTGACGATCAAACTGCTGTTGTGTTAAAGCTTTAGTTAATGGATCTGCAATGTTGTCTTGAGAGTCTACGCTCTCCTCTTTCAATGATTTGTTTAATCAAAGTGCCGCAACACATGTTTAGATTCAAGATGAGACTTAGGAACTATTCCTAGTTCTGTAACGAACTTTTCATCTAAAACATCAACTTGCAGCTTCACTTACAGTTATATACTCTGCCTCTGTCACTGAATCAGCAACTGTTTGCTGCTTGGAACTCTTCCAACTCACTACGCCTCCGTTCAAGGTAAAAAACATACCCCGAAACAGATTTACTGTCATCTTGGTCCGTTTGAAAACTTGAGTCTGTGAAGCCCTCGAGTTTTAATTCAGACCCACCGTAGACAAGAAAAATATCTTTAGTCCTTCTCAAGTACTTTAGGATATTCTTCACTGCCTTCCAGTGCTCTTCTCCAGGATTCGACTGGTATCTGCTCGTTACACTAAGTGCATGAGCAACATCCGGTCTAGTACATATCATACCGTACATGATAGATTCTATTGCAGAAGCATAAGGGATCTTACTCATACGGTCTCTCTCCTCAGGTGTCTTTGGGGCCTGTTTCTTGGAGAGATGTATTCCATGGCTCATCAGCATGAGACCTCTTTTGGAATCTTCCATGCTAAATCTCTTTAGCATTGCATCAATGTACGTTCCTTGGGATAAACCAAGCATCCTTTTAGATCTATCTCTATAGATCTTTATCCCCAAAATATAGGATGCTTCTCCCAAGTCCTTCATGGAGAAGTGTTTAGATAACCAGATTTTAATTGATTGTAGCATAGGAATGTCATTCCCTATCAGTAATATATCATCAACATATAATACAAGGAATGAAATTGCGCTCCCACTAACCTTCTTGTACACACATGGTTCATCGTCATTTTTGATAAAATCAAACTCTTTGATTGTTTCATCAAAACGAATGTTCCATCTACGAGAAGCTTGCTTCAATCCATAAATGGATCGTTGCAGCTTACAGACTTGATTTATTCCAACCTTTGAAACAAATTCCTCTGGCTGTGTCATATACACATCCTCCTCAAGTTTCCCATTGAGGAAGGCTGTTTTCACTTCCATCTGCCAGATCTCATAGTCGTTATAAGCTGCAATCGCAAGCAAAATCCAAATGGACTTGAGCATAGCTACTGGTGAAAAGGTTTCATCATAATCAACTCCTTGTATTTGTTTGAAACCTTTTGCAACCAGTCGGGCCTTATAGGTCTCCACCTTGCCGTCCGCTCCAGTCTTTCTTTTAAAGACCCATTTACACCCAATAGGCTTAATGCCTTCAGGTGGTGAAACCAAAGTCCATACTTTGTTTTCATACATGGAGTCCATTTCGGATTTCATGGCTTCAAGCCATTTCCCTGAGTCTTTATTACTCATGGCCTGTTCGTAATTCAATGGATCATCATCATTCATGATGTGTACCTCATCGTCATCCTCTATAACGAATCCATACCTCTCAGGTATCTTCGGTACTCTCCCAGATTTACGAACAGGGTGTGGCTATAGTAGGTTCTTCTACTTGGTCAGGTACCTGACTTTGATCCGTGGTAATTTGTGGTTCTTGAACTTCTTCAAGATATATCTTACTCCCACTGACCCCTTCATGGATAAACTCCTTTTCCAAGAAGGCAGCATGTTTCGCAACAAACACCTTTTGATCAGTTAGATGATAGAAATAATACCCTACAGTTTCTTTAGGGTATCCCACAAATCTACACTTTTCGGATTTAGTCTGTAGCTTATCATGTTCAAACTTTTTGACATAAGCTGGACAACCCCAAGTCTTAACATGCTTAAGATTTGGTTTCCTCCCCTTCCACATCTCATATGGAGTCTTTGGGACGGATTTGGTAGGTACCTTGTTAAGTAGGTATGCAGCCGTTTCTAGGGCATATCCCCAGAAGGAAATTGGAAGGTCGGTAAAACTCATCATGGATCGAACCATGTCTAACAGTGTTCGATTTCTCCTTTCAGATACTCCATTTAACTGTGGTGTACCTGGAGGAGTCCATTGTGAGATTATACCATTTTCTTTGAGACAATTGAGAAACTCACCGCTTAAGTATTCTCCGCCTCGATCTGATCGAAGTATCTTTATACTCTTGCCCGTTTGTTTCTCTACTTCACTTCTGAACTCTTTGAACTTTTCAAATGATTCTGACTTGTATTTCATTAAATACACATATCCAAATCTTGAGTGATCATCAGTGAAAGTAATAAAATAAGAATACCCACCCCGTGCACTTGTTGTCATAGGCCCACAAACGTCTGTGTGAATCAATGCCAACAACTCTGTAACTCTTTCTCCTCTTCCACTAAAAGGAGATTTAGTCATTTTACCCATGAGACAAGATTCACAAGTTGGATATGATTCATAATCGGATAGCTCGAGGAGCCCATCTTTATGCAACTTGGATAATCTTGTTTCATTGATATGACCGAGTCTACAGTGCCACATGTAGGTATAATTAATATCATCTCTTTTCCTTTTCTTAGTTTGTTCAATTTGAAATATATTTTCTTGTAAGTCAAGTGTATAAAGTCCATTTCGCAAATTTCCAATACCATATAAAACATCGTCTTTATAAATAGAACAACTATTGTTCTTTATAACAACGTTAAATCCTTCCATATCCAATACAGAAATTGAAATAATGTTTTTAATAATATTCGGAACATAATAACAATTATTAAGATAAATGGACTTGTCCGAAGGCAATGCTAAATAATAAGTTCCTACAGCTAATGCAGCAACCTTTGCTCCATTCCCCACTCGTAGGATCACCTCATCATTGTTCAGCTTTCTACTTCTGACCAGTCCCTGCACAGTATTACATATTTGAGAACCACAGCCGGTATCCAATACCCAAGTAGAATTATGACTTTCAGAAAAATTAATTTCAATCATAAACAAACCTTGATTGGAAGTCGAAGCTTCTCCAAGCTTCTTCTCTGCTAGATACTTCTTGCAGTTCCTTTTCCAATGTCCCGGCTTGTTGCAATGAAAGCACATTCCTTTAGCTGGTTCAGGTTTCTTTTGTTCCTTTTCTTTCCCCTTTCCCTTAGCCTTCTTGGATTTCTTCTTTTCAGAAGATACCTTAGGTCTCTTCCTTTTATTGGAAGAATCCACCATCAAGATATGGTTCTTCTTGGATGGGAAGTGACCTTCTGCAGTTTTCAGCATGTTAAGCAGCTCAGGCAAGCTGACATCTAGCTTATTCATGTGAAAATTAACCACAAACTGCGAGAAGGTCTCAGGGAGTGACTGCAAGACCAAGTCTTGACTCAACTCCCCATCCATGACGAACCCAAGCTGTCCAAGGCGTTCAATCAAATTGATCACTTTCAGGACATGAGTCTCGACAGCAGTACCCTCGGTCATCCGAGATCGGAAGAGCTCCTTAGATATCTCATATCTAGCAGTCCTACTCTGTTCACCATACAACTCCTTGAGGTGAAGCAGCATAGCAGGAGCATCCATTTTTTCGTGCTGACGCTGAAGCTCGTTATTCATGGATGCGAGCATGATGCATTGAGCCACAGATGCATCATCTTGCCACTTATTGAAAGTGACAATCTCTTCCTCAGAGGCTGTTTCTGAAACAAATTCAGGGACAGTTGAATTTAGGACATAAGAAATCTTTTCAGCAGTGAGAACAATTCTCAGATTTCTTAGCCAGTCCTCATAATTCGGCCCGGTAAGCTTGTTTGCATCAAGTATGCTTCGTAGTGAGATTAGTGATTTAGACATTTTTAAAATTCTGCATGTGAAAAATATCATTTTAGCAAACATTCATTTTATTAATTTTGCATACCAAAATAAATTTAGGTCTTTTTAAATTGGTATCTCCCACTATTTTCATCAAACTATATTACCCTCACTTATATAGTTCGGCAACATCTAATTAAAGATTTGCTAGTGAGAATAAGGATCCCATTTCAAATGTATATAACCTTGTGGATAGCACAACAAGCGATATACAAATAAATAGGTAGACAACTCTTGTCAATTACAACACTATATAACTCCTTTTATTTTGCCTCTTAAATCATAATGGTCAAGTGTGTGCACATCCGAACTAAAATGATTTAAGTTAAGTCCAGCCTAGCACTTCCATAAATTCAAAAAAGAAAAATGTTCGTCCTTGTGGATAGCACAACAAGACTAGATCGTTCAATTTTCTTGATAAGCATCAAATGTGATTAAGTAACATCTTAAATACGCAATACTCGCCTTGTGGATAGCACAACAAGCTCATATTAAATATTTAATACTCTATTAATTTATCATGCTAGAAGGCGACGTTCGATATTCCAAATATCATTTGAACGCTTCGGACTTAATATTATTTCTTTGAGGGGTTTGTTATTATTTGTCTCATCTTGTTTAGCGCGCATGCACATATATATATAAAATACGCGTCATTTTATTAAACATGCGAAGCATGTTTGCATAAAATATAATATATATAATATTTAGCATGCAATATAGAATACTATATTCTACCCGGATTGATTATGGACTTTTATTCTAGTTTGGTTCACTAGAGCCACCAAGTGAACCAAAAGGTCAAACCTAGGAGTGCAAGAATTTAAATTTAAATATAACTATTACATTTAAATCCGGGCTCCATACAAACGGGTCTTCACGCGCTCCTTGCTCCTTGGTCTCCAATTTCTTCAAGATAATTCTAACTATTCTTATTACATTAAACTATTTAATTTAAATAGAAACCTTGATCAACAGTCAAGGGGAAGTACATAGGAGGGAGATAGAATTTTACATCAAGAAAAAAAATTAGAGAAGACGAGGTACGCAGACCCCATTTAATAAAACTCATTCATTCAAGCATTCAACTAAAATAAAATCCAATCACATTGGTCAAATAGTCCATAATCAATCCCCATTTATTTTCATACATATCACCATATATATCAATAAATAAATATTCATCTCATGAATTAAAACATTCCATATATATATATGAGTATCATTTAATGGGCAATTTTAAATTGCATGAAATCCAATTTCAAGATTAAAATAAACTCTTTATTTTAATTATAAAATTATTTAGAATATAATATATAAATATATCATATTTATTTTTTAAAAAGAAGTCACCTTCTTTTATTAAAAGAGTCCTGCAGGTTTATTAAAAAAGTCCTTTCCTGATGGGTCACCTTCTTTTTGGAGTAAGAAAGAGAAAACACATTTTCTTTGCAGAATTCAAGATTAGCACCAAAAAAAAAAAATTGTGATTCGTCCCAAAAAAAAAGTCTTTTTTTTTTCTTAAAAAATATAATTTTATACAATAAAATTATGCCCAATAAATTATTTTAAATACATACCCATATGTATATGAAATCAAAAAAAAATTAATAATTGCATAAAGATTTGGCTCTGATGCCACTGTTGGGTTTGTACGAAATCACGACGCAATCAAATTGCAAAAATTAGCGGAAGCATGGTATATCAGAGTTTAAAAAATATCTACAAAACCATTACCCGGATCATCCTTTATGCAAATTATTAATTTAAAACGATAAATAAGAAGTTATGGAATCATACCCTTGTAGAACGAAGCTTCCACAGGTACTAGTTCAACTCCTTGTTCTTCGTGATCTCCTTGAATTTCCGGGTTAGATTCCTTTCTTTGATCAACGTTAGCCACCCAAGTGTTTGGCCTCTAGAGGTGATCCACCAAGGAAGAGAAATTATCAAGAAGGAGGGTGTTTGGCTTAACCTTAGTTTTCTATCCTCTATAGAAAAGGAGTACTCTCCAACAATTGGAATTGCATCAAATTAATATCTATTATAAGACTTCTCTTATATAGACATTGGTCAACCCTTCTAATCCTATTAGACATGGGATTTCTTTTAATTAATTAAACTCCTTTAATTAATTTAGGCTTCCCACCACATGGGAATAATTAATTAAATTCATTTAATTAATTTGTCTCCTAATCTTATTAGGAATAAATGAGAGTACTAAATATTAAATTAATTACTAAACTCCTTTAGAAATTAAAATAATAATAATTGTAATAATATTAATAAGACTCCTCTTATTAATTTATATTTAATATTTCCAAAATATTAAATAATAAACATTAAGCTATTTAATTTATTCTATCACCATAGATTAAATTAATTATACTTAATGCATTATTACGATTATGCCATTACCTTCTTAAATATTTATTCTTCCTTTTATGGTGTGACCCTTTAGGTTCTCCATATTAAACCGGTTGTGAATAAATCAATTAAAACAATTTTAATCTTATTTAAATAAATAAATTAAACTAATAATCTATTTAAATAAATAATATTTATTCTACAATAGGGATAAGCCTCCCTAGCGATCAACGACTTTCCAGATAATATAGATTTCAACATTAATCATAAAAGAACCTGTGAGTTAATAGTTACCATACAATTCAATCCTTCCACCATACAATGTCCCAATTAAATATAAGACATGGATTTACTGTCAAGTCTTATTTTATTTAATTATATGTATTTCGATTAGAAAATGCACAACTCCAAATAATGCAAATTAAAAACTCCTTTCTAATTTCATTTCACCTTGGCCAAGGATTCCTGGGTTGTCATTTAACGAATCACATGGGACATATCTCCTCTTTTACTAGAGGTGGTAGATTCTTTATTGATCATTCATTATCTCCATATGTAACTCATTATACCCAAGCATACCCTATATATGCCTTAAAAGGTCTTAAGGAATAAGTCAAAGTATAATTTGTTACATACAAGATACTATGATGATCTCAAGTCCAAGGATCACTTGTACTACTATCACATTAGGAATTCCTATTGACATGCGAGTAAAACTCCATTAGGTATTCCATAGCGAATCACGTTCAGTGAACTTATTCTCCAATAAGCACCTACATACTTGCTTTAGTGTCTCCACACAAATGATCATGAGATCAATCATCCTCATCCAATGAGCAAGCAACATATGTACCAATCTATCCGGATTTACTAATCCCCTTTTTAGTAATCCCACGATTGGGAACTATTTTAGTTTTAGAGCTTTCTAAGAATTTAGATCTCATTAGCATGATCATCATCATGATTCTAAAAGCATTGCTTAAAACTATGGGTTATTTACATATTATAAAAACAGCACCATGTAGATAATTAAATGCCTTTAATAAATGAATATTTTATTAATAAATAAATAAGATTGTTTACAAAGTACGTGCTTTATCATCATACATGATTGGCTTGTATGCACACTACTATCATAAACGTTGTAGTGGAATACTAATAGATGCTTTAAACGTAATGCAATGTGTAGGGTAATTGTTGAAGTGGTTATAGTTATTAAAGTGTAGCTTGCGCTTGATGCAAGTTTCCTATCTCTAAACTTGTTATTTATATTGTGCAAGTTCTCTTATCCTTATTCCTTTACGTTAAGCAAGTTTCTATTTCTAAACTTGTTATTTACCTTGTACAAGCTTTGTTGTATTCTATTCTTCCTAATGCTCAAATATTGAAGTATTATTGAGGCATTGTGATCTTGACTTAGTTGTTCAAGCAAGATCTACTTATTCTTTCAAATGATTGGAGTTATTTCTAAAGCATGCCTATCTATTATGTAGTTTATTGTCATATCTTATAATTGGTTCATGATTCTTATATTATTGAACTATTAAAGTACTGTGAGTCGATTCAACTACTCCTAGTTGATGATAGTTGAAACTCCAAAGTTCCTTTACCTATCCAAACCAAACTTTCTTTGGTGCGGACTTATATTCAAATACTGAGAATGAACAACTGATAAGTACACAATATTCATGATTTTTTATTCCTTTACATTTGGTTTTATTACATGTTTCATGTGTATATGAGCTTAATAAGTTGTTTATTATTTTCAGGTGAATTAAAGCGAAAAGGATGGAAACAAGTTGATTTGGAGTTGAATTGAAGAGGAGTTTGACCAGCAGTTGACTTTCTCAATATTTGGAGATTCCTACATGGAATTGGATTGATATTACTATTAGAATTATGACTTCTTTGGACTGAGATTTTATTTCCTTATTAGATTCTATTTCTTTATGGAGACTAGTTATAATTGTAATTCCTTTTAGGATTTGGATTCCTAGTTGTTATAGGATTTAGGCCCTTGTCTAGCACTATAAATAGAAGATGATAGTTAAGGTTTTATTCATTCAATCTTCTACCAACTATCATACCTCATTGAAGTGCAGACTTGGAGCATGTCAGGCTAGTTTCTTTATTCAGTTCTAAAGGGAGGTGGAACCTTGTTACAAGTAATTAATTAATTGAGTATTATTATTTATTCCTTCTTGTATGAAATTTCTTCTGATAATCTGTTTTCATTGATTGCATGCTAATTGATCTAATTAATTTGATATGGCCAATTGAGTTAATTTAATCATTATCATATGCTAGATTAAGATTGGTATTACGTGTAATTGATATCTGTCTTCATCACAAGTAGTAAATTAGTGATACTAATTGTGGACAAGCTTTTGGGTATTGCTAAGATTATCAGAAAACAAGTTAAACAAATCGAGCTTATGTGTTTGTTGCTTGGATTAGCCTAATTCTCTATTTCTTAATGCTTCTATCATATTAAATCTAGAGAGCTTGTTCTAGGTTATATGCTAGTTGAATCTGGTGAAGAGCTTGTTTCATACAGTGAATATCTAAGGAGAATTTCGGATAGCAGAGCTTATTGTTATCTAGGGTTAATGGTTTCATTGAATGGTAAAGAATAATAACTTGATTAATTGATTGCTGTGCTTGGTGAAACTGAACTACAGAACTGAAGTTTTTACATATTTGGTTAATCTCTTTATTTAAATTCTGTTTTTCTTAGTTTAAAACAATTTCAAAAATCCCGCATCTTTATTTTCTGTTAAAATAGTAGAATAAATCTAAAACAAACTTACTCTCTGTGGGATCGATCCTTGCTTACTACTGTGCTAATTATTTAAATTCAAGAAGTGAAAGTGAGGTTAATTTAGGAGTGTAAACGACAGCTCCCAACAACCCTATTTACTCGCGGACATTTATGCGAAAGTGTTAAGATGGTTGTGCACAATTCTTGGTACAAAGGGTTGATCCCCCTGAGTACGAGTTAAAGGTCCATAGTCTTATTGACTGTTAAAGGTTTAAATAGAAATATTTATAACCTAGGACATAGTTCAAGGTCTTATGACTCTCAGATGATTCTATATTCGAAATCTACGTATTGATGAAATAATTATAATTCAATTCTTTATTTTGATGAAAGTAAAGTTATTCAAACTCTTTTGAAACTATTCACTTATGTCATATCACGGTTGTATTTCAAGTGAGCTTTTGTTTGCTCACTCTTGCATATTTTATCACCACTTGTAGTGGAAACCAAGAATGTTGACATACCGTCAACAAGTAAAGGTAAAGGAAAGATGAGCAAGTGAAGGCTTGTTATTTCAAGTTACTTTTGTAATAAGACTTAGTGACGATGTTTTATTTTCGCATTTACTTTGTTTGATGTTAAGATTTAGTTAACCCTGGGATTTTATATTGAAAAAGTTGTAATCCTTTTTCAAGGAAGATTTTATTTCAGGATTATGAAGGTTGTAATTTACTTTGCAATTCTTTATTATTGGGTAGATGTATGTTTTATTAGAAAATGGACACCAAATCATGTGGAAATGAAGTACCCGTATTTGGGGGTGTCACAGGTTGGTATCAAAGCAGTAGGTTATGAACCTTAGATGGGGGGAAAACCTTAGGTAGTAGCCTTATAGTAAGATAGAAAAGATAGTGCTGATAGATAAAGATAATAAACTACCTTATGTACTATGTGTTTACGTTTAGGTATTCGAAGAGTGACGACTCGATATCACGTAATAATAAACTTTAAAATTCTTTTGTCAGGATGACGAACGTTGGAGAACCCAGTCAGGCTAGAGAGGATATACCTCAGGTGCCTAGAGAGGAAGAGCCCTGAGATATTTATGTTATCTGGGAGCAGCTGGTTAGGAGAGAGCCATCTCCAGTGATCACCATAGCTGGTCGGGAGCGTGGGCTGACACCTATTCCAGAGGAAGGGAACGGGGACGAGTCTGAAGAGAAGGAAGAGGGGGAAGAGGATCCCGAAGAGGAATTCCCACCTCACTCTGTTAGTGCTGAGATGTACGAGGCGATTTACGACAGTAACGTGGAGCTTCATGGTTGAGTCGGAGACCTCGAGGAAACCATCCAGCAGCGGGACGAGACTATTGAAGAGATAGCTAGTGACCTAAGAGAAGCACAGTGGAAGCTAATCTACGTAGAGAATAATCGAGATGAGGCTCGAGCCGAGCTAGCAAAGCTGAAGCATGATATCCTAGAGGAGTCGACGAAGCGTGCCAGAGCTGAGAAAACAAGCTTGAGGGTTATTCAACGAGCCGATCGAGCTGAAGATGAGGCTGAAACCAAGAGAGCCAAGCTAAGGGAAACAGAGTATGCTTTCCATACGGCCATAGATAGGGCCCAGGACCATATCTTCTATTACCCAGCTCAGTTCCAAGGTTTACCCTGGTATGTGGTGGACCGAAGGACAGCATTTCAGGTGATGGAGGAAGAAAGAAAAGAGGCTGTGCGACGTCTTAATATGCCTAGACATTAGACCTTTTAAATTATGTGTTTCTTTTTGTAATAAATAAATGTAAATCCCATAGTTTGAGATAATAATGGAATAAAGTGATGATGTAGTCCTGTAACTTGTTCCAGTTCAGGAAATATGATGTAAATAGCAGAAATGCTATTTATCGTATATTTTTTTTAAAACTACGAGTAATGAATAAAAGAAGTTTATTGATGTGCTATGTGTACATATATGAACTGAGTTATTTAAAATGTTTAAGCTGAACTTGAATACTTAAGAATTGAATAAAGGAGCTAATAATATTTTTTCTTAATAGAAAATGCCTCCTAGAAGAAGACCAACACGTCAAAACCCCGAGGAGGGGTTCGACGAACAACAATGATGGAACAAACCCTAACTCAGTTCAACAGTTAGTGAACCTATTGACAGGAGCGATGGCCAATCAGCCGCAAGTGCAGGCCACGACGTTCAAAGAGTTTAAGGCAGTAGGACCGCCGAAGTTCAAGGGATCGACAACCTATAGATGCACAGACGTGGGTTATGAAATGGAGAAGGTCTTTAACGTGGCTAGGGTCGGTGAAGACCAAAAAATAGCATTTGCGACTTTCATATTGAAGTCAGATGCTAGTTTCTGGTGGCAGGTGAATAAGACCAGAGAGGGTGAAGGAGTCATAGCGTGGGAACGTTTCAAAGAGAAGTTCTTTGAAATGTACTTCCCTGTGAGTTCACAGGACCAGATGGAGGTCTAATTCTTAGAGCTTAAGCAGGGAGGGATGACAGTGTTGGAATACACCGCAAAGTTCAATGAGTTGGCCAGGTTCACTACTTACCAGGTCAGCACGGACGCTAGGATGGCGAGGAAGTTTGAGCGGGGACTGAAACCCTGGCTCTACAGCAAGGTCTCTATGTTCCAGCTGAATACGTTTGCTGCTGTGCTGGAAAAGGCCATACTTGCTGAGGGAGGAAGCGACGCGGTGACTAAGTTTAACCAAGAGAATAAGAAGAAGATTGAGATAAAAAACAAGGCTGGTGGTAGCGTAGCTATCCATCAGAAGAGGAAGTGGAATGACAATGCCTCTGTTGGGAGTCAGCAGGGAAGCCAACATAAGAGGAAGTTCAAAGCATGTGATACATGCAGGAAGACTCACACTGGAGTGTGCATGGAAGGGAAACGTGTGTACTACAACTGTGGTCAGGAAGGCCACATCATATCGAATTTCCCAAACCCAAAGAAGGGAGCTTGCTATACATGTGGATCCAAGGATCACATGGCTCATAACTTCCCTAAGAAGCCAGCGACTGGGTCAACGAGGAATGGAGGAAATGGTAGCGACAGCACTCTGACTATTGCCAGACTGTCGCCACTGCAAGCCGTTCGACCCACTGCTCGTACGTTCAACATGTCGGTGTAGGACGCCGTGCAATCAAAGGATGTGATGGCAGGTATTATTCCGATCAATAGTGTAAATGCATATGTATTATTTGATTCTGGTGCTAGTTGTTCATTCATAACTGATGATTTTTCTAAAACCCTAGACTTACCTATAGAGGAGTTAGCTTACCCCTTGAACATAGAAATTATGAATAGGGAAGTCATTCCTGTTAGGTTAGTATACAAGAACTGTAGATTGGACATTAAGGGTCAGGAGCTGAGGGTAGATTTGATTCCGATAAAACTTGGGGAATTTGATGTCATATTGGGAATGGACTGGTTGTTCAACCATGAGGCGGTAATCGACTGTCAGAAGAAGTCGGTAAACCTTACGACTCCGTCAAAGGTAGTGTTCTATGGTAGTAAATTGCCTAGACAAGCGAGTTGTCTGATGGTGATGCAAGCCAAGAAACTTTTGATGCAAGGTTGTGTAGGATATCTAGCTTACATAGTAGATACGTGTAAGGAGAGCTCGAAGGTAGAAGAGATATCAGTGGTTAAGGAGTTTGTGGACGTTTTTTTGAGCGATTTTCCAGGACTTCCGCCATATAGGGAGATAGAGTTCGTGATCGACTTAGCGCCGGGAACTGCTCCAATTTCAAAGGCTCCATACCGAATGGCTCCAGTTGAGATGAAGGAACGGATGGTTCAATTGCAAGAATTATTGGACAAGAAGTCTATTCAACCGAGCGTTTCGCCGTGGGGAGCGCCAGGTTTTACTCGTTAAAAAGAAGGATGGATCGATGCGTCTTTGCATTGACTCTAAAGAATTAAACAAAGTTACGATCAAGAATAGGTATCCCTTACCTAGGATCGATACTTGTTTGATCAACTGAAGGGTGCTAGATACTTCTGAAAGATCAATTTGAGAAGCAGGTTTAATCAATTGAAGGTGAGATAGGAGGATATACCGAAAATGGCTTTTAGGAGTCGATATGGCCATTACGAGTTCTTGGTGATGTCATTTGGTTTAACGAATTCCCCAGCTGCATTTATGGACCTAATAAACAGGGTGTTTAAGCCATTCCTGGACAAGTTTGTAGTGGTGTTCATAGATGATATTCTGGTTTATTCCAAGACCGAGGAGGAACACGCTGAACACTTAAGGCTAACCTTAGAATCATTGAGACGAGAGAAGCTTTATGCAAAATTCTTGAAGTGCAAATTCTGGTTGGAATGTGTGCGATTGCTTGGCCACGTGATCGACAATGATGGTATTTCGGTGGATTCGTCGAAGGTTAATGCGGTAATGAATTGGGATCAGCCAAAAACGCCGTCTGAAGTAAGGAGCTTCTTGGGATTGGCAAGTTATTACCGAAGATTTATCCAAGATTTTTCCAAGATCTCAACTCCGTTAACGAATTTGACTCGTAAAATAGTTAAGTTTGTTTAGACGGAAAAGTGTGAGGAAAGTTTCCAGAATTGAAGAAGAGGTTGAGTACTGCGCCTGTTGTCTTTACCGGATAGTACGGGGAATTTCGTGGTATATAGTGATGCCTCACATAAAGGTTTAGGCTGCATATTGATGCAGAGCAATAAGGTCATTGCTAATGCATCACGTCAGCTGAAGGATTACGAGAAGGGGTATCCAACTCATGACTTAGAATTTGCGGCAGTAGTGTTTGCTCTAAAGATTTGGAGACACTACCTATATGGAGAGAAGTGTAAAATATACACAGATCACAAGAGTCTGAAGTATATTTTTACCCAGAAATATTTGAACATGCGCCAAAGAATATGGTTAGAACTGATTAAGGACTACGACTGCGAGATACTTTATCATCCGGGTAAAGCTAATGTCGTAGCCGACGCTTTGAGCAGAAAAGGTCGGGAGAAGCTGAATATGTTAACTGATCAGGATCAGTTGATAGAACAGATGGCTAGATTAGAGCTGGAAGTGAAGTTTTCGAAGGAATCGGATGAGAAGTTGTTTCAAGTAACTACTGGTTCTACTCTGGTAGACAAAGTGAAAGAAGAACAACTTCACGATGAAGAATGCAAAAAGATTCAGAAAAGAATAGCGGATGGTGAAGAGTTCAAATTCAAGATTGACAGTGAGGGACTGCCTACGATTTGAAGGTCGAAATTGGGTACCGCCAGTACCAGAAGTAAAGGAGGAGATTTTGAGGGAAGCTCACAGTTCAAAATATTCAATTCACCCTGGGAGTACGAAGATGTACCAGGATCTTAGGCATTATTTTTGGTGGTCGAATATGAAGAAGGATGTTGCTGAATGCGTTGTGAAATGTCTAACTTGCCAGAAAGTTAAGGCAGAACACCAGAGACCTAGCGGATTGCTACAACCGTTAGAAATTCTAGAATGGAATTGGGAGCATATCACGATGAATTTTGTGGTTGGTCTTCTAGCGACTCAGAAGGGTTTTGATGCAATATGGGTCATTGTGGATAGACTGATGAAGTCAGCCCACTTTCTGTCGATCAGGATTAAGTACAACTTAGAAAAATTGGCGAAGCTGTACGTTAAGGAGATTGTTTCTCGACACGGTGTTCCAGTGTCAATTGTGTCAGATAGAGATCCGCATTTTACGTCGAATTTCTGGAAGCGATTGCAAGAGTGCCTGGGAACGCAATTGCGAATGAGTGCAGCATACCATCCTCAGACCGATGTCCAGAGCGAGAGAACAATACAGACGCTTGAGGATATGCTAAGAGCTTGCGTGATAGATTTCAAGGGAAGCTGGGATGATCATCTACCGTTGGTGGAGTTCGCCTACAACAATAGTTACCACGCGAGTATCGGCATGCCGCCTTATAAAGCGTTATACAGCAGGAAATGCAGAACTCCTTTGTGCTGGGATGAAGTAGGTGAACGGCAACTGTTGGGACCGAAATTGGTGCAACAAACTACCGAAATTGTTAAGCTGATCAGAACAAGATTGGTTGCTACTCAAGACAGACAGAAGAAATATGCTGATCAACATAGACAGAACCGAGAATTCTTACCAGGGAGCTTTGTTTTCCTGAAAGTGTCTCCCTGGAAGGAGAAGATTCGATTCGGCAAGAAGGGAAAGCTGAGTCCATGATTTATTGGATCATTTGAGGTACTATAAAAGGTGGGCGAGGTTGCTTACGAAGTAGCATTACCTCCAGAGCTTGAGAATATACATAACGTATTCCATATTTTCGTGTTATGACCTTACAAACACGACTATAAACATGTAATAGAATACGAACCTTTACAATTTGATAAAGACTTAACTTATGAAGAGGTTCCTGTTCAAATAGTTGACATAAAGGAACAAGTGCTTAGGAATAAAGTGATACCTTCTGTTAAGGTAATTTGGAGGAACCACAGTGCTAAAGAAGTCACGTGGGAACTCGAAGATGTTATGATAAAATCTTATCTGCAATTATTTGCTTAATTGATTTTTGTAACCACTTATATATCGATTCTGGGGACAGAATCCTTTTAAGGGGGGAAGAATGTAACAGTGAGAATTTTTTATGAGAATTTTTATTTATATTGTGATTCTGGGGACAGAATCCTTTTAAGGAGGGAAGATTGTAACGATTGAGATTTTATATATTAAATGTTAATATTTATTGAGTGAATAAATATTTTATGTGATTTATTTATTGAGTTAAATAAATAAATTATGTAATTTTGTGGACTAATTTAATTAAGAGTAATATTTAATTTAATTGATGTGTATTGATTCTATAGTATAGTTCTAATTTAATTGAGATAATTAAATTAGATGATTATGTGTTGAGTGTTACATGAATTATAATTAGCGAGTAATTATAATTATGTGGCATTTTTATGTGATTTATTAATGCTAGATTTTAATTAATTAAATAAGAGTGTTAAAGATTTAATTAATTAAAGTGTGACATTAAGGTATGTGTTAAAATGATTTATAAAAATAAAGAAAAGAGTTTTTAAATAATTTTTAACCAAACAAGGCACATACTTTTGTTTTAAAAAGCTTTTGCCAAATAGGGCTCTTGCACTACCTTTAAACCTAATTTTACCCAAACAAGACCTTAGCACTAAAATCTATTTTTATTAAAAGGATTGCCAAACTAGCCCTTGTGGCTTTTGAAATTTTATAACAGTTAATTTAATTATATTATTAAGTGTAGTTAAGTATACGTATTATTACCTATCAGTTTTATAGTACGTAAGTTTTATTCTAGACTAAGTCTAAAACTAAGAAGAAAAGAGAGAAAGAGCAGAGAAGAAATACAGAGAAGAAGAAAGAAGAAGAAGAATTGCTAGAACTCACCATCATCTTCTTCCACTCTCATAGCAAAGTTTATAATCTTTACCCTTATAACCATAGAATCAATTCATATGTGTTGTATTTCTTCTTTGTCAAATTAGGTTTTCATGAAATTGTATAATCATGAATTTTATATGTATATATGGTATTCATATGTTCTTCATATGTAATTGTATGCCATGAAAGAATTTTCAGAATTCAATTGTTGTAAAAATAAGTTTTTAAAGTTATGTTCTTCAATCTTTCATAGTTTTAGAATTTTCTGTAAAAATCTTTGTGTGAAAGTTTTTAATTTTGATATATGTATAGGATGTGTACATATATATTTATATATATATATATATATATATATGTTTACATATGATTTTTATAGTGGTTTATGTGTTTTAATTCACAAAGATATGATGAACATGGAGAAATCATGTTCATAGTGGTTTATTATGAAGTTATTTTGAAAATAGTTCTTAAATTATCAAAGAAATTGATGAAAGCATGAAGTTATGTGTAATATGTGATATATCATGATATGATATGAGTTATATAGTTGTTTCAACAATTCAGTCCATAAAATTTTGATAAACAAGAGGAATTATGTTCATAATGATTTTCTATTAATCAATTTCTGAAAAATGGCTTTTGAACTATAAAATTGATGTTTTATTATGGGTTATTAATTTAAATTGATCATGTATTATGTTAGTATGTTAAGAATAGGAGTTATTACAATTGGAATTACTTGAATTGATTGAAAAACGAATTCGTAGTAGTAATTTTCGTCAAGAACGCTTAATCTTATAGTTTTCTTCGAAAATCATGAAATCTTGGTTTTGATTATGTGATGTATGGATTTTATATATTATGATCATGTTAAAGAGTTTAAAATATTGTTTGTATCAAGTTTCATGTTTATCATGTTGAGAAAAAATCGAATTCTGTGTGAAGAAATAAAATAAATTGGCTTATTTCTCTTCCAGTTCGCGAACCAGCCCCTTCACCAGACCAGGGACCCGCCCCAGCGGGGTTATTTCCCTTGGGGGACCTGCCCCAGCGGGGGTTCCTGCTGTCCGGGATATTTGATTTTTGGTTTTTGAGTTTTCATGCCCGTTTGTTTAGCTAACTTATTCTATGACTTGAGAAGTGTAATAGATAATAAGATAACATGTTTTTGATATGTTTAAGATAGATTGAAGTTTATATGAATGTCTTACATGTGTATGAGTGTGTCAATTTCATAAGGTACACAACACGATTCATTGCGTTATAAACTTATGAATGTATGTCGTGAATGTAGACTCACATATTTAACTAGTTAGCAACTTATATTGTAAACAACGTTGTGAGTTGGACTTGAGTATGGAGTTCGACGGTTTAAATGTTGTAGCTGAATACTAATAGACGCTTGAAACGTAATGCAATGTGTAGGGTAATTGTGGAAAAGGTTATAGTTATTAAAGTGTAGCTTACGCTTGAGGCAAGTTTCCTATCTCTAAACTTGTTATTTATATTGTGCAAGTTCTCTTATCCTTATTCTTTTACGTTAAGCAAGTTTCTATTTCTAAACTTGTTATTTACCTTATACGAGCTTTGTTGTATTCTATTCTTCCTAATGCTCAAATATTGAAGTATTATTGAGGCATTGTGATCTTGACTTAGCTGTTCAAGCAAGATCTACTTACTCTTTCAAATGCTTGGAGTTATTTATAAAGCATGCCTATCTATTATGTAGTTTATTGTTATATCTTATAATTGGTTCATGATTCTTATATTATTGAACTATTAAAGTACTGTGAGTCGATTCAACTACTCCTAGTTGATGATAGTTGAAACTCCAAAGCTCCTTTACCTATCCAAACCAAACTTTCTTTGGTGCGAACTTATATTCAAATACTAAGAATGAACAACCCTATTTACTCGGGAACATTTATGCGAAAGCGTTAAGATGGTTGTGCACAATTCATGGTACAAAGGGTTGATCCCCCTGAGTACAAGTTAAAGGTCCATAGTCTTATTGATTGTTAAAGGTTTAAATAGAAATATTTATAACCTAGGACATAGTTCAAGGTCTTATGACCCTTAGATGATTATATATTCGAATTCTACGTATTGATGAAAGAATTATAATTCAATTCTTTATTTTGATGAAAGTAAAGTTATTCAAACTCTTTTAAAACCATTCACTTATGTCATATCACGGTTGTATTTCAAGTGAGCTTTTGTTTGCTCACTCTTGCATATTTTATCACCCCTTGCAGTGGAAACCAAGAATGTTGACATACCGTCAACAAGTAAAGGAAAAGGAAATATGAGCAAGTGAAGGCTTGTTATTTCAAGTTACTTTTGTAGTAAGACTTAGCGACGATGTTTTATTTCCGCATTTACTTTGTTTAATGTTAAGGTTTAGTTAACCCTGGGATTTTATATTGGAAAAGTTGTAATCCTTTTTCAAGGAAGATTTTATTTAAGCATTATGAAGGTTGTAATTTACTTTGCAATTCTTTATTATTGGGTAGATGTATGTTTTTATTAGAAAGTGAACACCAAATCATGTGGAAACGAAGTACCCGGATTTAGGGATGTCACAGGAGATCAAAAAGATAGTGATGATTGTTAAAAATAATAAACTACCTTATGTGATATGTGTTTACGTTTATGCACACGAAGAGTTTTGATCGATAACACGTAATAATTAAACTTTAAAATTTTGTTATCAGGATGACGAATGTTGGAGAGTCCTATCAGGCTAGGGAGGAGTTACCCTAGATGCCTAGGGATGAGGAGCCCCGAGATATCCATACTGTCTGGGAGCAGTTGGTTCAGAGAGAGTCATCTCCATTGATCACCGTAGTTGGTCAGGAGCATGAGCCAGTTGTGGACCGAGATGACGAGGATGAGTCAGAAGAGGAAGAAGATCCTGAAGAGGAATTTCCACTTAACTAGACTAGCGCTGTGATGTATGAAGAGATCTACGACCGCAATGTTGAGCTACATGGTCGAGTCGAAGAGCTTGAGGAACTAGGTAGACGAGAGTTAGACTAATATACAATAGAGGGAGGAGATAATTGAGGAACTAGACGAGGAACTTGGAAACACAAAGTGGGATTTAGTCCACGTGGAGAGCGAAAGGGATGATGCACTAGTTGAACTAGCGAAAATAAAGAACAACATCAAAGAGGAGTCTGCGAAGCATGCCAGAGCTGAGGATGTTTGCTTGAAGGCTACTCTACGGGCAGATCAAGCTGAAGAAGAGGTGCAAGTGAAGAAGGCCAAGCTGAGAGAAACAGACTATACTTTTCATGCGGCTATAGATAGGGCCTAGGATCGTGTCTTCTAGTACCCAGCTCAGTTCAAAGATTTACAGTGGTATATGGTGGATCGCAGGATAATGTTCCGGGTGATGGAAGAAGAATATGGAGAGGCGGTGCGACATCTTAATATGCCTAGATAGTAGAGTCATTAATTATGTGTTTAATGATGTGTTAAATAAATGTAAATCCCAGAATTTGAGATAATAATGGGATAAGATAATGATGTAATCATGCAACTTCTTCAGTTCAGGAAAGATAATGTAATTATCAAAGATTCTATTTATTCTATGTTTTAAAAACTATGAATGAATAAAATAACGAAGTTTATTGACGTGCTATGTGTTCAAGAGTGAATTGAGTTATATTAAATGTTTAAGTTGAACTGGAATATTTAAGAAATGAGTAATGGATCTAATAAGAGTATGTCTTAACAGAAAGATGCCTCCAAGAAGAAGACCTACACGTCAAAACCCAGAGGGTTCAACTAATAACAATAACAACGATGACGACAACAATAACGGGATGAATCCCAATTCGGTTAAACAATTAGTGAACCTACTGACAGGAGCGCTTGCGAATCAGCCGCAAGTTCAAAACACGACATTTAAGGAATTTAAAGCAGTAGGACAGCCAGAGTTCCAGGGATCGGTGAACCCGATAGATGCCCAGAAGTGGGTGATGGAGATGGAAAAGGTCTTTGATGTGGCCAGAGTAAAAGATGACCAGAAGACGGCTTTTGCGATGTTCATGCTGAAGTCGGGGGCTAGTTTCTGGTGGCAGGCCAACAAACTAGGGAAGGAGAAGGTGTTATAGCATGGGACAGTTTCAAAGAGATATTCTTTGAAATGTAATTCCCCGTAAGCTCGGAGAACCAGATAGAGGTTCAGTTTCTAGAGCTGAAATAGGGAGCAATGACAGTGTCGGAGTACGCCACAAAATTTAATGAGTTGGCCAGGTTTGCAACGTACCAGGTCAGTACTGACGAGCGAAAGGCGAGAAGGTTCGAGCAAGGGTTGAAGCCCTGACTCTACAGAAGGTCTCCATGTTCTAGCTGGATACGTTTGTTGCAGTACTGGAAAAGGCGATCATCCCAGAAGGTGGGGGCGATGCCTTGAAATGGTACAATCAAGACCTGAAGAAGAAGAAGAATGGGACAGAAATCAAGACTGGTGGTAGCGGTGCTAACAACCAGAAGAGGAAGTGGAATGACAACACATCTGCTGGGAGTCAACAGGGAAGCCAGCAGAATAGAAGGATTAAAGCATGTGCTACATGCAAGAAGAATCACATTAGAGTGTGTCTGAGGGGGAAGCGAGTATGCTTCAACTGTGGTCAGGAAGGCCACATTGCGCCGAATTATCCTAACCCGAAGAAGGGAGCTTGCTACACATGTGGATCTAAGGATCACATGGCCCGAAGTTGACCAAGGAAGCTAGCAGGAGGGTCAACAGGAAACGGAGAAAATGGCAGTGGCAGCACTTTGACTATCACTGGACCACTACAGGCGATCCGACCCACTGCTAGGATATTTAACATGACGGTGCAGGATACTGTGCAGTCAAAAGATGTGGTGTCAGGTATTATTCTGGTCAATTGTATTAAAGCTTATGTATTATTTGATTCGGGTGCTACTTGTTCATTCATATCTGATGACTTTGCTAAGACCCTAGACTTACCTAAAGAGGAATTAGTTTACCCCTTGAACATAGAGATTGCGAATATGGAGGTTATTCCTGTTAGGTTTGTATACAAGAACTGTAGATTGGACATTAAGGGTCAGGAATTGAGGGTAGAAGATAGAAGAGATATCAGTGGTTAGGGAGTTTGTGGATGTATTTCCAAGAGATTTTCCAGGACTTCAGCCAGATAGAGAGATAGAGTTCGTGATCGACTTAGCACCGGGGACTGCTCCGATTTTGAAAGCCCCCTACAGAATGGCTCCAATCAAGATGAAGAAATTGATGGTTCAACTGCAAGAATTGTTGGACAAGAAGTATATTTAGCCCAGCGTATCACCATGGGGAGTGCCAGTGTTATTCGTCAAGAAGAAGGATGGGTCGATGAGGCTATGCATTGATTATAGGGAGTTGAACAAAGTTACAATCAAGAATAGGTATCATTTACCTAGGATTGATGACTTGTTCGATCAACTGAAAGGTGCTATATACTTCTCAAAAATAGATTTGAGAAGTGGATATCATCAGTTGAAGGTAAGAAGAAAGGATATACCAAAGACGGCATTTAGAACTCAGTATGGACATTTCGAGTTTTTGGTGATGTCATTTGGTCTAACAAATGCACCAGCGGCATTTAAGGACCTAATGAATAGGGTGTTTATGCCATTTTTGGAGAAGTTCGTAGTGGTGTTCATAGATGACATTTTGGTTTATTCCAAAACTGAGGAGGAACACACTAAACATTTGAGGCTGACATTAGAATCGCTGAGACAAGAGAAGCTTTACGCAAAATTCTCGAAGTGCAAATTCTAGTTAGGACGTGTACAATTTCTTGGCTACGTGATTGACAAAGATGGGATTTCAGTATATCTGTCGAAGGTTGAAGACGTGATGAATTGGGAACAGCCAAAGACACCATCAGAAGTGAGGAGTTTCTTGGGATTAGCAGGTTACGACAGAAGATTTTTCCAAGACTTGTCAAAAATCAGAACCCCGTTGACGAATTTGACTAGTAAGACGGTTAAGTTTGTTTAGACGAAAAAGTGTGAGGAGAGTTTTCAAGAACTGAAGAAGAGGCTGAGTACTGCGTATGTGTTGTCATTGCCAGATAGTACAGGAAATTTTGTGGTTTACAGAGATGCTTCACATAAGGGATTAGGCTGTGAGCTGATGTAGTGTGAGATATACACAGATTATAAAAGTCTGAAGTATATCTTTACATTGAAAGATTTGAATATGCGCCAAAGAAGATGGTTGGAACTCATCAAAGACTACGATTGACAGATTCTTTACCATCCGGGTGAAGCCAATATGGTTGTCGACGCCTTAAGCAGAAATGGTCGAGAGAAGTTAATGTTGCTAACTGCTCAGGAACAGTTGGTAAACGAGATGGATAGATTAAAGCTTGAAGTTAAGGTACGAAGGAAGCAGATGAGAAGTTATTCCAAGTAACTACTAGTTCTACCTTGGTGGACAAGGTGAAAGAAGCACAAATACATGATGAGGAATGTAAGAAGATCCAGAAAAAAGTAACCGATGATGAAGAAATAAAGTTTAAAATCGATAGTGAAGGACTGCTACGATTCAAAGGAAGAATCTAGGTACCGCCAGTACCAGAAGTCAAAGAGGAAATTTGGGCGAAGCTCACAGTTCGGGATATTCGATTCACTCTGGGAGTACGAAGGTGTACCAGGATCTCAGAAAACATTTTTGGTGGCAGAATATGAAGAGAGACGTGGCTGAATGCATTGGGAAATATTTAACATGCCAGAAGGTCAAAGCAGAACACCAACGACCAAGTGGATTGTTACAACCGTTGGAGATTCAGGAATGGAAGTAAGAACATATCACGATGGATTTCGTGGTTGGTCTTCCAACGACTCAGAAAGGTTTTGATGCAGTATGGGTTATCGTGGATCGATTGATGAAGTCAGCACATTTCTTACCAATCAAGATTAGATACAACTTGGATCAATTAGCAAAGCTGTTCGTCAAAGAAATTATTTCCAGACACAGTGTTGCGATATCGATTGTGTCTGATAAGGATCCGCGTTTCACGTCGAATTTCTGGAAGCTATTACAAGAAAGCTTGGGAACACAATTGCAAATGAGTACGGAGTACCATCCTCAAACTGATGGCCAGAGCGAGAGAACGATTCAGACTTTAGAAGATATGCTAAGAGCTTTTTTGTAAGACCCCAACTTTTTATGAATAAAATTGAATTTCCTCTATATATTATTTTGAAATAGTAAGGGGTTGATTTGATAAGTGTGGTAAGTTATGGGTAATATGCGTAAAGTTTATAAAATAAGCAAGTGGTTATAAAATATTCATTGTTGACGGGGAATATTCGTTTGGTCGTGGAATATTCTTGTTGCTGGGAATATTCGTACGACGGCTCAGCTATTTGTGCGCCCCATAACGGAAAACTGTCGGATGAAAAAAACGACAAGAATAAGTTTTCTAAAAATAACGGCAAAACTATTACCGTTAAAACTGTTAAAATACCCGGTGGTTATAATAAAGTAATACGCGTTGTTGCACAGTAGCACACGGTATTGCACAGTATTTTATATTATTGTTGTTTTAATAGTTGTCACTGCATAGTATTTTACATTATTAAATCAATAATTAATATTATTTGAATAATATTATTAGATAGCATTATTGGCAATGTCTAGGAGGTTCTGTCTAGGAAAGGGGTTTGGTCACCTAATTGCGCGCCAGTAAGGAGAAATCCTTATCGGAAAGCCCCCTCTTTCTAGGGAACGACCTGGTTGTCATTATTGTAAATTCTGTAATATTATTTATGAATAATAATTAATTATTGATAAAAATGATAAGCAAATATTTATTCAATGTGGATATAAATGGAGGAATTTTTAGCAAAAGAGACAATTATTGAAAATTGATATTTTATCTTTTCTGATAAAATAATTCATTCAAATATATTATTATGATATTACATTATAAGTGTATAATGTGATAATATAATAATATAATTTTATAATTTAAATGATAATATTTTTAAAATAAATTCACGATATATGAATAAAATGAGGAGGAAGAGAGTAAATTGGATCTGAATTATTTTGTTGCGATATATGTTTTCTTGTAAATGATGTTATTTCTTTCAATATCATTTCATAGAAATATTTGGTATAAATGTTATTATGAAATTTTTACCTTTTCATGTCGGGGTTACTATTCACGTATACGGCACTATTCACGAATACGTACTATTCACAGAAAAATTAATTCTCTTTTTTTTCCAAGTTGTTTAGTATAGTTCCTATCTTTGATTAGATCCATGTTTTGATCTTCATTCTTGAATTTTGCTCCACAATTGATTATTATGGAGTATTCTTGAACTTGGATAAACTAAATTACGAATCCTTAATCTTAATCCTTTATCTCACTGGATTCATTATTTATATTATTTTTCATCATCATCAGTCCTAAATGGTGATATAACTAAATATCTTTGGCCTGTAGTGCAAAGATGAATGATTACTTGATGAATATATTTGACCTGTAGTGCAAAGATGAACGATTACCTAATGAATATCTTTGGCCCATAGTGCAAAGATGAATATTTGATTTAAGATATATATTGATTGATGCTACAGGGATAAAATATTGATGATGGACTTTTAAATCATAAAAGATAGTAGACATCATTTTCTAATTAACTCTTCTCATGAATTGTTATTTCCGCTACAGTTGTTGATCTAAATCTTGTTGTCCATAATATTTTATCTTATTTGGTGAAGACTAATGATAATTTATTCTTCATTATCTTAGTCATAATATTCTTTACTGGGCTAGTTGAGCTTACCCTTTTCTTCTATTGTCCTCTTTAGGAAATGAGAATGTCGCAAGGACTAGTCGGGGGACCGAATGATGGTCCGAGTTAATAGCAGTAGTAGTCCTCATTATTTTTATAAAATAGTGTGATAATAATTGTAATGAGGACTTAGTTTGAGTGTTTATATTTTCTACAATGTTTGTATTGACACTCACAGTTGTGTGGTCGTATTTTGCACAACCGTATGATATAAAAGATTATATTTGGATTCTGTACCATGTGTTTGGCGACTCAGAATGGGTTGGGTATTGAACCTATTTTGGGAGAGTCACAGTTGATATCAGAGCTTAGGGATATGGTCTCTGGCGGAGATCTGGGAATAGAATTAGGAGGGGAGAGACGAGTAAATCCTTCGCTAATGTGTCCTACCTAAGCTTATTTGGTATTTAATTGGTCAGTCGGAACATAGGGTTAATATGTGATATGTTAATTTGTTTAATTAACCCTTCTTTTATGGCAGTATTTGAGAATAGTAGCTAAAAATCTAAACAATGGAGTGAATGAGACCGTTGAGACACCTTTAATCACCAACCATGAGAACGTGCCCAGGAAGGCAATATTCCTCCTGTAAACAATGCCACTGATCAAACGATGAATGATGGGATGTTTAGAAGTTTCTTGCAGTTCATGCAAAACCAAACGAGTGAGACTCGTGTTCAAAATACAGGTTGAAATAATGGCAACTCGCGGCTTGTCACTGCCAAGCAGTTCAAAGAGTTGGGACCACCAGAGATTTTGGGAAAGCCAGATCCAATCAAGGCAAAAACGTACTCACCAAGATATTTGATGTCTTGGGATGCACAGAGGAACAGAAGGTTCCATTCGCCACCTTTATGTTCAGTGGAGAGGCAGATTACTGGTGGGAATCTGTGAAGCATACTCAGCCTGCCACACTCAAGATGTCTTGGGAAGAATTCCAGAAATTATTCAATGACAAGTACTTTCCAGAAAGTATTCGTCATATGAAAGAGGTAGAGTTTATCAAACTGGAACAGAACAACATGACTGTGTCCCAGTACGAGGCTAAGTTCGCGGAATTAACCCAGTTTGCGTCTCATTTGGTGGATAATGAGGAACGCATGACGCGGATGTTTCTGAGAGGTTTGAAACCCGAAATTCATCAATACCTCATTTCTCACAAACTTTCTTTATATTCAGATGTTTTGAACAGGCCTCAATTATTAGAACGAGATAATGATTCTGTTCAACCAAGGGAGAACAACCAGGGTCGTACTGGTGGCAGCAGTCATCAGAACAATGATAACCAGCGAGGAGGAAAGTATCATGACAGAAGCGGTAACCAATCCGGTGGTAATCGTGGCCATGATAATAGAAGAAGTGAGTCAGGGGGAGATTTCAAGAAAAGAAGGTACAACAATGAGAACGTGAAGACGTTGACAGCAGCACCAGCATCAACTGTTTCTATGGGAGGAGAACAACCACCGGTCGTATGCTATAAATGCGGGCAAGAGGGACACATAAGTCAAAACTGCCCACAACAATTCAAGGTGTGTTATAATTATGGAAAGGAAGGACACATAGCTAGAAAGTGTCCGGTAGCGAAACCAAGTCCAGCGGGGATGGTGACTCCAAAGACTGTCTCGGACAAGTCAAAGTCGGTGGTTCCTAGAAGAGCATTTGTTGTGACTGCCCAAAACGTGAGGAACCTGAACGAGGTGATCACGGGTAATCTAATCGTAAACTCATGCGAAGTCTATACCTTATTAGATACTGGTGCTACCCATTCTTTTATAACACCTGCTTGTGCTCAACGTTTAAACTTGACTCCTGAGAAATTAGACTTTGACTTATCTGTTGAAACTCCGTTGGGAGAAACCTTCTTTACATCCACAGTTTACAAATTTTATTTGATTCAAATTGGCACCCCCACCCTACCTGTTGATCTTATATCTTTGAAAATACTTGCATTTGATGTGATTTTTGGAATTGACTCGTTAACCACTTATCATGTCAAAATTGATTATTTTCGTAAGGTTGTTAGTTTTCATATTCCTAACCAACTTGTTGTACGAATTCAAACCACCAAACCATTAAAATCAATCAATGTTATTTCAAGTCATAAAGATATTCGTTTATTAAAAAATGGATGTCAAGCTTTATTAGCCCATGTCACTAATTTAAAACAGAATACGTCATATTTAAATGATATTTCTGTTGTTAATGAGTTTCCTGATGTATTTCCGGAAGAACTTCCTGGTCTACCCCCAGACCGTGAAGTTGAATTCTTTATTGGCCTTGAACCCGGTACAAAACCTATTTCTAAAACCCCATATCGAATGGCTCCTATTGAACTTCAGGAGCTAAAGGTCCAACTACAGGAGTTGTTAGACATTGGTTTCATTCGTCCTAGTACATCTCCTTGGGGTGCTCCTGTTTTATTCGTAAAGAAGAAAGACGAGAATATGCGACTTTGTATTGACTATCGGGAGTTGAACCATGTCACCATCCAGAATAGGTATCCATTACCTAGCATTGATGACCTGTTCGACCAGTTACAAGGTGCACAATTCTTTTCAAAGATCGATCTTCGTTCTGGATATCATCAATTAAAGATTAAAACTGATGACATTCCAAATACTGCCTTTAGAACTCGATACAGGCATTATGAATTCTTAGTTATGTCTTTTGGATTGACTAATGCTCCTACTGTTTTCATGGATATGATGAACCATGTATTCAAGGAATATTTGGATCAGTTTGTGGTTGTCTTTATTGATGACATCCTCATTTACTTTAAACGCCGTGAAGATCATAAGCACCACTTGAAGCTGGTACTTCAAAGGCTTCGTGATAACAAGCTTTATGCCAAGTTGAAGAAATGCGAGTTCTGGCTGGAGGAGGTAGCATTCCTTGGGCACGTGGTATCAAAACATGGAGTATCTGTTGACCCGGCGAAGATTGAAGCAATACAAAGTTTGGAGCAACCTAAGTCAGGTGACTGAAGTAAGTAGCTTTCTAGGCTTAGTTGGTTATTATCGGAGATTCGTGGAAGGATTTTCTCGAATCGCTACTCCATTAACTCAGCTGACTCGGAAAGATACAAAATTCGTATGGAACGAGGAATGCGAGAAAAGCTTCCAAGAGCTCAAGAGGAGACTCATCTCGGTAGCTGTTCTGATAATACCATCTGGATCGGATGGATTTGTCATCTACAGCGATGCTTCGGGCAAAGGGTTAGGATGTGTTCTCATGCAACATGGGAAAGTCATAGCCTATGCCTCGCGACAACTCAAGGAATATGAGAGGAATTATCCTACTCATGATCTAGAGTTAGTAGCTGTCATTTTCGCATTGAAGATCTGGAGACACTACCTGTATGAGGAGAAAGTGGAGATCTATACGGATCATAAAAGCCTCAAATATTTCTTCACTCAAAAGGAACTCAACATGCGGCAACAACATTGGCTTGAGCTATTGAAAGATTACTACCATACCATCTAATACCATCCTGGAAAAGTGAACGTGGTAGCTGACGCGTTGAGTAGAAGATCGTATGCGGGAATGAATGCAATGATGTCAACACAAAGGCCCATTTTACATGACTTACAAAGGATGGAGATAGAGTTCAACACTCCGGGGACCCACGTGATGATGTCAAGTATATGCATAGAACCAGCTTTGATTGATAAAGTTAAAGTTGCTCAAGCTACACACCCGGAGCTGATGAAGATGAAGAGGAAAGTGCAAGAAGGTGCTATTCCATAAGCAAAAATCGATGAAGAATGAATACTTCGAGTCAACTCCAGACTTTGCGTTTCCAATGATTTTGATTTGAAGTATAAAATCATGATGGAGGCACACAACACACCGTTTGCAATCCATGCTTGGAGTACCAAAATGTATCGCGATCTTCGACATACATTTTGGTAGAGCAATATGAAGAGAGAGATCGCAGAGTTTATCTCGAGGTGTTTAGCGTGTCAACGTGTCAAGGCGGAGCATCAAGTGCTAAAGGGTTCATTGCAACCACTTGAGATTTCAAAATGGAAGTGGGAACACATTACCATGGATTTCGTTACGGGTCTTCCCAAAGTTTCTCAAGGCATAGATGCAATTTGGGTTATTGTCGATAGATTAACTAAGTCTGCTCATTTCTTGCCTATACGAGAGACTTATTCACTGGAACGTCTTGCTCGTATATACGTAAATGAGATTATGAGTTAGCATGGAATGCCAGTATCCATAATTTTAAATCGTGACCCAATATTCACTTCACAATTTTGGGTCAGTTTGCAGAAAGCTACGGGCAGCGATTTATAATTCAGTTCGGCATATCATCCTCAAACGGACGGGCAATAGAAGAGGACTATTCAAACTCTTGAAGATCTATTGAGACTTTATGTTCTAGACTTCAAAGGGAGTTGGGATAAGTACTTACCATTGGTGGGATTCTCCTACAATAACAGTTATCAGGCAAGTATAGGCATGACTCCATTCGAGGCGTTGTATGGACGAAAGTGTCGTTCTCCAGTTTTCTGGGATGAGGTGGATGAAGCAACATTGTTGGGACCGGAGTTAGTACGTATAACTACGAAAAAGATCCAAATGATCCGGCAACGTATACAAATGGCACAAGATCGACAAAAGAGTTATGCGGACCTTCATCGAAGGGACGTGGAATTTAATGTTGGGGATCATGTATTGTTACGTGTTGCTCCATGGAAAGGAGTTATGAGATTCGGGAAGAGAGGAAAGCTCAAACCACGATTCATTGGTCCATTTGAAATCCTTGACCGAGTAAGAACTGTGGCCTATAGACTCGCCTTACCTCCAAGCATGTCTCAAGTTCATAACGTTTTTCACATATCCGTGCTACGTAAATATGTGAAAGAGCCAAACCACATTATTGAGTTAGAACCAGACGAGATAGCCAAAGATTTAACATACAAGGAGGTACCTGTTAAGATATTGGATAGGAAGGAACAAGTCCTACGCTCAAAGATTATACCTCAAGTCAAAGTTTTGTGGAGAAATCATGTTATTGAGGAAATGACCTGGGAGTTAGAATTAGAAATGAAAGTGAGGTATCCTCACCTTTTCAAAATACCAGGTACACACGTCAATTTCAAGGACAAAATTTGATAAGGAGGGGAGGTTGTAAGACCCTAACTTTTTATGAATAAAATTGAATTTTCTCTATATATTATTTTGAAATAGTAAAGGGTTGATTTGATAAATGTGGTAAGTTATGGGTAATATGCACAAAGTTTACAAAATAAGCAAATAGTTATAAAATATTCATTGTTGTCGGAGAATATTCGTTTGGTCGTGAAATATTCTTGTTGTCGGAGAATATTCGTACAACGACGCAACCATTTGTGGGCCACATAACGGAAAACTGTCGGATGAAGAAAACGACAAGAATAAGTTTTCTAAAAATAACGGCAAAACTGTTACCGTTAAAATTGTTGAAATACCCGGTGGTTAAAATAAAGTAATACGCGTTGTTGTACAGTAGCACACGGTATTGTACAGTATTTTATATTATTGTTGGTTCAATATTTATCACTGCACAGTATTTTACACTATCAAATTAATAATTTATATTATTTGAATAATATTATTAAATAGTAGTATTGGCAATGTCTAGTAAGTTTTGTCTAGGAAAGGGGTTTGGTCACCTAATTGCATGCTAGTAAGGAGAAATCTTTATCGGAAAGCCCCCTCTTTCTTAGGAACGACCTGGTTGTCATTATTGTGATTCTGTAATATTATTTATGAATAATAATTAATTATTGATAAAAATAATAAGGAAATATTTATTCAATGTGGATATAAATTAAGGAATTTTTAGCAAAAGAGACAATTATTGAAAATTGATATTTTATCTTTTCTGATAAAATAGTTCATTCAGATATATTATTATGATATTACATTATAAATGTATAATGTGATAATATAATAATATAATTTTATAATTTAAATGATAATATTTTAACAATAAATTCACGATATATGAATAAAATAAGGAGGAAGAGAGCAAATTGGAACTGAATTATTTTGTTGCGATAATTTTTTTTTAATTAAAACATGGGGTGGGACCCAGTGTCCTTTTGGTTGCTAATGCTGAATTTTTGGTTTTCTGGGATAGATTTTTCAAACAATTCATCCGTAGGAAAATAATTTGGTCAACATTGGTGTTCTAACATTTTCCTATAAATAGGATGTTTAGTTAGAAATAAAAATCACACCAGAATCAGAAATTTCTTTCTCTATAATATCGAGCGTATTTCTTGTGAGTATTTAGATAGTTTGAGTGTTGATAACATTGCAAGTTTTTCTCATCATAATATCCGATATATCAATCAGATCGAGTATTCTTTTGAGGTAAGGGACGTTATTTTTCTTGTAGGAAATATTATTTTTCTTGTAAATGATGTTATTTCTTTCAATATCATTTCACAGAAATATTGGTATGAATTTTATTTTGAAATTTTTACATTTTCATGTCGGGGTTACTACTCATGTATACGGCACTATTCACGTATACGACACTATTCACGAATACGGCACTATTCACAGAAAAATTAAATTCTCTTTTCTTTGTCCAAGTTGTTTGTTATGGGTCCTATCTTTGATTGGATCCATGTTTTGATCTTCATTCTTTAATTTTGCTATAGAATTGATTATTATGGAGTATTCTTGAACTTGGATAAACTAAATTACGAATCCTAATCTTTATCCTTTATCTCACTTCGTTATTTATATTGTTTTTCATCATCCTCAGTCCTAAATGGTGATATAACTGAATATCTTTGGCATGTAGTGTAAAGATGAATGATTACTTGATGAATATCTTTGGCCTGTAGTGCAAAGATGAACGATTACCTGATGAATATCTTTGGCCCGTAGTGCAAAGATGGATAGGTGTTGAGATGAACCTAACCATTGGTGATACAAATGAATATCTTTGGCCGTAGTGCAAATATGAATATTTGATTTAAGATATATATTGATTGATATTGCAGGGATAAAATATTGATGATGGACTTTTAAATCATAGAAGATAGTAGACATCATTTTCTACTTAACTCTTCTAATGAATTGTTATTTTCACTGCAATTGTTGATCTAAAACTTGTTGTCCATAATATTTTATCTAATTTGTTGAAGACTAACGATAATTCATTCTTCATTATCTTAGTCATAATATTCTTTACTGGGCTAGTGGAGCTCACCCTTTATTGGGCTAGGAACTCGAAGATGTAATGATAAAAACCTATCCCCAATTATTCGTGTAATTTCTTGTATATTGATTCTGAAGACATAATCTTTTTATGGGGGGAAGAATGTGACAAATGAATTTTTTTTATTGTGATTCTAGGGACAAAATCCTTTTAAGGAGGGAATATTGTAACAAGTGAGATTTTTGTATAATTAATTATAAATATTTATTGAATTAAACAAATATTTTAATTAATTTATTTATTGAGATAAATAAATAATTTATATGATTGTTGTGGAGTAATTTAATTAAGTGCAATATGTTAATTAAATGAATATTTAATATTAAATAGAGTAAGTAATTGTGTGGTGTAGTTCTAATTTAATTGAGAATAATTAAATTAGATGAACATTATGCGTAATTGTTACATGAGATTATGATTAGTAAATGATTATAATTTTGTAGCAATTTAGTATTATGTGATAATTTTAATTAATAAATGAATGTTAGCTTTGTATTTAATTAAATTAGAATGTTCGGATTTAATTAAATAAAGTGTAACTTTAGAAACTACGTGTTAAATGATTTATTAAAATAAAATAAAAGAGTTTTAAACTAGTTTTACCAAACAAGGCCCTTATGTATATTTTAATCCTGTTTTACCAAACAGGGCCTTAACTACTAAAAACTTATTTTTAAAAATAAAGAGGTTTTGCCAAATAAAGCCTTATGAATTTTGAATTTCAAATAAAATGTAACTAACATATTATTAATATAGTGTATTAATATGTTATATTAATTTATCAGTTATATATTGTATAATTAGGTTTTATATTATATACGTATTATATCTATATCAGTTTTATAATATGTTAAGTTAGAATAGAGTTAGTCAGTGTTAAAAAGAAAAAACGTAGTGTTTAGCAGTGAGAGGAAAAGAGAGAAGAAGAAGATAGAAGAAAGAGGAAGCTTGTTAATCAAAACTAGTCATCACCATCATCTTCTTCTTCCAAACAACAAAGGTATAATTCAAACTCTATAAATTTTAATTATGTTTTTCCTTATTTTCATGGTTTAGTTCTCTTTAATATAGTTTCTTTGTGAAATTGATGTAAACATGAATTCTTTATGCAATTTGTGTTATAACATGCTTATATCTGAATTGTATGTAAGATTAAGTTGTTTAATTCATGTAAATATGGTGAACATGAAGAAATCATGTTCATAGCAATTTACAGTAAACTAGTTTGAAAAATAGTTCTTTGATTATCAAAAATTTATGTTTGATGATGCTCTATTGTATAAATTGAGTTTAGATTAGGATAATATGTTAAGAAACGAAATCAATATGATTTGTATTATGTGAATTGGTTTAAAAACAAACTCAAAGTGTTTAATTTTATCAAGAACACTTAACAATGGCTTTTTCTTTAAAATAACAAATTTAAAAGTTTTTATTATGTGTTATGATGATTATACATGTTAAAACATGTTAAAAGCTTAAAATTATATTTTCTGTAAAGTTTTATATGCAATATATTAGTTAAAATCGGAATTTGGAGTGAAAAAATAAGCCAAGTTGGCTTTTTCTCTGCATAGTTAGCAAACTAAGATTTTCGCAGCAGGGTCACCCGCCCCGACGGGCCTCATTGTAGTACAAATACTCACCCCGGCGTGGGGGGTTGCAGAAGAGAAAATATTGTTTGTTTGTTGTGTAGCTTTTGGTCCGTATTATGAAAAGCTAAACTAACGTGATGAACTTGATGACATGTTAAGCATACATTAAGATGTTAAGTGATTCATTAATGTATTTCACATGATTAATTTGAAAATAGGAAATGTATAATGTAAATTATAATTTGATTAATTATAATTTAATTAATGTGAAGGTATGACTTAATCTTATAAGTTAATTATGACTTGATTAAACAAATAGTTGATTGATTATTAAGATTGTATGGGTTGATCCTATTATGTGATAAGAAGTGATTTAACCTAATATTTAAAGAATAATGAGTTAGCTTAGATGGATTAACTAGTTATGTGAATTAGCTATATAGTAGCTAATTTATGTTACTATTGTAAATTAAGTGTATGTAGGATTAATTAAGGAACGTGATAGTAATTGTTAGCTTGCGCTCGAGGCAAGTGTTCTAAACTCAAACCTTACTTTCACGTTTATGCATGTTATTTTGTACTCTAAGTTCCATATTATTAAAATTGTTATTGAAGTAATGTGATCTTGACTTAATTGTTCAAGCAAGGTCTATCTTATCTTTCAAATGCTTTAAGTTTATTTCTAAAGAATAAGTTATTTCGAAATTCATTATTATCGAATTCTTACTTATTATAAGTTGATTCAACAACTCCTTAGTTGATGATAGTTGAACTCCAAATTACCCTTTTAGCTTATCTAAACCAAACTTTCTTTCATGCGAACTTGTTGTTAAATACTGAGATGAACAACCCTATTTAATAGGGGATTACCATGCGAAAATGTTAAAATGTTTATACACAATACATGGTACGAAGGGCTGATCCCCCTAAGTACGAGTTAAGAGTCTATATAGTCTAACGACTGTTAAAGATTTTAAATAAAAATGTTTATAACCTAGGACATAGTTCAAGGTCTTACGACACTCAGATGAATTCTATATTCCATATTCAACTCTTTATTATTGATAAAAGAAATGTTATTCGAATCAATTGAAGATATTTGATTTATGTCATCACTATTGATTGTTATTCAAGTGAGCTTTTGTCTGCTCACTCTTGCATATGCAACTCTTGCAGCTAAAGTTGAAAGCGTTGACGCATCGTCAACCAGCAAAGGCAAGAGCAAGATGAACAAGTGAAGACTTGTTCATAATTGATATGAATTGTAATAAGACTTGATGAATATTATATGATGTTTATTTTTTGCATTTATTGACGTTAAGGTTGGATAACCATGGGAATGTTTTATTAAAGTTGTAATCCTTTTATAAGGAAGATTATATTTAATTATTAAGGTTGTAATTTGTTTTACATTCCTTATTTATGGGCAGTAGTTATGTTTTATTTAGATAGTGAGCACCAAATCCCGTGGAATTAAGGTACTTGGATTTGGGGGTGTCACATGTTGGTATCAGAGCAGTGTTTAGGTTATGAACCTTAGGTGGGGAACCTTAGGTCGTAGCCTTATAGGAGATCGAAAAGATAGTAATGATAGTTAAAGATAATAAACCACCTTATGTGCTATGTGTTTACATTTATGTACACGAAGAGTTTCGATCGATAACACGTAATAATTAAACTTTAAAATTTTATTGTCAGGATGACGAATGTTGGAGAGTCCAGTCAGGCTAGGGAGGAGTTACCCCAGATGCCTAGGGATGAGGAGCTCCGAGACATTCATACTGTCTGGGAGCAGTTAGTTCAGAAAGAGTCATCTCCATTGATCACCGTAGTTGGTCAGGAGCATGAGCCAATTGTGGACCGAGATGACGAGGATGAGTCAGAAGAGGAGGAAGATCCTGAAGAGGAATTTCCACTTGACTCGACTAGCACTATGATGTATGAAGAGATCTACGACCACAACGTTGAGCTACATGGTCGAGTCAGAGAGCTTGAGGAACTGGTAGACGAGAGTCGGACTACTATACAATAGAGGGAGGAGATAATTGAGGAACTGGACGAGGAACTTGGAAACACGAAGTGGGATCTAGTATACGTGGAGAGCGAAAGGGATAATGCACTAGCTGAACTAGCGAAAATAAAGAACAACATCAAAGAGGAGTATGCGAAGCGTGCCAGAGCTGAGGATGCTTTCTTGAAGGCTACTCTACTGGCAGATCAAGCTGAAGAAGAGGTGCAAGTGAAGAAGGCCAAGCTGAGAGAAACAGACTATGCTTTTCATACAGTTATAGATAAGGCCCAGGATCGTGTCTTCTATTACCTAGCTCAGTTCAAAGATTTACCGTGGTATATGGTGGATCGCAGAACAGTGTTCCGGGTAATAGAAGAAGAACGTGGAGAGGCGGTGCGATGTCTTTATATGCCTAGATAGTAGTCATTAATTATATGTTTAATGATGTATTAAATAAATGTAAATCCTAGAATTTGTGATAATAATGGGATAAGATAATGATGTAATCCTGCAACTTGTTCAGTTCAGGAAAGATAATGTAATTAGCAGAGATGCTATTTATTCTATGTTTTAAAAACTATGAATGAATAAAATAAAGAAGTTTATTGACGTGCTATGTGTTCAAGTCTGAATTGAGTCATATTAAACGTTTAAGTTGAACTGGAATATTTAATAAATGAGTAAGGGATCTAATAAGAGTATATCTTAATAGAAAGATGCCTTCAAGAAAAAGACCTACACGTCAAAACCCAAAAGGTTCAATTAATAACAACAACGACGACGACTACAACAATGACGGGATGAATCCCAATTCGGTTCAACAATTGGTGAACCTACTGATAAGAGCGCTTGCGAATCAGCCGCAAGTTTAGAACACGACGTTTAAGGAATTTAAAGTAGTAGGACCACCAGAGTTCTAGGGATCAGTTAACCCGATAGATGCCCAGACGTGGGTGATGGAGATTAAAAAGGTCTTCGATGTGGACAGAGTAAACGATGACCAGATGACGGCTTTTGCGACGTTCATGCTGAAGTCGAAGGCTAGTTTCTGGTGGCAAGCCAACAAGACTAGGGAAGGAGAAGGTGTTATAGCGTGGGACCATTTCAAAGAGATGTTCTTTGAAATGTAGTTCCGCATAAGCTCGGAGAACCAGATGGAGGTTCAGTTTCTAGAGATGAAAAAGGGAGCGATGACGGTGCCGGAGTACGCCGCAAAATTCAACGAGCTGGCCAGGTTTGCAACGTACCAGGTCTATTCTGACGAGCGAAAGGAGAGAAGGTTCGAGTAGCAGTTGAAACCCTGGCTCTACAGCAAGGTCTCCATGTTCCAGCTGAATATGTTTACTGCAGTACCGGAAACGGCAATCATAGCAGAAGGTGGGGGCGATGATTTGACCAGGTACAATCAAGACCTGAAGAACAAGAAGAATGAGACAGAAATCCAAACTGGTGGTAGCGGTGCTAACAACCAGAAGAGGAAGTGGAACGACAACACATCTGCTGGGAGTCAACAGGGAAGCCAGCAGAATAGAAGGATTGAAACATGTGCTACATGCGGGAAGAATCACACGAGAGTATATCTGAGGGGGAAGCGAGAATGCTTCAACTGTGGTCAGGAAGGCCACATTGCGCCGAATTGTCCTAACCCGAAGAAGGGAGCTTGCTACACATGTGGATCTAAGTATCACATGGCCCGAAGTTGCCCAAGGAAGCCAGCAGGAGGGTCAACAGGAAACAGAAGAAATGGCAGCGGCAGCACTTTGACTATCGCTAGACCACTGTAAGCGATCCGACCCACTGCTAGGACTTTTAATATGACGGTGCAGGATGCTGTGCAGACAAAAGATGTGGTGTCAGGTATTATTCCGGTCAATAGTATTAATGCTTATGTATTATTTATTTAGGGTGCTACTTGTTCATTCATATCTGATGACTTTGCTAAGACCCTATACTTACCTAAAGAGAAATTAGTGTACCCCTTGAACATGGAGATTGCGAATAGGGAGGTTATTCCTGTTAGGTTTGTATACAAGAACTGTAGATTGGACATTAAGGGTCAGGAATTGAGGGTAGATTTGATTCTGATAAAACTTGGGGAGTTTGATGTCATACTAGGGAAGGATTGGTTGTTCAACCATGGGGCGGTAATCGGTTGTCAGAAGAAATAGATAAACCTTATGACTCCATCGAAGGTAGTATTTTATGGTAGCAAATTGTCTATACAAGCGAGTTGTCTGACGGTTATGCAGGCCAAGAAGTTATTGAAGCCAGGTTGTGTAGGGTACTTAGCTTACATAGTGGATACTAGTAAGGAAAGTCCGAAGATAGAAGAGATATCAGTGGTTAGGGAGTTTGTGGATGTATTTCCAAGAGATTTTCCAGGACTTTAGCCAGATAGAGAGATAGAGTTCATGATCGACTTAGCACCGGGGACTGCTCCGATTTTGAAAGCCCCCTACAGAATGGCTCCAATCAAGATGAAGAAATTGATGGTTCAACTACAGGAATTGTTGGACAAGAAGTACATTTAGCCCAGCGTATCACCATGGGGAGTGCTAGTGTCATTCGTCAAGAAGAAGGATGGGTTGATGCGGCTATGCATTGATTATAGGGAGTTGAACAAAGTTACAATCAAGAATAGGTATCATTTACCTAGGATTGATGACTTATTCGATCAACTGAAAGGTGCTAGATACTTCTCAAAAATAGATTTGAGAAGTGGATATCATCAGTTAAAGGTAAGAAGAGAGGATATACCAAAGACGGCATTTAGAACTCAGTATGGACATTTTGAGTTTTTGGTGATGTCATTTGGTCTAACAAATGCACCAGCGGCATTTAGGGACCTAATGAATAGGGTGTTTATGCCATTTTTGGACAAGTTCGTAGTGGTGTTCATAGATGACATTTTGGTTTATTCCAAAACTAAGGAGGAATACACTAAACATTTGAGGCTGACATTAGAATCGCTGAGACAGGAGAAGCTTTACGCGAAATTCTCGAACTGCAAATTCTGGTTAGGACGTGTACAATTTCTTGGCCACGTGATTGACAAAGATGGGATTTCAGTAGATCTATCGAAGGTTGAAGACGTGATGAATTGGGAACAGCCAAAGACACCATCAGAAGTGAGGAGTTTCTTGGGATTAGCAGGTTACTACAGAAGATTTTTCCAAGACTTTTCAAAAATCAAAACCCCGTTGATGAATTTCACTAGTAAGACGGTTAAGTTTGTTTAGACGAAAAAGTGTGAGGAGAGTTTTCAGGAACTTAAGAAGAGGCTGAGTACTGCGCATGTGTTGTCATTGCCAGATAGTACAGGAAATTTTGTGATTTACAGCGATGCTTCACATAAGGGATTAGGCTGTGTGCTGATGCAGAACGACAAAGTCATTGCTTATGCATCACGTCAACTGAAGGACTATGAGAAAGGGTATCCGGCCCATGATTTGGAATTGGCGGTAGTGGTGTTTGCTCTGAAGATTTGGAGACACTACCTTTATGGAGAGAAATGTGAGATATACACGGATTATAAAAATCTAAAGTATATCTTTACACAGAAAGATTAGAACATACGCCAAAGGAGATGGTTGGAACTCATCAAAGACTACGATTGCGAGATTCTTTACCATCCGGGTAATGCCAATGTGGTTGCCGACGCCTTAAGCAGAAAGTGTCGAGAGAAGTTAATGTTGCTAACTGCTCAGGAACAGTTGGTAAACGAGATGGCTAGATTAAAGCTTGAAGTTAAGGGTCTGAAGGAAGCAGATGAGAAGTTATTCCAAGTAACTACTTGTTCTACCTTGGTGGACAAGGTGAAAGAAGCACAAATACATGATGAGGAATGTGAGAAGATCCAAAAAATAGTAATCGATGATGAAGAAATAAAGTTCAAAATCGATAGTGAAGGACTGCTACAATTCGAAGGAAGAGTCTATGTGACACCCCCAAATTCGGGTACTTCATTTCCACATGATTTGGTGTTCACTTTCTAATATAACATACATCTACCCAATGAATAATGTAAAATAAACTACAACTTAAATTAAAATAAATAAAATCTCCCTTAAAACAAGGATTACAACCTTTATAAAAAAATCCCGGGTTACTCTAACCCTGACATGAATATAATAAAGTGCAGAAATAAAACATAACATTCAAGTCTTATTGCAATCATTCTCAATTAAATAAAAACAAGTCTTCACTTGCTTTGCTTTCCCTTACCCTTACTCGTAGACGGAGCATCAGCATTATCAACCTTTACTGAAATTGTTATTTAATGCAAGAGTGAGCAAACCACAGCTCACTAGAGTTTAACAATAATATAGACATGAAAGGATATATTTAAAAAAAATCTAAATAACTTAGCTTACTTCAACAATAAAGAATTGAATAATAATTCTCTATCAACATTCAAATTCGAATATAGAATTTATTTGAGGGTCATAAGACCTTTGAACTCTTGTCCTAGGTTATAAATATTTCTATTTAAACCTTTAACAGTCAATAAGACTATGGACTTTAACTCGTACTTAGGGGGATCAGCCCTTTGTACCATGTATTGTGCACAAACATCTTAACGCTATGCGTAGTAACCTCCCCTAGTAAATAGGGTTGTTCAACTCAGTAATTTGAATTCAAGTCCGCACCAAAGAAAGTTTGGTTTGGATAAGCTTACAAGGGTAATTTAGAATTCACGTTCATCAACTAAGGATTAGTTGAATCGACTTCCAATAATTCATAATAAAAGAATTATGAATTAACATATACTTTAGAAGTAAACTTAAAGCATTAAAATAATAATTGGATCTTACTTGAACAATAAGTTAAGATTATTTTAATTAAATAAACAATTGTCCAATACAGAAATGGAAAGGACATTCTCAACAATGAATATATGAATTCAAAGAAATTGTATAGAATTAACAAGTTTAGGGTTAGAAAACTTGCATAAAAATAATACAAGATTAGGGTTTAGAAAACTTGCATAGAATTGATGAGTTTAGGGTTTAGAAGACTTACCTCAAGCGCAAGCTACTTAACTCAATTCACGTACTTTAATACTTCTTATACACATTTAATCACAATAACCTAAATTAGTTAACACGTAACTAATTCACATAAGTGGTTAACCCTCATTGTTAACTCACTCTAATTAAATAACAACAATTAACTATCACATAGTTAATTACATCACACACATCTTCACATAATTAAATTAATTATATATTTAACTAAATTATAATTAAACAATTATATTTAAAACACTTAATCAAATTATAATTACTTAAATTATAATTACCTTTTAAATTATAAACAAATTATAATTTATAATCAATTAAACCACATCATACATTTAATTACACAAATTATAATTAATCATGCAATTATCAATTTATAATCCACAATTAAACATGCATTTATTAAATTATAATTACATAAATTATAATTTAAATTAACATCTAATTGATTAAAATAAATCAACTTCTATACATTATAATTTCACAAAAATTATAATTTAGATTAAATATTTACTCTTAATTATAATTAAAAAAATTATAATTAAGTAACTTATTGTACAATTAAACAATTATAGTTTATAATTTAAATACCATATTAGGTTTTCAAAACTTTCTTTTTCTCAAATTATAATACATGTTATAGCAGCTAGATACATGCTCATTGTCATAGAATAATTAAACTAAACTTAGAATTAACACTGCACAAAAACTAAAGTCACTGCCACTGCCCGGGACACGGCGCAGCTGCGCCACCTTTAGCCTTGACACCGGCGCAGCTGCCAGGGGCCAAACCTGCGAAAACCCAGTGGCGCAGCTGCGCCACTTCTACCCTTACTGCCTACGCAGCTGCGCCAGGCAGCAGACAGAAACAAAGCAGCTTCACGAATAGTGCAGAGAAAAGTCAATTTGGCTTAATTCTCTACAATGAGTTCTCAATTCAGCCAACAATTTTCATATAAAACTTTACAGCAACAAAGTGCAAAGCTTCTAACATGTTTTGAACACACTAATACATCAATTAACAAGATTACAACGCTTAATTTTTACAAAAATTTAAAGAAAATACCAATGTCAGTGTTCTAAATGAAATTGAACACTACGAATTTGTTTTGAAACCAATTCTCACAATTCCAATTCCAATCCCAATCAACAAATTTCAAAACATAATAATATATTCCACAATTAATTTATACAAAAATCAACAATCAACATATATTTTGATTTCTATGAGAAACTTTATTTTTCCCAGACACTTCACTGTGACTTTTGAAAAAACATAAATTCTCCATTATATCATATATATTCATGAATTAAACAACTAATTAAGCATACCATCACATATAGATATGATATGAACACAATTTTATATATATATATATATATATATATATCCATCATGCTATACAACTTCCAAACATGTTTTACAGAGAATGAAAATATAAGGATCATAACTTTAAAACTGGTTTTTACAACAATTGTATTTTGAAAATCTTTCCATGGCACACAATTACATATGAAAACATATGAACATCATATATACATATAAAATCATGATTTCACAACTTCCATGAAAACTCAAGTTTTGACAGAAAATAAAATACATGAACATATGAATTGAGTTCTATAATAATTAGAGATTATAGATAATACCTTTTGTTAATAGATTGAAAGAGAAAACGATGTGATTCAATTCTAGCAATTTATTCTTCCTCTTTTCTCTTCTCTGCTCTTCCTTTTCTCTGCTCTCTTTTCTTCTTAGTTCTTAGTTTAAACTTTAGGAAAAACTAACGTAGTTTAAAACTAACGTAATATAATATAATACGTGTATTAACTAATACTAATTAGCCTTATTAATTTAGCAGTTACATAAGTTTCAAATTTTAAAAAGCCTTAAGGCTTTGTTTGGCCAAAATAACATTATTTTTAAAAATAGATTATTAATGCTAAGGTATTGCTTGGTAACAGTTTATTTAAAAATAGCTTTTTGATAGTTAGGGCCCTGTTTGGTAGAATTAGGTTTAAAACAAATACAAGGGCCTTGTTTGGCAAAACAATTTTAAAATCTTTTCTTTATTTTAACAAATTATTTTGACACATACTTTAATGTCACATTTTAATCAATTAAATATTAATCATCTAATTTAATCAATTAAAATCCAACATCAATAAATCACATAAAATTGTCACATAATTATAATTACTCGCTAATTATAATTCATACAACACTTTATCACATATCTCATCTAATTTAATTATCTCAATTAAATTAGAATTATAATATAAAATTAATATATATACATATCAATTAAATAACATTCATTAAATTAATATGTAACACTTAATTAAATCATTTCCATAAATCACATAATCTATTTATTTACTCAATAAATAATTCACGTAAATATTTATTTAATTCAATAAATATTTAAAATTAAATATAAAATCTCAATCGTTACAGTCTAGGTACCGTCAGTACCAGAAGTCAAAGAGGAAATTTTGGGCGAAGCTCACAGTTCGAGATATTCGATTCACCCTAGAGTATGAAGGTGTACTAGGATCTCATACAACATTTTTGGTAGCCGAATATGAAGAGAGACGTGGCTGAATGCGTTGCGAAATGTCTAGCATCCAGAAGGTCAAAGCAGAACACCAGCGACCAAGTGGATTGTTACAACCGTTGGAGATTCTGGAATGGAAGTGGGAACATATCATGATGGTTTTCGTGGTTGGTCTTCCAACGACTCAGAAGGGTTTCGATGCAATATGAGTTATCGTGGATCAATTGAACAAGTCAGCACATTTCTTACCGATCAAGATTAGATACAACTTGGATCAATTAGCGTAGCTGTACGTTAAATAAATTATTTTGAGACACGATGTTGCGATATCAATTGTCCTACAGGGATCCGTATTTCACGTCGAATTTCTGGCAGCGATTACAAGAATGCTTGGGAACACAATTGTGAATGAGTACGGCGAACCATCCTCAAACTGATGGCAAGAGCGAGAGAACGATTCAGACTTTAGAAGATATGTTAAGAGCTTGTGTCATGGACTTCAAAGGAAGCTGGGATGATCATCAACTGTTGGTGGAGTTCGCCTACAACAACAGTTACCATGCAAGTATTGGCATGCCGCCTTACAAAGCATTGTACGGCAGGAAATGCATGACTTCATTGTGCTGGGATGAGGTTGGTGAACGACAGTTGTTGGGACCGGAATTGGTGCAACAAACTGCTGAGTTCGTCAAGATAATTCGAACAAGATTGGTTGCTGCTCAAGACAGACAGACAGAAGAAGTATGCCGATTATCATCGTCAGAATCGAGAGTTTGAAGCAGGAAGCTTCGTTTTCCTAAAGGTATATCCCTGGAAGGAAATATTCGATTTGGCAAGAAGGGGAAGATAGGTCCCCAATTTATTGGACCTTTTGAGATACTGCGAAGGGTTGGCGAGGTAGCTTACAAGGCTACGTTACCTCCGGAGCTAGATAATATCTATAATGTTTTTCATACTTCCATGTTACGACCGTACAAACACGACTACAAGCATGTGATAGAGTATGAACGTTTACAGTTTGATAAAAGACTTAACCTATGAAGAGGTTCCTGTTCAAATAGTTGATAGAAAATAACAAGTACTTAGAAATAAAGTGATACCTTCTGTAAAAGTAATCTGGAGAAACCACAGTACTGAAGAAGCTACGTAGGAACTCAAAGATGTAATGATAAAAACCTATCCCCAATTATTCGTGTAATTTCTTGAATATCGATTAGGAGACATAATCTTTTTAGGGGGGGAGAGAATGTGACGAATGAGTTTTTTTATTGTGATTCTGGGGACAGAATCCTTTTAAGGAAGGGATATTGTAACGAATGAGATTTTTGTATAATTAATTGTAGATATTTATTGAATTAAATAAATATTTTAATTAATTTATTTATTAAGTTAAATAAATAATTTATATGATTATTGTGGAGTAATTTAATTAAGTGCAATATGTTAATTAAATGAATATTTAATATTAAATTGAGTAAGTAATTGTGTGGTGTAGTTCTAATTTAATTGAGAGTAATTAAATTAGATGAACATTATGTGGTAATTATTACATGAGATTATTATTAGTGAATGATTATAATTATGTAGCAATTTAGTATTATGTGACAATTTTAATTAATAAATGAATGTTAGCTTGTATTTAATTAAATCAGAATGTTAGGATTTAATTAAATAAAGTGTAACTTTAGAAACTATGTGTTAAATGATTTATTAAAATAAAATAAAAGAGTTTTAAATTAGTTTTACCAAACAAGGCCTTTACGTCTGTTTTAATCCTGTTTTATCAAACAAGGCCTTAACTACTAAAAATCTATTTTTAAAAATAAAGAAGCTTTGCCAAACAAAGCCTTATGGCTTTTGAATTTCAAATAAAATATAATTGACATATTATTAATATAGTGTATTAATATGTTATATTAATTTGTCAATTATATATTGTATAATTATGTTTTATATTATATACGTATTATATCTATATCAGTTTTATAATACGTTAAGTTAGAATAGAGTTAGTCAATGTTAGAAAGAAAGAACAGAGTGTTTAGCAGTAAGAGGAAAAGAGAGAAGCAAAAGGAGGAAGCTTGTTAATCAAAACTAGTCATCACCATCATCTTCTTCTTCCAAACAACAAAGGTATAATTCAAACTCTAGAATTTTTAATTATGTTTTTCCTATTTTCATGGTTTAGTTCTCTTTAATATAGTTTCTTTGTGAAATTGATGTAAACATTAATTCTTTATGCAAATTGTGTTATAACATGCTTATATATGAATTGTATGCAAGATTAAGTTGTTTAATTCATGTAAATATGATGAACATGAAGAAATTATGTTCATAGCAATTTACAGTGAACTAGTTTATAAAATAGTTCTTTGATTTTCAAAAATTTGTGTTTGATGATGCTCTATTGTATAAATTGAGTTTAGATTAGGATAATATGTTAAGAAACGAAATCAATATGATTTGAATTATGTGAATTGGTTTAAAAACAAACTCACAGTGTTTAATTTTATCAAGAACACTTAACAATGACTTTTTCTTCAAAATAACAAAATTAAGAGCATTGATTATGTGTTATGATGATTATACATGTTAAAACATGTTAGAAGTTTAAAATTATATTTTATGTAAAGTTTTATATGCAATATATTAGTTAAAATCGGAATTTGGTGCAAAGAAATAAGCCAAATTGGCTTTTTCTCTACACAGTTCGCAAACTAAGATTTTCACAGCAAGGTCACCCGCCCCGGCGGGCCGCATTGTAGTACAAATACCCACCTCGGCGTGGGGGGGGTGCAGAAGAGAAAATATTGTTTGTTTGTTGTGTAGCTTTTGGTCCGTATTATGAAAAGCTAAACTAACGTGATGAACTTGATGACATGTTAAGCATACATTAAGATGTTAAGTGATTCATTAATGTATTTCACATGATTAATTTGAAAATAGGAAATGTATAAAGTAAATTATAATTTAATTAATGTGAAGGTATGACTTAATCTTACAAGTTGATTATGACTTGATTAAACAATTAGTTGATTGATTATTAAGATTGTATGGGTTGATCCTATTATGTGATAATAAGTGATTTAACCTAATATTTAAAGAATAATGAGTTAGCTTTGATGGATTAACTAGTTATGTGAATTAGCTATATAGTAATTAATTTATGTTACTATTATAAATTACTTGTATGTAGGATTAATTAAAGAACGTGATAGTAATTGTTAGCTTGTGCTCGAGGCAAGTGTTCTAAACTCAAACCTTACTTTTACGTTTATGCAATAAGTTTCATATTATTGAAATTGTTATTGAACTAACGTGATCTGGACTTAATTGTTCAAGCAATGTCTATCTTATCTTTCAAATGCTTTAAGTTTAATTCTAAAGCATAAGTTATTTTGAAATTCATTATTATCGAATTCTTACTTATTGTAAGTTGATTCAACTACTCCTTAGTTGATGATAGTTGAACTCCAAATTTCCCTTTTAACTTATCCAAACTAAACTTTCTTTGGTGCGGACTTGTTGTTAAATACTGAGATGAACAACCCTATTTAATAAGGGATTAACATGCGAAAGTGTTAAGATGTTTGTGCACAATACATGGTACGAAGGGCTGATCCCCCTAAGTACGAGTTAAGAGTCCATATAGTCTAACGACTGTTAAAGGTTTTAAATAGAAATATTTATAATCTAGGACATAGCTCAAAGTCTTACGACCCTCAGATGAATTCTATATTTCATATTCAAGTCTTTATTATCGATGAAAGAAATGTTATTCAAATCAGTTGAAGATATTCGGTTTATGTCATCACTATTGATTGTTATTCAAGTGAGCTTTTGTTTGCTTACTCTTGCATATATAACCCTTACAACTAAATTTGAAAGCGTTGACGCACCGTCAACCAGCAAAGGCAATAGCAAGATGAACAAGTGAAGACTTGTTCATATATGATATGAATTGTAATAAGACTTGATGAATATTATATGATGTTTATTTTCCGCATTTATTGACTTTAAGGTTGGATAACCATGGGAATGTTTTATTAAAGTTGTAATCCTTTTATAAGGAAGATTTTATTTAATTATTAAGGTTGTAATTTGTTTTACATTCCTTATTTATGGACAGTAGTTATGTTTTATTTTGATAGTAAGCACCAAATCCCGTGGAATTAAAGTACCCGAATTTGGGGGTGTCACAACTATTCAGTCCAATAAGAACTTATCACAAAACAAAATATAGCAAGTGTGAAAATAACTACCAAAAATCACGGATTACAAAACCCTGATCTTCAATATTCCCAATAACCTCGAACTTACGAAAATCAAACATTTGGAATAATAATAATTTCTTCTTTTTTTTCTCTTTTTTTCACGAACTTATTTTTTTTCAATATAATAAACAAAAAAAATAAAGATAAGTAACTTGCTAAAAAGGCTTAGCTCTGATACCAAATGATGGACTCCACGGCACTCTTGTGTGAGGTGGTTGTCGCCCGAATCGTTTTGAGAAAATTCGTAAGGTGGAACGCCCACAACACCTCAACCCAACGTCTATATTGAGACAAGAACCTTGGTACAATCGATCGCTCAATGGAATCTGCGTTGAATGGAACACCAACGACACCTAAACCTCATGTTTATATTGAAATAGGAACCTCAGTATAATCGACGATTGATGCGGTAAGAGATGCCGCACACAACTATGGATTGTTATATTATAAGTCAGGTTTGAATCTCATAGAAAAACTATGATCAATTTAAGAGTTCTAAAAGAACAAAAAGAAGAGAATAATCTCACCAATTGTATTGAATAATAATATTGTCCTCCTGTTACATGAGCCTTGTATCCTATTTTTAATAATACAAAGTAACCTTAATTCTATAAGGAAATAAGAAATCAAATCCCTAACTAATAAGTATCCTAAATACATTAGAATTGGAAAATATGGCTAAATCCCTAAAATTTCGTGTAACAATCAGGAATGCGCTAGAACGCGTTAGAGTGTTGCGGCTCAGGAATGGAGCACCGCAGCTGTTGATTGGACCGTCGCGGCTCCTGAAGGGAGCGCCGCGGCCCTGGAACTTCTGTCCCCGCCACTTTGCTGAGTTGATGCCTTTAATTCCCAAACTTGATCCTTTACTCCTTCCTTGCTTTCACCAACAAACATAATCCTTTGTATTGGCCAAATCGTTGAGCTCAGAATCGTATTCCCCAAATGAATGCCTTAATGTGTAGCTTGAATCCTCATCCTTCATCCCATGTAATTCAAACTCGTGACGTTATATGATATATTGTAGACTGTTGAATATTCTCGAGCTCATGATCACTTGTTGAATCCTTTGAGCTCGAGTCGAAAGATTTATCATAAAATTCTGACCCCCTCAAACTCTTGTTACTAAGGATGTGTCTTATTCTTATTTTAAGGTATTTAGATGCAAGGCTTTTGCACATATCCCCAAGGAATAAAGATCAAAGCTTAATGATAATTCTACTCCATGTGTTTTTGTTAGCTATGACGATGCAGAGTTTGGTTACCGGTTATGGGATCTATTGTAGAGGAAATTATTCAAGAGCAGAGATGTGGTGTTTCATGAACACCAAAATTATGAGGATTTTGATAGTGTTACACAATCTAGAGATAATAGAGTTCTAGACCTTAGCAGAATTCCTTCTCCAATACAGAATGCCACAGTTGGAGAAGTATGTCATAATAAAGATATGACCGATACATATTTAGACGATGGTGATGGGTCAGATGCAGAGAGTGTTGAGCAGCGGGAGCGACCCATTCATCTTGATATTGAAGAACCTCATCAAAAAAGATCCATGAGAGAACGTGTGCCATTACTTAGGTATCCTTCATCTGAATATCTTTTAGTTGTTGTGTGACGAACGAGAATTTGTTAAATTTTGTACAATTATTTGAATATTTATTGAAATAATTAAATATTTCTTATGATGTAAAGAATGTGATGGGACGAAATTATTAATCGAACCGTGATTCTGAGGACAGAATCCTTTTAAGGGGAGAAAGATGTGACGAACGAGAATTTTATAAAGATATTTGAATATTTATTGAAATAAATAAATATTTTTAATGATTTAATTATTGAGTTAAATAATTAATTCAAGAATTTGTGGTAGATTAATTTAATTATCTGAGTTACATTAATTAAATTAATGCGTAGTAATTTAATAGTTCAAAGTATTTAATTAACTGACTTTACTTGATTAAATGAATTAATTAAATAAGCATAATGTTACTTTAATTAATTTAATAGTTAATTAAAGAATTAATGAATTGACATAATTAATAAATAAAAATATTAATTATGTGACAATGTGATTTAATGTGAATTATCTTATTTTATTTAATTAATTTAAATAAAGTTAATTGATTAATTAAAGTGTTACAATTAACCATATACTAAACTAGTTAATTAAAATAAATGGAAAAGGAATAAGGGAACAAGCCAAACAAGGCCTTAGGAGGAGTTAGTCTACAACGGTAGTATTTATAATACGTATACGTTGTTTTTCTAATCCATTATCAGAGGAACACTTCGAAATATCAGAAATATTCAAAAAGAAAAAGAGGAAGGGATTGAGAGAAATTGAGAAAGGAAGAATTGAGAGATCATTGTGTTGTTAACTTTGATTTATCTTCACTACTAAATGGTAATTCTTCTTTTAAGTTTTCAAAATTATGATTTCTTAAATACGTACTTTTAAGTTTTCTGTGAAAATTGGGTTTCCCAATTGGGTTACGATATGGCTTTATCTATATGGGTATGTGATCATAACGTGTTTTTCTAACATATAATCATGTTTTAAAGGATCAATTTTATTTAATTTGGCCTTAATTGGGTTTTCAAAGATTAAAGAGTTTTTCATTTTTCGTGTTTTGTAAAAGTCCTCTGTAAATGGAGAAAGTTGACAATTGATGATTTCATGGATATATATATATATATATATAAACATATGTCCATGATATAATTTATGCTATACATTCATGATTCACAATGATTACATCAAGTAATTTTGTTAATAAATGGATTTTATAAAAGATAGAGTGTTGAATATGGGGAATAACCCATATGGGTGAAATAGATGTGGTAATCATATGTTTATATTTAAATGAACACATGAATATAATTTTGTATGTTAAAATAAAGAGAATGGAATTGGAATGAGTGGATTCAGTGTAGTAACGAATCCGTAATGATAGGCTTTATGTTTTTCATTAAATTTTATAAAATTTATGAAGAACAGTGAAATTGATGGTGTTAATTTATGTAATTATATGACTTGGAATATTAAGAACATGTTATAAGTGATGTATAATATTCTTGTGAAATTTATACATCATGGGTAACATTATAAATCAGTGTACTGGTGTAAAAATGGAGAAAATGGCTGAATTTCTGTGTTCTTCGCGAACTGGAAATTATGGAAAAACGCAGCCGCGCAGCTGCGCCAGGTGCAAGGCTAAACGGAGCGCGGCCGTGCCAGACCTGAATTTTTGGAAAAAAATTGTCAAGTGTTGAAAATTTGTGAAATGTGTTTTGAGTCTAATGAACATGAACACATGTTGTATAAATATGATAAAATGTTGATATGAGTTTAATAATTTATGTTATATGATTTATTAATAAATTAATTACGTGAGTTAAACTATTATTTGTAAAGGTTAAATAATGTGTTATAAACATTATGACATTATTTTAAATCTAATTAACATGAAGACATGTTATGTATGTAATGAGTTATTAATACAAGTTAATAACTTAAGTTACGTGATTAATTAACAAGTTAATTAATCAACGTAAATAATTATTTAAAAACCTAATAATGAGTTTGAAGAATACTATTGTAAATCAATAATCATATCGAACCTGTGATTAATTGATATTGTAAATGTGTGATAGGTAAGAGTAATTAAAGAAGTGAGTAATAATTGTAGCTTGCGCATGAGGCAAGTTTTCTATCCCTAACTTACTATTATTGTTGGGCAAGTTTCCTAAACTAAACACTTTAAATTGAGCAATTGCTATGCTTAGTTACTATTGTTGAGTAAATTCTTACTCTTGAATATCCAAGTTTAGAATTTCACGTGAGATGTCATGATTCTTTTAAAAGTATCATTTAAGTATACAATACTTATTCGATTGTATACCTTGAGAAGTTAATATTCAATTTGAATATCATTTATTGAGTTATCCAAAGAAACTTTATTTGGTGCGGATTCTGATGTCAAACTGAGATGAACAACCCTAATATAGGGGATTAATAAAGATGCTTTAAGCATTAAGAGAGTGTGCATAGTATCAGTACAAAGGACTGATCTCCCTAAGTACGAGAAGTAAAGTCTATAGTCTTATGATTGTTAAAGGTTTGAAAGGTTAATATACTTGACAACCTAAGACTCGGTTCAAGGTCTTAATGACCCTCAGAAGTAATTTGATTCTCGAGTAATATTCTTGATTCAAAAGTTGAGCTTTCTGTTATTCAGAATTCTTTTATTCGCATGTTATTATTCTGTCATGTTTTTATACTTGCAGGCATTCGTGCTCACTCTTGCATAATAACATTGCAGATAAGAATGAACAGTCTGATGAGCCTTCTAGTAGCAAGGAAAATCTAACAAGTGATGAAGACTTGTGTTGTCATTAACAATGTTAAAGTTCAAGACTTATGTGTGATGATTTAAGATTTATTTACTTACGTTTCCGCAACAGAGATTTAAGGTTAAGTATAACCTGGGATTTATGATGTATTATTATGTAAGATGATGTAAGATGATGATTTATTTATCTAATAAATGAATTTCATTATTTATGGGTAGATAGGTGTATTATATTGGAACAGTGAACACTAAATCCTGTGGAAATTAAGATACCAGATTTAGGGGTGTCACAAGTTGGTTTCAGAGCCGTAGGTTATGAACCTTAGGTGGGGGAAAACCTTAGGATAGTAGCCTTCGTGAAGATCGTAATGATAACTCTAATTGAGTTCTAAGAAAGAAAATAAATTACCTTATATGCTATGTGATTATGTGTTCATACTTGTTAGAGTATTGATTAGCATCACGTAAAAACTAAGACTTAAAACTTATTTTGGCAGGATGTCAGATACTGGAGGAGCTAGTCAGCCCAGGGATGTTGTACCCCTAGAGACTAGAGATGAGAAGCCCCGGGACATACATACTGTCTGGGAGCAGTTAGTACAGCCAGAGCCATCTCCTGTGATTCCAGATTTTGGTTAGGAGCATGAGCCAGAGACGGACTCAGAGGAGGATCCTAAGGAGGTTGAGATTTCAGCTGAGGCAGCCGAGGAGGAGGAAGAAGAGGACGAAGACCCTGAGGAGTTCCCACCGAACTCTGTCAGTGCTGATATGTATGATTTATTGTATGATCGCAACGTAGAGTTACGAGATACAATTCAGGAGTTGAGGGAGCAGTTAGTTGCTCAGGGTGGTGAGATTGGGACACTCCACACCCGTCTTGGCAATGTGGAGTGCGATTTAGTTCATGAGAAGGGTCAAACTGAGCAGAAGACAGAGGAGATAGAAAAGTTAAAGAATGAGTTGAAAGAGAAATCTGAAAGACTCGCCATAGTGGAAAAAGCTTGGGTGAGAAATGTACGACGAGCAGATCTGGCAGAGGATGATGCACGTGCAAAGAGAGTTAAGGTTGCAGAGACGTGCTACACGTTTCTGAGGGCAATGGATAAGGCCCAGGACCGAGTTATGAGATATTCAATTCAGTTCTAGGGACAGGGACTACCTGGGTATATGTTAGATCGCAGGACTATGTCCCGCATTATAGAGGAGGAGCGTAGTGAAGCTGTCCGACGCCTTAGTAGGCCGTGATAGGACAATATGATATTGTTGATGCTTAAATAATCGTAAATAATGTAAATTCCAATGTGATTATAAACAAAAGAATATTGTGATAATGTAAATCCTGTAGAAACTTTATTTTAGGATAGTTGATGTAAATGGCAGAAATGTTATCGTATTGTATTAAAAGCTTTTGGTTTTAATAAAATAATAAAGTTTGTTCAATATGATATGGGTTAAGTGAATATGTTAAAGTATTTAACATTATGTGATACTCTTTGGAGTAGTTAATATAAATTCCGATGTTATTAAAAATAAAGGAATATTTTGAGAAACAAAATCCTGAAGATTCTTTATCTTGGGATAATTGAAGTAAATGGCAGAGATGCTATAGTACCATGTTTAAAAATTTTGATTTAAATAAAATATCAAAGGTTATTTGAAAAAAAAGAGTTAAAGTGGTTATGTTAAATATTTGAGTTAAGTTTTAAATATTTAAGAGATTGAATAAAGATCTAATGAGCGTATATTTTTAACAGAAATATGCCGCCAAGAAGAAGACAAAATCGTCGACAAGCCCAAGAAGGGTTAACCAATAACAATAACAACAATGATGCCAATGCGAACCCCGTTCAGCAGTTGGTAAATCTGTTGGCTGGAGCGATGAACAATCAGCCTCAAGCTCCACCGAACACCTCATTTAAAGACTTTAAGGCAGTGGAACCGCCAGATTTTAAGGGTTCCACGAACCCGATAGAAGCTCAGACTTGGGTTATGGAAATGGAGAAAATATTTGAGGTCGCCCGAGTTAGGGAGGACCAGAAAACCGCCTACGCGACATTTATGTTAAAATCAGAAGCCAGCTACTGGTGGCAGGCAAATAAGATCAAGGGAGGAGAAGGTGTAATAACCTGGGAAAGGTTTAAAGAAATATTTTTCGAGATGTATTTCCCAACCAGCTCCCAGAATCAAATGGAGGTGCAGTTTCTGGAGTTGAAGCAGAGGAATATGTCTGTGCCCAACTACGCGCCAAAGTTTAACAAATTGTCTAGGTTTGCCCAATATCAGGTGCATACTGGCGAAAGAAAGGCTAGGCGTTTTGAATAGGGACTGAAACCCTGGTTGTATAGAAAGGTGTCAATGTTTCAATTGAACACTTTTGCTGGAGTTTTAGAGAAGGCCATCCTCGCTGAAGGTGGAAGCAATGTAGTGTCCAGGTAAACAAAAGTGGAATGACAACCCGTCGTCTGTAAGTCAACAAGGTAGTCAGAAGAAAAAGTTAGAACCATGCCCAACCTGTGGGAAGACTCACTTGGGAGTCTGCATGAAAGGAAAAAGAGTTTGCTACAATTATGGTCAGGAAGGCCACATAGCACCTAACTGCCCTAACCCTAAGAAGGGCGCCTGCTACACATGTGGGTCAAAGGATCACTTGGCTAGAGACTGTCCAAAGAAGGCATCTGGAGGGGCAGGGTTAGGTGGAAATAAGGAAAATAATAGTGGAAATCCTCTTACCATTACCGGACTGACTTCAACAAATCGACCAACTGCAAGGACATTTAACATGACCGTAGAAGACACTGTGCAGTCTCGTGATGTGGTGTCAGGTATCATTCCGATCAATAAAGTCAATGCTTATGTTTTATTTGATTTTGGTGCTACTTGTTCATTTATATTCGATGACTTTGCAAAGAATTTAGAATTGCTTAAAGACGGATTAGAAATCCCTATGAACATAGAGATTGCGAACAATGAAGTAATTCCTGTTAAGTATATATACAAGAACTGTAGAGTGGATATTAAGGGTAACGTTTTGAATGTAGATCTTATCCCGATTAAACTTGGGAAATTTGACGTTATCCTGCGAATGGATTGGTTATTCAATTATGGAGCAGTAATTGATTGTCAGAAGAAATGTATTAACCTTATGACTCCGTCAAAGGTTGTGTTTTATGGCAGCAAGTCGCCTAGATAAGTGAGTTGTCTGATGATGATGCAGGCCAGGAAGTTATTAAGACAAGGGTGTGTGGGGTATTTAGCCTACATAGTCGATAGTCGTAAAGAGAATCCAAAGTTATAAGAAATATTAGTCAGAAGAGACTTCGTGGATGTTTTCCAGGATGATCTGCCAGGACTTCCGCCTGACAGGGAAGTAGATTTTGTTATCGATTTGGTTCCAGGAACGGCTCCAATATCGAAAGCACCGTACCGGATGGCTCCGGTAGAAATGAAGGAATTGATGGTACAGCTACAAGAGCTGTTAGACAAGAAATATATTCAACCAAGCGTATCACCGTGGGGAGCGCCGGTATTATTTGTTAAGAAGAAGGATGTAACGATGCGACTCTGCATCGACTATAAGGAATTAAACAAGGTTACCATTAAGAATAAGTATCCGTTGCCAAGGATTGATGATCTGTTTGATCAATTAAAAGGAGCGAGATATTTCTTGCAGATAGACCTGAGAAGTGGTTGTCATCAGTTGAAGGTGAGGCCAGAAGATGTCCCGAAGACAGCGTTTAGGACATGATATGGTCACTACAAATTTTTGGTTATGTCATTAGTTGTAACAAATGCGCCTGCAGCATTTATGGGCCTAATGAATGGAGTGTTCCAGCCGTTTCTGGACAAATTCGTAGTGGTTTTTATTAATGGTATATTGGTGTATTCTAAGACCAAGGAAGAACATGTTGAGCATTTGAAGTTGACGTTAGAAGTATTAAGAAGAGAGAAGTTGTATGCCAAATTCTCAAAGTGTGAATTTTGGATTGAAAGGGTGCAATTTCTCAGACACGTGATTAATAAGGACGAAATTTCGGTGGATCCCTCGAAAGTCGAAGGGGTGATGAATTGGGATCAGCCGAAAACACCATCGGAAGTAAGAAGTTTTCTTGGATTAGCCGGTTACTATAGAAGATTTATTCAGGATTTTTCCAAGATCGCCACTCCGCTAACGAATTTGACTAGGAAAGTTGTAAAATTCGTTTGGACGGAGATGTGTGAGGAAAGTTTTCAAGAGCTTAAGAGAAGGTTGAGTACTACACCTGTGTTATCCCTACCGGATGATACAGGAAACTTTGTGGTATATAGTGATGCGTCGCATAAAGGGCTAGGCTGTGTGCTTATGCAAAATGACAGAGTCATTGCGTATGCGTTACGATAGTTGAAAGATTATGAGAAGGGATATCCAACCCATGATTTGGAATTGGCTGCGGTGGTATTCGCTTTAAAGATTTGGAGACACTATCTCTATGGGGAGAAGTGTGAAATATATACATACCATAAGAGTCTGAAGTATATTTTCACACAGAAAGACTTGAATATGCGCCAAAGAAGGTGGCTGGAGTTAATAAAGGATTATGATTGTGATATCTTATACCACCCAGGCAAAGAGAATGTTGTAGCCGACGCCTTAAGCAGAAAGTGTCGGGAAACGATGATGATGCTGACAGCACAGGAAGAATTGATTTCAGCAATGAAAAAGCTGGAATTGGAAGTAGGATGTCCAATGGAGATTGATGAGAAGCTGTTCCAGATGCAAGCTGGTACAACTTTGTTGGATAAGATTAAGGAAGCTCAAATACTAGATAAGGAATGTGAGGAAGTAAAGAAAAAGATATCTGAAGGGACTGAACTTAGATTTAAAATGGACAGTGAAGGATTGTTGAGATTTGAAAGTAGAGTTTGGGTACCGCCAATACCAGAAATCAAGGAGGACATTCTGAGCGAGGCTCATAGTTCGAGGTATTCCATTCACCCTGGAAGTACCAAGATGTATCAGGATTTACGACAACACTTTTGGTGGCCAAATATGAGGAGAGATGTTGCCGATTGTGTTGCCAAGTGTCTGACTTTCCAAAGGGTCAAGGCAGAACACCAAAGACCAAGTGATTTGTTACAACCTTTAGAAATCCCAGAATAGAAATGGGAACATATTATAATGGATTTTGTTGTTGGCCTTCCGACGACCCAGAAAGGCTATGACGCAATATAGGTTATCGTCGACCGATTAACGAAATCCGCACACTTTCTTCCGATCAAAATCAGATTTAACCTAGAACAATTGGCGAAGTTATATGTAAAAGAGATTATTTTGAGGCACGGGGTGCCAGTGTCAATTGTTTCTGACAGAGATCCGCGCTTTACATCGAATTTCTGAAAAAGACTGCAAGAATGCATGGGAACACAATTGAGAATGAGTACTGCCTATCACCCTCAGACTGACGAGCAAAGCGAAAGAATGATCCAAACATTAGAGGATATGCTGAGGGCATGTATTATGGATTTTAAAGGAAATTGGGATGATCATTTGCCGCTTGTGGAATTCGGTTATAATAATAGTTACCACGCTAGTATTGGTATGCCGCCTTATGAAGCGTTGTACGGTAGAAAGTGTAGAACTCCACTGTACTGGGATGAAGTTGGTGAAAGACAATTGCTAGGACCAGAATTGGTCCAACAAATGGCAGAAATAGTTAAAGTGATTCGGACAAGATTAGTAGCGGCTTAGGATATGCAAAAGAAATACGCCGATCCACATCGCAATAATGTAGAGTTTGAATCGGGTAGCATTGTATTTTTGAAGGTCTCTCCTTGGAAGGGAAAGATCAGATTTGGTAAGAAGGGAAAATTGAGCCTGAGGTTCATTGGACCCTTTGAGGTACTCCGGAGAATTAGAGAAGTGGCCTATGAGGTAGCTTTATCTCCGGCACTAGAGCATGTCCACAATGTCATCCACGTGTCGGTATTACGACGTTATAAACCCGATTACAAACATGTGATAGAATATGAACCCCTACAATTTGAGAAAAATTTATCCTGCGAAAAAGTTCCTATTTAGATTGTTGACAAGAAAAGAACAAGTTCTCAGGAACAAAGTAATACCTTCTGCTAAGGTAATTTGGAGGAACCACAACGCTGAAGAAGCTACGTGGAAACTCGAAGAGTATATGAAGAAAACTTATCCACACTTATTTTCTGAATAGGTAAACGTGATTCTTGGGACAAAATCCTTTTAAGGGGGGAAAGATGTGACGAACGAGGATTTTATAAATTTTGTACAATTATTTGAATATTTATTAAAATAATTAAATATTTCTTATGATGTAAAGAATGTGATGGGACGAAATTATTAATCGAACCGTGATTCTGAAGACAGAATCCTTTTAAGGGGGGAAAGATGTGACGAACGAGAATTTTGTAAAGATATTTGAATATTTATTGAAATAAATAAATATTTTTAATGATTTAATTATTGAGTTAAATAATTAATTCAAGAATTTTTGTGGTAGATTAATTTAATTATCTGAGTTACATTAATTAAATTAATGTGTAGTAATTTAATAGTTCAAAGTATTTAATTAATTGAGTTTATTTGATTAAATGAATTAATTAAATAAGCATAATGTTACTTTAATTAATTTAATAGTTAATTAAAAAATTAATGAATTGACATAATTACTAAATAAAAATATTAATTATGTGATAATGTGATTTAATGTGAATTATCTTATTTTATTTAATTTATTTAAATAAAGTTAATTGATTATTTAAAGTGCTACAATTAATCATATACTAAACTAGTTAATTAAAATAAATGGAAAAGGAATAAGGGAACAAGCCAAACAAGGCCTTAGGAAGAGTTAGTCTACAACGGTAGTATTTATAATACGTATACGTTATTTTTCTAATCCATTATCAGAGGAATACTTAGAAATATCAGAAAAATTCAGAGAGAAAAAGAGGAAGGGATTGAGAGAAATTGAGAAAGGAAGAATTGAGAGATCATTGTGTTGTTAACTTTGATTTATCTTCACTACTAAAGGGTAATTCTTCTTTTAAGTTTTCAAAATTAAGATTTCTTAAATACGTACTTTTAAGTTTTCTGTGAAAATTGGGTTTCCCAATTGGGTTACGATATGGCTTTATCTATATGGGTATGGGATTATAACGTGTTTTTCTAACATATAATCATGTTTTAAAGGATCAATTTTATTTAATTTGGCCTTAATTGGGTTTTCAAAGATTTATAGAGTTTTTCATTTTTCGTGTTTTGTAAAAGTCCTCTGTAAATGGAGAAAGTTGACAATTGATGATTTCATGAATATATATATATATATATATATATATATATGAACATATGACCATGATATAATTTATGCTATACATTCATGATTCACATTGATTACATCAAGTAATTTTGTTAATAAATGGGTTTTATAAAAGATAGAGTGTTGAATATGGGGAATAACCCATATGGGTGAAATAGATGTGGTAATCATATGTTTATATTTTTGAAGAACACAGAAATATAAACCCTATTTCACCCATATGGGTTATTCCCCATATTCAACACTCTATCTTTTATAAAACCCATTTATTAACAAAATTACTTGATGTAATCATTGTGAATCATGAATGTATAGCATAAATTATATCATGGACATATGTTCATAAATATATATACAATAAGGCTCTTAAACGGACTGTTCGTAAACGAACAATCCTTTTGCATACACTTTTAAATTGAATAAGTGGGCCCAATTATGTACTATCTCAATTATGTAGGATAAGTAGGAAAAGGATGTATGCAAAAGGATTGTTCGTTTACGAACAGTCCGTTTAAGAGCCTTATCCTATAGATATATATATCCATGAAATCATCAATTGTCAACTTTCTCGATTTACAAAGGACTTTTACAAAACACGAAAAATGAAAAACTCTTTAATCTTTGAAAATGGAATTAAGGCCAAATTAAATAAAATTGATCCTTTAAAACATGATTATATGTTAGAAAAACACGTTATGATCCCATACCCATATAGATAAAGCCATATCGTAACCCAATTGGGAAACCCAATTTTCATAGAAAACTTAAAAGTACGTATTTAAGAATCTTAATTTTGAAAACTTAAAAGAAGAATTACCCTTTAGTAGTGAAGATAAATCAAAGTTAACAACACAATGATCTCTTAATTCTTCATTTCTCAATTTCTCTCAATCCCTTTCTCTTTTTCTCTCTGAATTTTTCTGATATTTCTAAGTGTTTCTCTGATAATGGATTAGAAAAACAACGTATACGTATTATAAATACTATCATTGTAGACTAACTCCTCCTAAGGCCTTGTTTGGCTTGTTCCCTTATTCCTTTTCCATTTATTTTAATTAACTAGTTTAGTATATGATTAATTGTAACACTTTAATTAATCAATTAACTTTATTTAAATCAATTAAATAAAATAAGATAATTCACATTAAATCACATTGTCACATAATTAATATTTTTATTTATTAATTATGTCAATTCATTAATTTTTTAATTAACTATTAAAATAATTAAAGTAACATTATGCTTATTTAATTAATTCATTTAATCAAATAAACTTAATTAATTAAATACATTGAACTATTAAATTACTACACATTAATTTAATTAATGTAACACAGATAATTAAATTAATCTACCACAAATTCTTGAATTAATTATTTAACTCAATAATTAAATCATTAAAATATTTATTTATTTTAATAAATATTCAAATATCTTTACAAAATTCCCGTTCGTCACATCTTTCCTCCCTTAAAAGAATTTTGTCCACAGAATCACGGTTCGGTTAATAATTTCGTCCCATCACATTCTTTACATCATAAAAAATATTTAATTTTTTCAATAAATATTCAAATAATTGTACAAAATTTACAAAATTCTCGTTGGTCACATTAATTAATAAATTAATTACGTGACTTAAACTATTATTTATAAAGGTTAAATAATGTGTTATAAACATTAAGATATTATTTTAAATCTAATTAACATGAAGACATGTTATGTATGTAATGAGTTATTAATACAAGTTAATAACTTAAGTTACGTGATTAATTAACAAGTTAATTAATCAACGTAAATCATTATTTGAAAATCTAATAATGATTTTGAAGAATACTATTGTAAATCAATAATCATATCGAACCTGTGATTAATTGATATTGTAAATGTGTGATAGGTAAGAGTAATTAAAGAAGTGAGTAATAATTATAGCTTGCGCACGAGGCAAGTTTTTTATCCCTAACTTACTATTATTGTTGGGCAAATTTCCTAAACTAAACACTTTAAATTGAGTAATTGCTATGCTTAATTACTATTGTTGAGCAAATTCTTACTCTTGAATATCCAAGTTTAGAATTTCACATGAGATGTCATGATTCTTTTAAAAGTATCATTTAAGTGTACAATACTTATTCGATTGTATACCTTGAGAAGTTAATATTCAATTTGAATATCATTTATTGAGTTATCCAAATCAACTTTATTTGGTGCGGATTCTGATGTCAAACTGAGATGAACAACCTTAATATAGGGGATTAATGAAGATGCTTTAAGCGTTAAGATAGTGTGCATAGTATTAGTACAAAGGACTGATCTCCCTAAGTACGAGAAGTAAAGTCTATAGTCTTATGACTGTTAAAGGTTTGAAAGGTTAATATACTTGACAACCTAAGACTCGGTTCAAGGTCTTAATGACCCTCAGAAGTAATTTGATTCTAGAGTAATATTCTTGATTCAAAAGTTGAGCTTTCTGTTATTCAGAATTCTTTTATTCGTATGTTATTATTCTGTCATGTTTTGATACTTGCGGGCATTCGTGCTCACTCTTACATAATAACATTGTAGATAAGAATGAACAATCTGGTGAGCCTTCTAGTAGCAAGGAAAAGGAAAATCTAACAAGTGATGAAGACTTGTGTTGTCATTAACAATGTTAAAGTTCAAGACTTATGTGTGATGATTTAAGACTTATTTATTTACGTTTTCGCAACAGAGATCTAAGGTTAAGTATAACCTAGGATTTATGATGTATTATTATGTCAGATGATGTAAGATGATGATTTATTTATCTAATAAATGAATTTCATTATTTATGGGTAGATAGTTGTATGATATTGGAACAGTGAACACTAAATCCTGTGGAAATTAAGATACCGGATTTGGGGGTGTCACATATTGAGGAGTGGGAGCCATAGAATTTTCAAGAAGTCAACACTCAAAAGGAGAAGAGTAATTGGCTGAGAGCTATGTAGGATGAGATTGATTCTTTGTATAAGAATCACACTTATGAGTTAACTACACTTTCGAAAGTCAAGAAAGCATTGAAGAATAAATGGGTGTTCAAGCTTAAAAAGGATGGTGAAAAACTTGCAAAGTACAAGGCTCAGTTGGTCGTCAAGGGTTTTGCTAAAAAGCAATGTATTGACTTTGATGAGGTTTTTTTCTTCGATTAGTGAAGATTACTTCTATTCGAGAGGTGGTGTAAGGCCCCAACTTTTTATGAATTAGATTTAATTTTCTCTATATATTATTTTAAATAGTAAGGTGTGGATTTGATAAATATGATAGTTATGGGTAATATGTGCAAATTTTATAAAGTAAGCAAGTTGTCATAAAATATTCGGGGAATATTCATTTTGTCGGATAATATTATTTTTGTTGGTGAATATTCGTACGACGGTGCAATCATTGGTAAGCCCCATAACAGAATAACTGTCGGATGAAGAAAACGACAAAAAAAAGTTTTCTAAAAATTGAACGTGGAACTTTTACCGTTAACTATTGAAATACCCGGTAATAAAAGTACAGTAATACGCGTTGTTTCACAGTAGCACACGGTATTGCACAGAATCTCTGATTATTGATGCTTATATAAGCACTCACTTAGTATTTCATTCAATAATTGCTACAGTGATAATTGCATAGTATTTTATATTATCAAATCAATAATTGTCACAACACAGTAATTCATATTATTTAAATGATACTATTAGTTAGCATTATTGACAATGTCTAAAAAGTTCTGTCAAGGAAAAGGATTAGGTTATATAATTGGGAGCCAATAAGGATAAATCTTTATCGAAAAGTCCCCTCTTTTCTAGGAACGATCTGATTGTCAATATTGTGAGTTATAATATTAATTGTGAATAATTATTATGTGGTGGATATTTGTTCAATTTTTGTTACAAATGGAGGAATTTAAAATGAGATATTTGTTGAAAGTTTGGCATATTTTTCTGTGAAATTATAATTACCTTCTCCGGTAAAATATTCATTCAAATATATTATTATAATATTTTATTATAATAATATAATGTGATGATATAATAGTATTTTTTTAATTGTTTTAAGATATTATAATATATATATATATATATATATATATATATATATAAACATGTGATAAAAGGGACGGAGGTGAGCAAATTGTATTTGAATGCTTGTTTTCAAAGCAGTATAGCCCCTGTCCATTTTTTTTCAAATTGATTGGTTGAGAATTGCTCCTGCAATTCATTTTCCATAGTGTGGGCCTTCAACCAATAAAAAGAAAGAAAAAGTTAGGTATAATTTAGGCAGAGAAGAAAAAAAGGACAGTTAGGCAGAGAATTAGGCATGTTTGCTTAATTTTTTTCCTCTGTGTTGCATTATAAAAGGGAGGTTACCCCCTTCATCCTAAACACACCAAAAACATAAGTGTTTCTACTATTGTATTGTGAGTATTTCTTTTGAGTATAAGGACACATTGAGTGTAGTTTATAGTGCAAGATTTTCTTAGAATAATATTTGGTACACCAGTCAAATCTAATTGTCTACTAAGGTGAAGGATGTTATTTTCTTTCAATATTTGTAAAGGATATTATTTTCTTTCATACTCCATATTATGAAAGTGATATTATTTCATTTCAAATTCTTAAATTTAAACTTACTATGGTAAGTATTGCTTCTATAATTCTGAAATGAATAGAAAATTTTAAAGTTTTGTGTTTCATCTAAATATCATTTCACCGGAATATTGGTTTGAACTTTTTTATAAAATTTTAATATTTTCATGTCGTTGTACTAATTATACGGTTCTATTCACGGAGTATTATTCACTATAAAAATTGATTTTTTTTCCAAATTATTTTTGATATATGAATATCATTCTTGAATTTTACTCCACAATAGATTATTAAGTTGACAATTTGAGCATTCTTGAATTTAGATAAATTAAATTACATATCTCTAATATTTGTCATTGATCTCACTTGATTCGTTCGTTATATCATTTTTCATCATCCTTAGTCTTAAATTGTGGTGAAAGTTATCTTTAGCCCGCAGTGCAAAGATAAATTATTGATTGATGAATATCTTTGGCCCGTAGTGCAAAGATGAACTGTTGATTGATAAATATCTTTGGCCCGTAGTGTAAATATGGACATGTGTTTGACATGATCATGACCACTGGTGATACAAATGAATATTTTTGGCCCGTAGTGCAAAGATAAATTATTGATTTGAAATATTTATTGATTAACGTTACAGGGATAAAATATTGATGATGGAATTTAAATCATAGAAGATAATAGACATCATGCTCTACTTGACTCTTCTAATGGATTGATATTTTCGTTGCAGTTGTTGATCAAAAAACTTGTTGTCTATTATATTTTATCTGATTTTTTATTATTAAAGGCTAAAGATAATTTATTCTTTATTATCTTTGTCATAATATACTTTACTGGACTAGTTGAGCTCACCATTTTCTTTTATTATTCTCTTCAGGAAATGAGAATATAGTTGGGACTAGCCGGGGAATGGAGTGATGGTCCGAGATAGTGCTATAGTAGTCCTCACTATTTTGTAAAATAGTGTGATAATAATTGTAATGAGGGCTGAATTTGAGCTGTAATGAGGGCTGAATTTGAGCGTTAATATTTTTGTATTATATATGACATAATATCTGTTTTGAAGCTCACAGCTTGTATGGTCGTATTTTGCACGACAGTTTTATATAAAAAGATTTGTATTTGGATTCTGTACCATATATTTGGTGACTCAGAATGGGTTGTGTGGACATATTTTGGGGGCGTCACAGTTGGTATCAGAGCTTAGGGATATGATCTCTGGCGGAGATCTGCGATTAGAACTAGGAGGGGAGAGACGAGTAAAATATTTACTAGTGTATCCTACCTAAGCTTATTTGTTATTTAATTGGTCGGTCGGAATATAGGGATAATATGTGACATGTCCATTTTTTTGATTAACCCTTTTTTATGGCAGTATTTGAGAATGGCATCTGAAAATCGAGAGATAAAAAATGGAGCATATGAGACCATTGAGACACCGCCAATCAATAACCAGGATAATGTGCATCAGGAAGGCAACAATAATCCTGTAAACAACACCATCGACCAAATGATGAACGATGGGGTATTTAGGAGCTTTCTACAATTCATGAAAAAACAGATGAGAAAGATTCCTGTTTAAAATGCAAGTCGAAACAATGGTAATTCGCGGCTGGTCACTGCTAAGCAATTTAAGGAGTTGGGACCGCCGGAGTTTTTGGGAAAGCCAGAGCCACTCAAGGCAGAAGCTTGGATTAAGTAGATCACCAAAATATTTGATGTTTTGGGATGCACAGAGGAGAAAAAGGTCCTCTTCGCCACCTTTATGTTGTGTGGAGAGGCAGATTACTGGTTGAAATCTGTGAAGCGTACGCAGCTTTCTGCACTTAAGATGTCTTGGGAGAAGTTCCATGAATTGTTCAATGACTTGTACTTTCCAGAAAGTATTCGTCATATGAAAGAGGTGGAATTCATCAAACTGGAACAGAACAATATGACTATATCACAATACGCGGCCAAGTTTGCGGAATTATCCTAGTTTGCATCCCATTTAGTGGATAATGAGGAACGAATGACACAAATGTTTTTGAGATGTTTGAAACCTGAAATTTGTTAATACCTCGTTTCTCATAAACGTTGTTTGTATTTAGATGTTGTGAACATAGCTCAATTATTGGAGCGAGATAATGAAACTGTTCAACCAAAGGACAATAACCATAGTAGTACCGGTGGCAACAGTCATCGGAAAAATGATAACCAGCGTGGAGGAAATTATCAAGACAGAAATGGTAACCACTTTGGTGGTAATCATGGCCAAGATAATAGAAGAAGTGAGTCAGGTGGAAATTTCAAAAAGAGAAGATTCAACAATGATGACGGAAAGACATTGGCAACAGCACCAGCAACCGTTTCTGGGGGAGGGGAATGACCACCGGTCGTATGTTACAAATGCGAACAAGAGGGACACATCATTCCAAACTGTACACAGCAATCCAAGGTGTGCTACAATTGCGGAAAGGAAGATCACATAGCTCAAGTGTGCCCTATAGCAAAGTCAAGTCCAGCTAGGATGGTGACACCAAAGGCTGTCCAAGACAAGTCAAAGTCGGTGGTTCAGGGGAGAGCTTTTGTCGTGACTACTCAAAAAGCAAGGAACCCGAATGAAGTTATCACGGGTAAGCTAGTCATAAACTCATGCGAAGTCTATACTATATTAGATACCGATTCTACCCATTCTTTTTTTTTTCACCTACTTGTGCTCAACGTTTGAACTTGACCCCAAAGAAATTAGACTTTGACTTATCTGTTGAAACTCCGTTGGGAGAAACCTTCGGTACATCCACATTTTAGAAATCTTGTTTGATTCAAATTGGCACCCTCGCATTACCTGTTGATCTCATCTCTTTTAAAATACTTACATTTGATGTGATTTTAGGAATAGACTGGTTAACCACTCATCATGCTAAAATTAATTATTTTCGTAAGGTTGTTAGATTTTATATTCCTAACCAAACTGTTATGCGAATTCAAACAACCAAATCACTAAAATCAATCATTGTCATTTCAAGTCATAAAGCTATTCGTTTATTGAAAAACGGATGACAAGCATTCTTAGCCCATGTCACCGATTTAAAAAAGAATACATCAGATCTAAATGATATTTCTGTTGTTAATAAATTCCCTGATGTATTTCACGAAGAACTTCCTAGTCTACCCCCAAAACGTGAAGTTGAATTTTTTATTGACCTTGAACCCGGTACAAAACCCATTTCCAAAACCACATATCGAATGGCTCCTATTGAACTTCAGAAGTTAAATGTCCAACTACAGGAGTTGTTAGACATCGGCTTTATACGTCCTAGTACATCGCATTGGGGTGCTCCTATTTTATTCGTAAAGAAGAAAAATTAGGAGTATGTGACTTTTTATTGATTTATCGGGAGTTAAACCATATCACCATCAAAAATAGATATCTATTACCTTGCATTGATGACTTGTTTGACCAGTTGCAAGGCGTTAAATTCTTCTCAAATATTAATCTTCGTTATGGATATCATCAGTTAAAGATTAAAATTGATGACATTCCAAAGACTGCATTCAGAACTCAATATGGGCATTATGAATTCTTAGTCATATCTTTTGGATTGACTAATGCTCCTGCGACCTTCATGGATATGATGAACCGGATATTCAAGGAATATTTAGATCATTTTGTGATTGTCTTTATTGATGACATCCTCATATACTCTAAAAGCCGTGATGATCATGAGCAACACTTGTGGCTGATACTCCAAAAGCTTCGTGAAAACAAGCTATATGCCAAGTTGAAGAAATGCGAGTTCTTGCTTGAGGAAGTAGCATTCCTTGGGCACGTGGTATCGAAACATGGAATATCAGTTAACCCGGCGAAGATTGAAGCAATACAAAGTTGGGAGCAACCTAAATCTGTACCCGAAATTCATAGCTTTCTAGGCTTAGCTGGTTATAATCGGAGATTCGTGGAAGGATTTTCTAGAATCGCTACTCTATTAACTTAGCTGACTCAAAAAGATACAAAATTCGGATGGAACGAGGAATGTGAGAAGAGCTTCCAAGAGCTCAAGAGGAGACTCATTTCAGCACCTGTTCTGAAAATACTATCTGTTTCGGAGGGATTTGTTATGTACAGTAATGCATTAGGCAAAGGGTTAGGATGTGTTCTCATGCAACATGGGAAAGTCATAGCCTATGCCTCATGACAACACAAAGAATATGAAAGGAATTATCCTACTCATGATCTAGAGTTGGCAGCTGTCATTTTCGCGTTGAAGATCTGAAGACACGACCTGTATTGGGAGAAAGTGGAGATCTATACGGATCATAAGAGCCTTAAATATTTCTTCACTCAAAAGGAACTCAACATACGGCAACGACGTTGGCTTGATCTGTTGAAAGATTATGACCATACTATTCAATACCATCCTAGAAAAGCAAACTTGGTAGCTGACGCATTGAGTAAAAGATCACATACGGGAACGAGTGCAATGACGTCAACACAAAGGCCCATTTTATATGACTTACAAAGGATGGAGATAGAGTTAAAGACTCCAGGGACCCACATGAAGATGGCAAATATAAGTGTAGAACCAGCTTTAATTGATAAAGTTAAAGCTGCTCAAGCTACAGACCCGGAGCTGATGAATATGAAAAAGAATGTGCTATTCCAGAAGCAAGAATCGACGAAGAGGGAATACTTCGAGTCAACTCCAGACTTTGTGTTCCTAACGACTCTGATTTGAAGTATAAAATCATAATGGAGGCACACAACACACCATTTGCAATCCATCTTGAAAGTACCAAAATGTACCGTGATCTTTGACATACATTTTGGTGGAGCAATATGAAGAAAGAGATCGCAGAGTTTATCTCAAGGTGTTTAACTGGTCAACGTGTCAAGGCAGAGCATCAAATGCCAAAAGGTCCATTGTAACCACTTAAAGTTCCAGAATGGAAGTGGGAGCACATCAACAAAGATTTCGTTACGGGTCTTCCTAAGGTTTCTCAAGGCATAGATGCAATTTGGGTCATTGTCGATAGATTAACCAAGTCTGCTCATTTCTTGCCTATACGAGAAACTTATTCACTTGAACGTCTTGCTTGTATGTATATAAATGAGATTGTAAGACTGCATGGTTTGCCAGTATTCATAGTTTTTGATCGAGACCCAAGATTCACTTCACGATTTTGGGTCAGCTTGCAGAAATCTATGGGCACTGATTTACGATTCAGTTTTGCATATCATCCTCAAACGGACGGGTAATAGGAAACTACTATTCAAACTCTTGAAGATCTATTGAGACTTTACGTTCTAGACTTCAAAGGAAGTTGGGAAAAGTACTTACCATTGGTAGAATTCTCCTACAACAATAATTATCAGGCAAGTATAGGCATGGCTCCATTCGAGGTGTTATATGGACGAAAGTCTCGTTCTCCAATATGCTGGGATGAGGAATTTAATGTCGGAGACAATGTATTAATACTTGTTGCTCCATGGAAAGGAGTTATGAGAGTTGTAAAGAGAGGAAAGCTCAACCCACGATTAATTGAAATCCTCGATCGAGTAGGAACTGTGGCCTATAGACTCGCCATTATCGTCAAACATGTCTCGTGTTCATAATATTTTTCACATATCCATGCTACATAAATATGTGAAAGACCCAAACCACATTATTGAATTAGAACTAGACGAGATAGCTGAAGATTTAACGTATGAGAAGGTACCTATCAAGATCTTAGATAAGAAGGAACATATTCTACGCTCAAAGGTTATACCTCAAGTCAAAGTTTTATGAAGAAACCATGATATTGAGGAAATGACCTGGGAGTTAGAATATGAAATGAAAGCAAGGTATCATCACCTTTTCGATATACCAGGTACGTACGTCAATTTTGAGGACCAAATTTCATAAGGAGGAGAGGTTGTGTGACAACCCAAAAATTTACAAGATCTTAAATGATTAAAAATAAAGGTTAAAGGATAAAACCTAGATGTGAATTTGAGGAATAATTTAAAAATGTTAAAGAAGAACCTAAATGGTTTATTATTTGAATGAGAATAGAGAATATATGGATTACAAATTTCTAAACCCTAGAGATGAATCTATGTGTTTAATGGAATATTAAGAATAAGGTACTACGATACCTATAAAGTTCGGTGACCTAATATATAAATTAGGTATGTGAATTATGTGTATGATTATGTGAGTGTGAGTGTTTATAACTCATTAAGACAATTATGGCTATTTAGTTAATAAACTAATAGAATGTGTGAGGACTTATGTGTATTGGGTGAACGATTAAATAAATATACATTATATATTGTGTATACATTTTTTGTATATAAAGATAATTAAGAATATGTAAATATCAAAAATATTGAGCATTGTTTCTAGTGAGAATAGATTTAATGGATTAAGATGATTTTGTGGCCCAAGGAATTAAATAAATAGCCCAATTGTTTAATTAAGCATTGAACTTGTAGTTAATTTGATTTAATAGCAATTAAGTTATTAAGCTAGCCCAATATATATGTATGAGACATATATTATAATGGCCCAATTCAATTTATAGTGGAAGCCCAAGTTTAATTTTGTTAGTAAGCAATTCAAGAATAAAATGGTGCAAGCCCAAAGGAATGGCCCAAGTCTTGGGCCAATGGGAGAGGGTCATGTTGGACATTTAATAAAGTATTATATGATATTAAAAGAAAACAAAAATTGGTAAAAAAGAAGGGCATGGCCGGCCCACACAAGGAGAAGAAAAGGAGAGCATGTGAGCTCATCATTACATTTACTAACTCTTCACCAACTCTTCCATGTGTCAACCCATAAGCCAAGCCACTTATTTTAACCAAGATTACAAGTAATCCTTTGCTTGCAAGTAATTACAACATGATTGAAGGAAGAGATAAGAGAGTTGGTGGGGGATGTATGTTAGATATACAAAGTATATCTCTTAATTATACAAAAATCTATTCTATCTTCTCTTTTCTCTCACTTCCAAGTTAACCAAAACAAACAAGAGAGAGAGAGAGAGGAGAGGGACGGTGGAGAAGAGGGAGAGTTAGGAAGAGACTTTGATCTCTCTTCCACTCAAAATAATCATCCACCTTGATAGATCAAGGAAGAATATCCACCAAGCAAAGGTATAAACACATTTTATCAAATTTATTTTTAGTTGTTTGAATTAAAACATGGATCTATGGTTCAAAACTCCAAAACCATGGATCTATATGTATATAAGTTTTATATGTTTAGATCTAGCACTTTCAAGTGTTAAAAGTTAGATCAAAAGCAAGAAAAATAAAACTATGTTTTAAAAGTTAGAAAACCCTATTTTTTCTTAGTATTGATTATGTTTTGTTTGTGTTTGGTGGGTTTTGATGTAATAAATCATGGATCATGGTAGATCCATGAGTTTATGATGCAGGGGTATGTATTATGATGGTTTATGATGACCAAAGTTAGATTAATCAAGAGATCATGAAAGTTTTCTTATAAAACACAACGTTAAAAAATTAGATTTTTGAGAAAATAGAACATGAAATTCAAATGACCATATCTCCTAGTGTATTTTGAATTTTTGAGTGTGGATAATTTTTGGAGTTAGATCTATAAGTTTTCTAACTGATCCAAGTGGAATCACTGAAAAATTCCATGTAGATTTCCGTCGGTATAGTTTTTAGCAAAGTAGGAAAAATCTAAAAATGAAGAAAAGTAGGCTATCCGGAAATTTAAAGGACTATTTTGGCCACTTAACTTGTGAAATAAAATCAGTACTTTTGGGACATTAAAATATATGGGATAAAGTAGCTTGTGTCTGAAAATGAGCTCATTTCGACTTAAATTGAGCAAGTTATGACTATTTTAATATTTGGATTTTTCCGACAAAAAATGCTATAACCAGAGTTCTATAACTCCGATGGCCACGAAATTTAAACTGAAAGCTCACGATAACATGTATAAGAATCCGCCAAGAGTTGGGAATTTTTGGAGTTAAGCGTGAGGTAGTTATTTTCTTAAGGAATTAACTAGAAATTGATTTTTGAAAAATACTAAAGGAAATTGAAAATTTCCTGAAAAATTATTTTTGTGTATGAAATACATGTATTTATGTATGGACAAAAGATAAAAAATAATAAGATGATTTTGTTAAAAAAGGAGAATCCAGCTTGCTGGATTGGCCATCAGGTTGCTAGATTGCAATCTGGTTTGCTGGATTGGCCATTAATTTGCTGGATGAGGTGTTTGGATAATCCAGGATGCTGGATTGGTCTGTTTAGACTATCCAGTTTACTAGATTAGATGTCAGTTTGAATCCAAGTTGCTGGATTGTGTGAATCCAGGTTGCTGGATTATAGTTCAGTTGAATCCAGTCTGCTAGATTGGAAAATAATTTACTTAATTGAAATTCAGTCTGAATCCAGGTTGCTGGATTAGGTATTCGACTTACTAAATTATAAGTGAATTATAAAATGAAAGTCTAAGTGTTAATTCACAAGTTATATGATACAGTAGTGTAAAGTCTAAGGCAGTACAGTCGTACTATTTAATGGTTGATGTATAGTAGCTAGGCTAAACGACTCCTTTATATGGGGAAGGGATCTACGAATTAGTAATCGATCTCACTCACTGTGAAAATAGTGTAGACTAGACGAAAACTAATTTGTTAGTTGTTTGTGGGAAACCACTCAGTATACTATATCGAGTATTATTAAAGACTCGATGTGTGCTAGGTTTAGACTTGTGTATATGTATGGTATTGAGGATATCTAATATTTGACTATGTGTTTAAATGTTAGATAGTATAGTAATAGAATTATGGAATAAGATATGTTATGCTAATTGAAAGATATATCTTATAACTGATAGGTCTTTTCAATAAAGCGATTAAATAGGATTGCGTAGCAGTAATCAACGATACAGGCAAGTTCTCGAACTATACTTTTAATTAAGCAAGTTACTATACTTTTATTGTGCAAATTTCCTAACTCAAACTCGAGTTGTTATTGTAACGCATATTCATGATTAATCATTGTTGATTATATCATATTTATGATTTATTGATTCGCACGTTGTGCATATTGTATATGTTCCTCAGGTATGAAAGGCTGATCACCTTCATTACCATATTGTTCAGTTGAATTTATTTATATTCATTGTTGGCTATTCAGCATTATTGATTCATGTTCTTTCACAATTCTTATATTGTTGAAAGTTTATCAGCTTATTTTTCTTTTCAATCATGATATATCTTCATTTGAACTTAAACTTGTTGGGCAAACTTGTTGCTCACCCTTGCTATATCATGATAAACATTTCAGATTAAAGAAGCAACTTCGGACACAGTCAAAGGCAAAGACAAGTTCCAGGATGGAATTATTATACGGTTAAAATGGTAATAGTATAGGATACAAATGACATTATATGTCGTGTAGGATATTGAATGCAGGTATTAAGCTAAGGCTACAGACCTTGGGAATTATGTTGTAAAAGTTATTGTATAAACAATTTATGTTTATATCTTCCGCAATAGTTATAGAATTGATGTATCATAACGTACCAGGTCCGAGATTCTGAGGACCCGGATTTGGGGGCGTCACAGGTTGTAAGTGTGACACCCCCAAAATGGTCCACACCACCTATTCTGAGTTGCCCGAAATATATAGTACAGAATTCAAATACAAATCTTCATATTCCAACTATTACTCTGTCGTGCACAATACGACCACATATAAACTGTGAATAACAATACTCATACTTCTTATCAATGATACGTTACATAAAAGTACAGTCAATAACTATTTTAGGAATTAAAATATTTGAAAAATGCTCAAGGAAACTTTCGTACATGGGAGGCCATGCTTGTTAGTTATAATAGATATCGTATGACTTGAGAATTAACCTTGGTTGACCAAATAGACCCCAAAGAAGAATGAGAAGATTACTATCCTGCTCATTCTAATGCTGGGTATTCTCTTTCCATATAATTATCTCCATTGTCTCAAATTGAGAATTATATTCTAACCATACTCCATAATTATATAGATAGTGCTCATAAATATAATCAGCAAGTGGATGCGCACAACCATGTCTTATGATAACATGAAGTCGTATGTGGTTAGACATCTTGTATGATAGTGGCAACACACCCTTCCAAAGTCAGGTTCTCATCACTCTATTGTTGTTCACCAAAATCAACTATTAAATGACGTATAAAATACGGCACACAAATTTTAAATTCTCAATACAATTATTCTCATACTATTTTATGGGAAACTTCAACAGTTATATACCATCGTTCTATTTCCCTGTTATCTCCGCTCGACCCAGCTACACGCTTATTACCTGAAAGGAATTATGAAGCAAAAGGATGAGCACAAATAGCCAAGTAAAGCGTATCATGACTAAAGATAATTAAATTATCAATAGCCTTCATCAATAATGATTCAGAAATTTAGAACCATAGTCCTCAACAGGGAAAAATCTAATAGAATACAATAGACAATAAGTTGTAGATCAACAACTGCAGCGGAACAAGCAATCCATTAGATAAGTCAAGTAGAACATAATGTCTACTATCTTCTCCACGTTAAAAGTCCACCAACAATATTCTATCCATGTAACATCAATCAACAGTTCCTGCCCACAGTCATGTAAATAGTTCATGATCATAATTATGTTGATAAATTCCTATTCGCACCTAGGACGAAGATAATTTTCATCACATATCTTTACCTATAACACCAAAGATTATGGTTATATTAATTCACAATTCATGTTTATAATCATGTAAATCAACAGTTTCTCCTTTTCACAAAGGCTTAATATAACTTTCACTCAATGTCCTTGCCACAAAGGCTAAAGATACTTAATAATCATATCGTCTCCACACTTTACACCAAAGACCTTCAAACGTAACATCAATAGTCATGATCATACCAATCAATTGTCTATCTTTGATAATCATATCATCTCCACACTTTACACCAAAGACCTTCAAACGTAACATCAATAGTCATGATCATACCAATCAATTGTCTATCTTTGCAATACGAGCCAAAGATATTCAACTGTAATATCAATGGTCATGATTATGCCAAACAACAATCCATCTTTGCACTATGGGCCAAAGACATACAACTGTAAAACCAATGGTCATGCCAATCAACATTTCATCTTTGCCACAAAGGCTAAAGATATTTATCAATCAACAGATCATCTTTGCACTACAGGCCAAAGATATCAATTAACAGTTCATATTTGCACTGCGGGCCAAAGACATCAATCAACTGTTCATCTTTGCACTACAGGCCAAAGATAACTTTTAACAATTCATCTTTGCATTACGGGCAAAAGATAACTTTAACCACAATTTAAGTCTGAGAATTATGACAATGATATAAGGAATGAATCAAGTGAGATCAAGGATAAATATTAGAGATTTATAATTCAATTTATCCAGAGTTCAGTAATGTCCAAATTGTCAACATGAAGATAAAAACATGAATTCAACTTCAAGAATAAGTTTCATAAAAGATAATTTGGACAAAGAAAAGAAACTAAATTTCATTATGAATAGTACTTTGACATGAATAGTACCCCGGATGAATAGTACTCTGGCATTAATAGTACCTCGGATGAATAGTACTCTAGAATGAATAGTACCCTGAATGAATAGTACTCTGGTATGAGTAAAAGATAATTTGGACAGAAAAAGAAACTAATTTTGTCATGAAAAGTACCCCGACATGAACAGATTTAAAATTTAATAAGAAAGTTCATACCCATTATTCTATTGAAATAATATTTCATACGAGTATGAAAGAATATACAAAACTATAAATAGATTTTCACCTGTCATGCGGTAATCCGCGTAGACAGATCATTTCCACAACTTTAATACAGAATTAATACAAAGGGTTATTCACCATGCATGCAGTAGTCCGCGTAGACAGGTTATTCCCGCAGATTAATAAGAAATAGAATGAATACGAAGGATTTTTCACCAGGCATGTGGTAGTCCGCGTAGACAGGTTATTCCCCCATATTAATAAAGAATAAATACGAAGGGTTATTCACCATGCATGCGGTAATCCGCGTAGACAGGTTATTCCTGCTGATTAATAAGGAATAGAATTAATAAGAAGGATTTTTCACCAGGTATGTGGTAGTCCGCGTAGACAGGTTATTCCCACAGATTAATAAAGAATGAATACGAAGGGTTATTCACCATGCATGCGGTAATCCGCGTAGACAGGTTATTCCCACAGCTTAATAAGGAATAGAATGACAACCCTTACGAGTATCGAAAGAAAATAACATTCTTCACGAATACGAAAGAAATAATACCCTTACCTTAGTAGAAGTTTGGATACTGGCAAAGTGTAGTAACAGAATACTCTTCTTCTTTCTCTCTTATTCTCTCCTTTTAACTCTTGATTATAACTTTGGTTTGTAAAATGGTATGAAATAATGAATGGATGGAGGAGTATTTATAGGCCAGGAAAAAGTGGCAAATTACAAGATTAATTATACTTTAGTACCTTCATCTTTACCTCCATTTTTAAGTTAGTCCCTCAGGTATTATCAATCTTGCACCACCTCCCCTAATAGTACCAGAATGTGAACTAATAGTTCCTTGCATGTGAACCAATAATTCCTTGCATGTGAACCAATAGCAATTAATTGCTCATTTATCCGATTAATTGCCTGTTTGGTCAATTTAATATCCAGAAATCAACTATTATCGAAATAAATATCGATTTTCACATTTATTAATATTTCCAATACAGTGGAAATATTTATATCAACAATTCATCATTAATATTATAACTCACAATATTGACAAACAAATCGTTCCCAGGAAAGAGGGGACTTTCCGATAAGGATTTCTCCTTACTGACGCGCAATTAAATAACCTAACCCCTTTACTTGACATAACTTTATAGTCATTGTTAATAATGCTAATAATAATAATATGAGTAACTTGTGTCGTGTTAATTATTGATTTAATAATATAAAATGTTGTGCAGATGAGACTGTGACAATAATTAAATCAATAATATGAGATACTGTACAACAACTAATGTGGCAACTATTGAATGAAACTGAGTGACTTCTTACGTAAGCATCAATAATGAAAGATATTGTGCAATATCGTGTGCCACTGTGCAACAATGCGTATTATTATACCTTTATCACCGTGTATTTCAACAGTTTAACGGTAAAATTCTTACCGTTATTTTTATAAAAAGATTATTTCTATCGCTTTCTATATCCGACGGTTATTCTATTGTGGGGTCCACCAATGATTGCGCCGTCATACGAATATTCTTCGACAAAAAAAATATTCCCCGACCAAACGAATATTCCCTGACACATTGAATATTTTATGACCACTTGTTTACTTTATAAAATTTGCACATTTCACCCTTAACTTTAACCTTTTATCAATTTAATCATTTACTGAATAGAATTATAAGAAAAATTGAATACTTTTATTTCATAAAATTTGGGGTCTTACAATCTCCCATCCTTATGAAATTTTATCCTTGAAATTTACGTACCTGGTAATTAGAAGAGGTGATGATACCTTGCTTTCATTTTAAATTATATATTTTCGGTCATTTCTTCTGTATCATGATTTTTCCATTGCTCATCTCTTAGATTTCAGATATAATTCTAGAATACAACTTCAAAACAAAGGTTAATTGACATATCACAATTTGTCAATTTATTAAGTAAGAAAGATCAGCTTAGGTAAGTCACACACTAGCGAAATTTATTACTCGTCTCTCCCCTCCTAGTTCTAGTCTCATATCTCTGCCAGCGACCATGTCCCTAAGCTCTGATACCATTTGTGACACCCCCAAAATAGGTCCACACCACCTATTCTGAGTCTCCAGAAATACATAGTAAAGAATCCAAATACAACTCTTCATATTCCAACTATTACTCTGTCGTGCACAATACGACCACACATAAACTTTGAATAACAATACGCATACTTCTTATCAATGATACGTTACATAAAAGTACAGTCAATAACTGTTTTAAGAATTAAAATCTTTGGAAAATGCTCGAGAAAACCTTCGTACATGGAAGGTCATGCTTGTTAGTTATAATAGATATCGTTTGACTTGAGAATTAACCTTGGTTGACCCAATAGACCCCAAAGAAGAACGAAAAGATTACTATCATGCTCATTCCAATGGTGGGTATTCTCTTGCCATATAATTATCTCCATTGTCTCAAATTGAGAATTATATTCCAACCATACTCTAAGATTATATAGGTAGTGCTCATAGATATAATCAGTAAGTGGATGCGCACAACCATGTATTATGATAACATGAAGTCGTATGTGGTTAGACATCTTGTATGATAGTGGCAACACACCCTTTCAAAGTCGGGTTCTCATCACCTTATTATTGTTCACCAAAATCAACTGTTAAATGATGTATAAAATATGACACACACATTTTAAATCCTCAATACAATTATTCTCATATTGTTTTATGGAAAACTTCAACAGTTATGTACCATCGTTCTATTCCTCTGTTATCCCCGCTCAACCCAGCTACACTCTTATTACCTGAAAGGAATCGTGAAGCAAAAGGGTGAGCACAAATAGCCTAGTAAAGCGTATCATGACTAAGGATAATTAAATTATCAATAGCATTCATCAGTAATTATTCAAATATTTAGAACCTTAGTCCTCAACAGGAAAAAATCTAATAGAATACAATAGATAACAAGTTTTAGATCAACAACTGCAGCGGAATAAGCAATCCATTAGAAGAGTCAAGTAGAACATAATGTCTACTATCTTCTCCACATTAAAAGTATACCAACAATAATTTATCCCTGTAACATCAGTCAACAGTTCCTGCCCACAATCATGTAAATAGTTCATGATCATAATTATGTTGATAAATTCCTCTTCGCACAAAGGACAAAGATAATTTTCATCACCTATCTTTACCTGTAACACCAAAGATTATGGTTATATTAAATCACAATTCATGTTCATAATCATGTAAATCAACATTTTCTCCTTTTCACAAAAGCTTAACAAACCGCAGACGTGGTGACAGTGATAAGAGCCAAAGATTATATTGGGACGAAGTCGGAGAACGACGAATACTCGGACCAGAGTTAGTTCAACAAACTGCAGACGTGGTGACAGTGATAAGAGCCAGATTAGTAGCAGCTCAAGACCGCCAGAAAAAGTATGCGAATTTGCATCGGCAGGACCGAGACTTCAAAGTCGGCAGTTTCGTATTCTTGAAAGTATCTCCATGGAAGGGAAAGATTCGTTTCGGCAAGAAAGGAAAATTAAGTCCGAGATTCATAGGACCGTTCAAGATACTGAAGCGAGTGGGCAAAGTGGCATACAAAGTTGCGTTACCACCCGAGTTGGAGCACATCCACAACGTGTTTCACATTTCCGTGTTGCGACCCTACAAGGCCGACTACAAGCACGTGATTTCTTACGAGCCCATTCAAGTGGAGAAGAACTTGGCATATGAAGAGATTCCTGTCCAGATATTAGATAGGAAAGAGCAAACCTTGAGAAATAAAATTATATCTTCTGTAAAAGTACTTTGGCGTAACCACGATGTCGAGGAGGCAACGTGGGAGCTAGAAGATAGGATGATGCGGGATTATCCCCATTTATTTGTGTAACCTTGTAGCAATTTCGGGACAGAATTTTTATAAGGGGGGGAGGATGTAATACCCGAGAATTTCCTAATATTATTAAATGAATATATTAATGGAAATGAGAATTTATTAGAATATAAATGATTTTGTGTTATGAGAATGATTAATTCAATTATATTAAATTGAATAATTATAATAATTGAGAAATTGATGGAGTTTGCGATAAACTCATTGATAGCCTTGTGTGGCACAATATAAGAATGATTATATTAATTTAGGCGAACAATTAATCTATATTAATTGTTAATTGCTATTGTAGAATATGAATTAATTGTTATCATAGAATATTAATTAATTGTTGTGGAATATTAACTGTGATTGATTAATCATATGTGATTATTATTATTGCAAGAAATATAATAATAATAATGAGCAAGGTGCTTATAAATATAATAAGATTTATATTAAAGTGATAATTAATCATATAAGGGTTAATTAAATTGTTATGGAGATTAACAATTATATTGATTGATGAAGGATGTATGTATATTATTAATTAATATTTAATTAATAAGATGAGTAATTCTATGTGCAAGCATGCGAATTAAATGTGTAACATATTAGCTAACTATGTATTATGTGAAGTGTAATATGACACTATTATATGGTAAGGCTTATTGAATTATGAGAGTTATATGATAATAGCCTATGTGACAATATGTATGTAGGTATACATTAAAATAATATATCATGAATATTTTGAAATCAATTATTGATTGTAATAATAAAGGAGATAATGTAATGTGATAACATCCGATTAAATTATATTGATAAGATAAAAATGTACATGAATTATATGTGTGTGGATTATACTTACTACATTATGTGAATAACATGATTATTGGGATTACATTGTAATTCTAATTGTACTCTAAATATATAGTATGATAACTTAGTTATACATATATGACTAAGTGTATATAAAATGTGGATGTATTGGGTTATTTTATTTTTTCTGCATTGTTCATATCGCTGAGCCTTACTTGTTCCTAAATGATAGACTCATTTTTCTCTTCACGTGCATAACAAAAGGCTAAGGCCTATTCCTTCTTCTTCTCCCCAAACTCAGCAACTAGCATTTCATAGCTCATGATTATGGAGGGAGTGGGATTCATGATGAATCCAACAACCATTTACCTGCTCTTTCATAACCCTTATGCAATCCTTCAACCCGTTAGTTTGGTTTGGAAAATAATAGTATTGCCTGGACATGAATTTCTCTATATATATATAAGCTCTTCCCCTTCAATTTCATTTGCTGAAATTTTGCTGGAGTTTGATAAATTGAGAGCATGTATAATATCAGTCTAGAGTTGTAAGAATTGAATAGCAGCAAGCTCAATCAGTTACAGAGGTATAATCCCTCTTCCTTTGTTCTTCATTTTCATTTTATGTTTCTGAAGTTTCCTTCAAATTCTTGATTATGCCAAATTGGTTCATGATTGCTTTGTAGAACCCTTATATTGTTGTTATATGAACATACATACATGATGAAACCACTATATAGCTTTCTTGACTTTCATTTCCATTCTTGCTCTACAATTTCTGTAAAACATCAAATTCGTGAATTTGGTTGGAGTTCATGAAATTGGAAATTGATAAATGGCGATTGACTGTTATATAAGCATATATATATATATATATATATGTGTGTGTGTGTGTGTGTGTGTGTGTGTGTGTATGTTAGTAAGTTAAAGAAGTCTAATAGCATCTGGGTATGTTAAAATCGATGAAATGGGAGGTTTTGGGTCGGTTTTCGCTGCAGTGTGAATTGCAGAAACTGTTCCCACGCCGTAGAGCCATTGTCCGCGCCGCAGCGCCTCCAGCGCCGCAGCGCCAGATTGTGGCTGTTGTTGCCGCGCCGCAGCGCCGGCCTCTGTGTGCTGTTTTCTACACACTGCAACAAAACTGTCATGTACTAATTGTTTGATTTTGTTTAAACAAGCATGGAAGCATGATTAATACATATATATAAACCTAATGAGGCAATGTAAGCATGTTTTAGTATATTAGCATGCATGGTTAACAAAACGACATGAAGTTTGGAAACGAACTTAAAGTTTCATAAACAATCATTAACATTATAAAGCATGAGTATATTCTGATTTTTGATACATGGTAGAGCGGCTTAGAAATACATGAAATGAATGATGACTTGTGTATACATGTTTTATAGTATAACGTGAGCATGCTAAACCTCGATTAGTAAACATTTCGAACGAAAATGGAAGTTTTATGAAATAAACTTTGACACATGTGTGACACATTGAGGTACTGATTTTGAAAACATGTTTACATGACCTAGAACCACATGTAATACATGTTAACTTGCATATATAGATTTTATAAGGTAACGTGAGCACGTGGATCGCGTTAAATGAACTTTACTAGTGAAAGTATAAGTTTTGAACGTAAATCTTGACATGTTATTGTAAGTTTCATATTCTGATATTTATGGACACATGTGATAGTACTCTTAGACTCATTCATGTGTCATGCATGTATATATATACCATGATTAGTTGCCATGATTCAAGTTTAGTGTAAACGAAGCATGTTTTCAAGATAATAACAATGCTAGCTACATATATGCTATACGAGTACTCATGAGCATGCCTAATACAAGTTAATATAAATACCTTAAGTGTTTTGAAAGCAAGCATGATAGGCTTTGTAAATTTCATGACCTTGAATGATCGCAAGTGTCGACCTAGAACCTATATCACATATGTTTAGAACAAGGGAAGGTTATACGAATATAAAAAGACTCTTTAACATGTATATATACTATATGATATATGTGAATCCGATTTTGATGGTTAACTTAGGGGAATGCCATAACTTGCTAAAATGAAATATATTTAGTATTGATTGTGGTCTTATGTGATAATATGAGAGTATGTTTGCTAATCGTGGTAGTCTCACATGATAGTAATGATGTATAAATATGATCAACTTGAGAAAAGAGGAAGTTAAGGATGGAAATTATACTCTATATGACTGTGTAGCTAGATAAAAAGTGAAGTTTAATTATATGACTAATAAATATCATATATATACGTTACGATAGGAATTCGAAAGTGTTGGCTAGCTTTACGTGAGTAAACTACGCCAAAGGCAAGTATCCTAACCGACGCGTTTACTTTATGCAAGGAAATCTATGATTGTGCAAGTTTCCTAACTTACACTCTTTTACTGTGTAAGTATTCTATCCTTGTATATTGCGAACTAGTTTCTATACTTAATCATTTGAATTGAATTAGCATACTTGAACTCTTATTTCATTAAAGCTATTATTCATGTTGAACTTGGTATTGTTCTTGAATATTGTGAAAGTGTCGATGCCATTTGATTTGGCTAGACTGATATTATTGAAAAGCGACCCAAACCAATTGATTGGTGCGGGATCTTATATTTGACTGAGAAGAACAAACTATAACTGTCGGAGAACCGACGCGCGCATATTAGTATGATTGAGTGTTATGCATAACATAGGGTACTTTAGGCTAATCACCTGTAGTACTTGTTTTTGTTGGATTTTCAGTTTATTACTGTCAAATCCTGTGGAAGTTCATAGTCCTTAGTGACTGCTCAGTATTCAGTTATCTTGAAATCTTGATTTGATTTATTATTGAATCATATTGATATTATTCTGTCCTTAGCGACTGTTATTGAGAACTGTTGATATTCTTGTTATCCTTGAACTATCAAACCTTGCTATACTCTTTCGAGAATTGAGAATTATATCACTTACTTACCCTTATTGTATATTACTTGCTGGGCAATTTGTGCTCATTCTTGCTTTCCCTAAAAATATTTCAGTTAAGGCCGAGCAATGCGGACCTTCGGGCACAGATAAGGGCAAAAGAAAGGCTACTGAGTAGCTTTGTTTATGTAGAACTCTATAATTGTAATAAAGAACTTATTATACTATGTACTAGTTAAGGTTACTTATGCTTAAGATATGTCTAAGCTATGTAATCACTGTTTAAGTTACGAGACCTTGGGACGTGAATAATTATATTATTTAAATGTAATTTATTCGGTATTAGATGTGTGTTTATTCAGCTGTGTTATGCGACATTTAGTCGTATTATTATTGTGATGTATTATTGTGAGCACGTGACGAACCGAATTCGAGAGACCAAGTGGTGGTCACGAATTTGGGGGCGTCACAGATGTGAACAGATTTAAAATTTAATAAGAAATTTCATACCCATTATTCCATTGAAATAATATTTCATACGAGTATGAAAGAATATACGAAACTGTAAATGAATTTTCACCCGTCATGCGGTAATCCGCGTAGACAGATCATTTCCACAACTTTAAAAAAGAATGAATACGAAGGGTTATTCACCATGCATTCGGTAGTCCGTGTAGACAGGTTATTCCCTCAGATTAATAAGGAATAGAATAAATACAAAGGATTTTTCACCAGGCATGCTGTAGTCAGCGTAGACAGGTTATTCCCACAGATTAATAAAGAATGAATACGAAGGGTTATTCACCATGCATGTCGTAATCCGCGTAGACAGGTTATTCCCACATATTAATAAGGAATAGCATTAATACGAAGGATTTTTCACCAGGTATGTGGTAGTCCGCATAGACAGGTTATTCCAACAGATTAATAAAGAATGAATACGAAGGGTTATTCACCATGCATGCCGTAATCCGCGTAGACAGGTTATTCCCTCAGATTAATAAGGAATAACATTAATACGAAGGATTTTTCACTAGGCATCGGTAGTCCGCGTAGTCAAGTTATTCCCACAGATTAATATTGAATGAATACGAAGGGTTATTCACCATGCATGCGGTAATCCGCATAAACAGGTTATTCCCACAACTTAATAAGGAATAGAATGACAACCCTTACGAGTATTGAAAAAAAATAACATTCTTCACGAATACGAAAGATATAATACCCATTACCTTATTAGAAATTTGGATACTGCAATAGTGTAGTAGCAGAATAATTGTGACACCCCCAAATCCAGGTACTTCAATTTCCACGGGACTTGGTGTTCACTGTACAAATATCATCTATCTATCTACCCATAGTAAATGCAAACCATGAAATAAATAGAAATAATCCTCCCCTTATGGGGTTACAACATCTGAAAATAAATACATCAATCCCAGGTCGTACTTAACCTTAAATCTTAAATGCGGAAATATAAATAATTAAATAAGTCTTACACAACTTTAACATAAGTCTGAAACATAACAATTAAAATAAACAGCAAGTCTTCATCACTTGTTGACTTTGCCTTTGCCTTTGCTAGTAGAAGGCTCGTCGGACCTTTCGTTCTTAACTGCAATGTTATTATTACGCAAGAGTGAGCACGATTGCCCACAAGTATAATATGACAACAATATAATAACATGCGAGTAAATCAAAGACATCTGAATAAAGAAACTCAACTTCTGACTCGAGGATAAATAATAGGAATCAAAAGAACATCTGAGGGTCATAAGACCTTGAACTATGTCCTAGGTTGTAAAGTGTTTATGCTTTAAACCTTTAACAGTCATAAGACTATGGACTCTACTTCTCGTACTTAGGGGGATCAGCCCTTAGTACCATACTGTGCACAATATCTCAACGCTAAAGCGTAAATAATCCCCTTTACAGGGTTGTTCATCTCAGTTTTGACATCAGAGTCCGCACCAAAGGAAGTTTGGTTTGGATAAGCTCAATAAGTATTCTAGAATTTGAAGCGTTCATCAACTATGGACTAGTCGAATCGATAAGGGTTCACTAGTCCTATAAGATTTAATAATAACATCGATATTCAACTTGAACAATAATTCTCAAGAGTATACAATCGAATAAGTATTGTATAATATTTAAAGGAATAACAATATCTCATATGAAAATCTTAACTTGAATAAACAAGGATAAGAACTTGCTCGATGTAAAAGTAAAGTTTGAGTTTAGGAAACTTGCAAAATATAGAACAAGTTTAAGGATAGGAAACTTGCCTCTTGCACAAGCTACAATTATAATTCACGTTCTTTATTAAATCCTACATATCAATACGTTCACAATACACATTAATCAATAACTCGATATACGTATCGAATCACACACATCGGTCTTGAGCACGTTATTGGACTATACAATTAACGAATCAAGTCATGTAATTGACTTATTAATTACTCACGTAATATAAGTTATTAACCTCTTATTATATGTTTAATCATGTCTTCATGTTTATTACATTAGGTTACAATTACATTTCCTGGACTTGAACAATTAAAATCTCATTTTTGGGCAAAATTGCCAAGTGGCGCTGCAGCTCCACCATTTGAACTAAAAATGGCGCTGCAGCCCCAATCTTGGCGCTGCAGCTTCACTGGCGCTGCGGCCCCAATCTTGGCGCTGCAGCTCCACTGGCGCTGCAGCCCCAATCTTAGGCTTAATGTTGGCGCTGCAGCTCCAAACGCCATTTTCAGAATCTGCAGTTCACGAATAACAGAGAACCAGGCCCAGAGTAAATGCTACCACAACAATTTAATTGCTACCCATGAAGTATGGACTTCATAGAAACACTATACAATATTTCTAGCATGATCTTAGCATTCTAAATCACTTAATTACACAAGTTATAGCAATCAAATTCACTGTTTTTCATACTTTATCATGTTTTGAAGGAAAATCACGAAATTTAACTTTACGGATTCGTTATAACACCGAATCCGTTCGTTTAACTTCCGTTTTGTTCGTATAAACGTGTACAATCATATGTAAGTGCTAATTCAAAGTTAAATCATCGATTCATAGTATAAAAATTGTACATAAGGGCTGTATGGCCATATATACAACTTTTCTACTCTGTGACTTTTGTAAAAATCAAATCAAGTATAATTGTATGAAATTTATCACATTAAATCATGCATACATGGTATAAAACATGTTATGATCATATAATAATACATATAAAATCATATCATGCATTAATCATCAAATTAGTCATTCACAGAGAACTTTTTAAGAACACGTTAATGGAAACTGTAAGAACTTGAATTTAAAAACGTAGGAGAAAGAATTACCCTTGCTAGTTAGTGATGATGATGCAACTAAATTCTTCAATCTCTTCTCTAACTAATTCTCGAGTCTTTTCTCTCAATTTCTCTCTTTTTCTCTCTGGAACTTAGTGTCTTACAAATTAATTATATGAACTGATATGTATATGTAAATTAATATATTATACGCGTAATTAGAAGTCGTGGGTTATGGGTCGTCAGTTAATCCCATAATGGGTTAACTGGCTCCAACCCCCACTAGGGCTTAGTTTGTTTGTCCCTTATTCCTCCTTTCCATTTAATTTAATTAACTTACTATTATATAGTTAATTAATGTCACACCCAATTAAATCAAATAATGCTATTTAGATTAATTAAATAAAATAGCATAAATCTACATTAAATCACATAGTCACATAATTAAAATTCTTATTTATTAATTATGTCTAATCATAAATCTCTAATTAATTATTAAATTAATTAGAATAACATTATGCTTATTAATTATTATATTAATCAAATAAGCTCAATTAAATACATACTTTGAATATAAAAAAAATTCACCACATTAATTTAACTAATGTGACACATATAATTAAATTACTCTACCACAAATTCATCAATTAATTATTTAACTCAATAATTAAATCATCGAAAAATATTTATTTAATTCAATAAATATTCAAAATAAATTACAAAAATCTTGTTTGTCACAATAATCTTCTTCTTTCTCTCTTATTCTCTCCTTCTAATTCTTGATTATAACTTTGGTTTGTAAAATGGTATGAAATAATGAATAGATGGAGGAGTATTTATAGGCCAGAAAAATGTGGCAAATTACAAGGTTAATTATACTTTAGTACCTTCATCTTTACCTCCATTTTTAATTTAGTCCCTCAAGTATTATCAATCTTGCACCACCTCCTCTAGTAGTACCAGAATGTAAACCAATAGTTCCTTGCATTTGAACCAATAGTTCCTTGCATGTGAACCAATAGCAATTAATTGCTCGTTATCCGATTAATTGCCCGTTTGATCAATTTAATATCTAGAAATCAACTATTATCGAAATAAATGTCGATTTTCACTATCATTAATATTCCTAATACAATGGAAATATTTATATCAACAATTCATCATTAATATTATTACTCACAATACTGACAACCAGATGGTTCCCAGGAAAGATAGGGCTTTTCGATAAGGATTTCTCTTTACTGGCGCGCAATAAAATAACCAAACCCCTTTCCTTAATAGAACTTTCTAGACATTGTTAATAATGCTAATAATAATAATATGAGTAATTTTGTCGTGTCAATTATTAATTTAATAATATAAAATATTATGCATATGATACTTTGACAATAAGTGAATCAATAATATGAGATACTATGCATCAACTACTGTGGCAATTATTGAATGAAACTGAGTGACTTCTTACGTTAATATCAATAATCAAAGATAATGTGCAATACCGTGTGCCACTGTGCAACAACGCGTATTACTGTACCTTTATCGCCGGGTATTTCAACAGTTTAATGGTAGAAGCCTTACCGTTATTTTTATAAAAAGGTTATTTCTGTCGCTTTCTATATCCGACGGTTATTCTGTTGTGGGGTCCACCAATGATTGCTCCGTCGTATAAATATTCTCCGACAAAAAGAATATTTCCTGACCAAACGAATATATTCCCCGACACAACGAATATTTTATGACAACTTGCTTACTTTATAAAATTTGCACATATCACCCTTAACTTTAAGCTTTAATCAATTTAACCATATACTGAATAGAATTATAAGAAAAATTGAATACTTTAATTTCATAAAATTCTGGGTCTTACAGTAGGACCCCAACTTTTTATGAATAAGATTTAATTTCCTCCATATATTATCTTAAATAGTAAGGTGTGGATTTGATAAATGTGATAGTTATGGGTAATATGTGCAAATTTTACAAAGTAAGCAAGTTGTCATAAAATATTCAGGGAATATTCATTTTGTCGGGGAATATTCGTATGACGGCGCAATCATTGGTAAGCCCCATAACAGAATAACTATCGGATGAAGAAACAACAAAAATAAGTTTTCTAAAAATTAACGGCAGAACTTTTACCGTTAACTATTGAAATACCCAGTGATAGATGTACAGTAATACGCGTTGTTGCACAGTAGCACACGGTATTGTACAATATCTCTTATTATTGATGCTTATGTAAGAAGTCACTTAGTATTTCATTAAATAATTGCTACAGTGATAATTGCATAGTATTTTTTATTATCAAATCAATAAATGTCATAACATAATAACTCATATTATTTAAATGATATTATTAGATAGCATTATTGGCAATGTCTAGAAAGTTCTGTCAAGAAAAAGGGTTAGGTTATATAATTACGCGCCAATAAGGATAAATCCTTATCAGAAAGCCCCCTCTTTCCTGAAAACGATCTGGTTGTCAATATTGTGAGCTTATAATATTAATTATGAATAATTATTATGTGGTGGATATTTGTTCAATTTTTGTTACAAATGGAGGAATTTAGAATGAGATATTTGTTGAAAGTTTGGCATATTTTTCTGTGGAATTATAATTATCTTCTCCGATAAAATGTTCATTCAAATATATTATTATAATATTTTATTATAATAATATAATGTGATGATATAATAGTATTTTTTTAATTGTTTAATTAGTAAAATTATTATAATATATATAAGCATGTGATAAAAGGGACGGAGGTGTTGTATTTGAATGCTTGTTTTCAAAGCAGTATAGCCCTTGTCCTTTTTTTCAAATTAATTGGTTGAGAATTGCTACTGCAATTCATTTTCCATAGTGTGGGCCTTCAACAAATAAAAAAAAAGAAAAAGTTAGGCATAATTTAGGCAGAGAAGGAAAAAAGGATAGTTAGGCGGAGAATTAGGCAGGTTTACTTAATTTGTTTCCTCCATGTTGCACTATAAAAGGGAGGTTTCCCCCTTCATCCTAAACACACCAAAAATATAAGTGTTTCTACTATTATATTATGAATATTTCTTTTAAGTATAAGAATACTTTGAGTGTAGTTTATAATGCAAGATTTTCTCAGAATAATATCCAGTACACCAGTCAAATCTAGTTTTCTACTAAGATAAAGGATGTTATTTTCTTTCAATATTCGTAAAGGATATTATTTTCTTTAATACTCTATATTATGAAAGTGATAGTTATTTTATTTCATATTTATAAATTTAAACTTACTATGGTAAGTATTGCTTCTATAATTTTAAAATGATTAGAAATTTTTTGAGTTTTGCATTTCATCTAATATCATTTCACCGAAATATTGGTTTGAACTTTTTTTATCAAATTTTAAAATTTTCATGTCGGGGAACTATTCATACAGTACTATTCACGGTGTACTATTCATAATAAAAATTAATTTCTTTTATGTTCAAATTATTTTTGATATATGAATAGTATTCTTGAATTTTACTCCAAAATTGATTATTATGTTGACAATTTGAGCATTCTTGAACTTGGATAAATTAAATTACAAATCTCTCATATTTGTCCTTGATCTCATTTGATTCGTTCTTTATATCATTTTTCATCATCCTCGATTTTAAATTGTGGTGAAAGTTATCTTTGGCCCGCAGTGCAAAGATAAATTATCTATTGATGAATATATTTGGCCCGTAGTGCAAAGATAAACTGTTGATTGATTAATATCTTTGGTCCGTAGTATAAAAATGGACATGTGGTTGGCTGATAATGACCACTGGTAATATAAATGAATATCTTTGGCCCATAGTGCAAAGATAAATTATTAATTTGAAATATTTATTGATTGATGTTACAGGGATAAAATATTGATGATGAACTTTTAAAACATAGAAGATGGTAGACATCATGCTCTACTTGACTCTTCTATTGGATTGCTATTTTTGCTGCAGTTGTTGATCTAAAACTTGTCCATTATATTTTATCTGATTTATTATTTTTAAAGGCTAAAGATAATTTATTCTTCATTATCTTGGTCATAATATTCTTTACTGGGCTAGTTGAGCTCACCTTTTTCTTTTATTTTTTTATTCAGGAAATGAGAATATAGTTGGGACTAGCCGGGGAATGGAGTGATGGTCCAAGATAGTGCTATAGTAGTTCTCACTATTTTGTAAAATAGTGTGATAATAATTATAATGAGGACTGAATTTGAGCATTGATATTTTTGTATTATATACGACATAATATCTATATTGAAGCTCACAGTTTGTGTGGTCGTATTTTGCATGACAGTTTTATATAGAAAGATTTGTATTTTGATTCTGTACTATGTATTTGGCGACTCAGAATGGGTTGTGTGGACCTATTTTGGGGGCGTCACATATTGATTTTAGTAGCTAGTATGGATCTTAACCTCGAACAACTAGATGTGAAAACTGCATTTCTTCACGGTGATTTGAAGGAAGAAATCTACATGGAGCAGCAAGAGTGTGACGCCCCCAAAATAGGTCCACACAACCCATTCTGAGTCGCCAAATACATGGTACAGAATTCAAATATAAATTCTCCTATTCCAACTATTAAATTGTCGCACAAAATACGACCATAGAAATTGTGAGCGTCAATACAAATACTATGTAGAAAATAAACGCTCAAATTAAGTCCTCATTACAATTATTATCACACTATTTTACAAAAATAGTGAGGACTACTATAGCACTATCTCGGACCATCATTCCATTCCCCTACTAGTCCCAGCTATATTCTCATTTCCTGAAGAGAACAATGAAAGAAAAGATTGAGCTCAACTAGCCTAGTAAAGAATATTATGACTAAGATAATGAAGAATAAATTATCGTTAGCCTCCAATAAATCAGATAAAATATCATGGACAACAAGTTTTAAATCAACAACTGCAGCGAAAATAACAATCCATTAGAAGAGTTAATTAGATAATGATGTTTACTATCTTCTATGATTTAAAAGTCCATCATCAATATTTTATCCCCGTAACATCAATCAATAAATATTTCACATCAATAATTTATCTTTACACTATGGGCCAAAGATATTCATTTGTATCACCAGTGGTCATGATCATGTCAAACACCTGTCCATCTTTGCACTACAGGCCAAAGATATTCATAAATCAACAGCTCATTTTTGCACTACGAGCCAAAGATATTCATAAATCATAAGCTCATCTTTACACTACGGGCCAAAGATATTCATTAATCAACCGTTCATCTTTTCACTACGGGCAAAGATAATTTTCACCATAATTTAAGTTTGAGAATTTTGATAATGATATAAAGAATTAATCTAGTGAGATCAATGATAAATATTAGATATTTATAATTTAATTTATCCAAAGTTCAAGAATGAAGATCAAAACATGGAACTAATTTCAAGAATAAGATCCATAAATGATAACTTGAACAAAAAAAAAATTTAATTTCATTATGAATAGTACTTATGAATAGTATCGTATGTATGAATAGTACCCCGAAATGAAAAGATTAAAACTTCATAAGAAAGTTCAGACCAATATTTCAGTGAAATGATATTAGATGAAGCGCAAAATTCAAGGAATTTCTAATCATTTTAGGAATTATAGAAGCAATACTTACTGTAGTAAGTTTAAATTTAGGAATATGAAATGAAATATTGTCATTTTCATAATATGGAATATGAAAGAAAATAATATCCTTTACGAATATTGACAGAAAGTAACATCCTTTACGAGAAAAATAATATCATTTACCTTAGTAGAATACTAGATCTGACTGAAATATCGGATATTATGTTGAGAAAATCTTGCACTGTTATCCCCACTCAAAATATTCTTATACTCACAAGAAATAACTCAATATTATAGAGAAAGAATTTTCTAATTCTGGTGTGATTTTTATTTCTTAACTAAGCAACTTATTTATAGGAAAAGCTTAGCATACTTGGTTTGACAAAACTCACACGGTTTTGAAAATTGTACCTGCAGTATTCTTATTTTGAAAAAGGAATTTCAAAGCAACTTGGTCTCCTGCAACATTTCTCGCATGTATATATATATATATATATATATATATATATATATATATATATATATATATATATATATTAAAACATTTATAATTATTAAAAGAATTCAAATTCAATTTTGCTCTCTTCCACCTCATTTTATTCTTATGCCATAAATTTATTATAATAATATTACCATTTAAATTATACTATAATATTATCACATTATACTATTATAATGTAATATTATAATAATATATTTGAATGAATTATTTTATCAGAGAAGATAAAATGTCAACTTTAAACAAATGTCTCATGCTAAAAATTCCTACATTTATAACAAAATTGAACAAATATTTACTTATCATATTTATCAATAATTTTTATTTTATTCATCAATTATTATTCATAATTAATATTATAGAATCATAATATTTACAACCAGGTCGTTTCCTTGGAAAGAGGGGGTTTTTCGATAAGAATTTCTCCTCATTGGCGCGCAATTATATAACCTAACCCCTTTCCTCGACAGAACTTTCTAGATATTGTCAATAATACTATCTAATAATATCATTTCAATAATATGTGTGACAATTATTGAATTAATAATGTGAAATACTGTGTAGTGGTTACTGTGATAAATATTGAATCAATAAAATAATATGCAATTATTAATGTAGCAATTATTGAATCAATAATATAAAATACTGAACAGTAATTACTATAACAATTATTGAATGAGTGACTTCTTACGTAAGAATCAATAATTAAAAATTACTGTGCAATACCGTGTGTTTCTGTGCAACAACTCGTATTATTGTTCTTTTATCACCGGGTATTTCAACAGTTTTAACGGTAAGAGTTTTGCAGTTAATTTTAGAAAACTTATTCTTGTCGTTTTCTTCATCCGATAATTTTTCGTTATGGGGCCCACCAATGATTGCGCCTTCTTACGAATATTCCTTGACAAAAAGAATATTCCCCGACCAAACGAATATTCTCTGACACAATGAATATTTTATGATCAGTTGCTTACTTTATAAAAATTGCACATATCACCCAAAACTTATCACATTTATCAAATCAACACCTTATTATTTAAAATAATATATAGAGGAAATTAAATATTATTCATAAAAAGTTGGGGTCTTACACAAAGGGATTTGAAGTTAAAGGGAAAAAATAATTAGTTTGCAGGTTGAAGAAACGTTTGTACGGCCTGAAACAAGCCCCAAGGCAGTGTGGTACATGAAAGTTAATTCATTTATGGTGGATCAAGGTTATAATAGAACAGTTGCGGATCACTGTGTGTACATGAAAAATTTCTCGGATGTTAATTTCTTTATTCTGTTGCTATATGTAGATGATATGTTGATAGTTGGGCAAGATTCTAACATGATTCGTAGGCTCAAGGGTGAGTTGTTCAAGTCCTTTGATATGAATGATTTAGGCCCGACTAAGTAGATTTTGGCATGAAGATTGTTTGTGATAGGAAAGCCAAGAGGTTTGTTGGCTTGTTTGGGTGTTAAACAAAACAACAAGCACACACAAGTGTACGTGGTCCATAAGTAATATAGAGTGAGTAGAGTATCGTTCCCACGGAGAATAATGAATGTATTTTAATCTAACATGCAATAATTTTATAACTATCTCGGTCTACTTAAATCATTGAGTGATGTGAAATTTAGCTATAGATGCTACTAGCAAGGAAATAATAAAATAACAAGTAAAATAGCCAAATAAGGGGAATATGGGGTATATGATTTCACTTAACAATTCATTCAAGACACTACACTTCCTTACAAGCTTAGTTAATTATGTTGGATTGTTAGCCAAGCACACAAAAGCGAAATATGACCATCTCTCAATGTACCATACCCATATCACATTCAATCCACAAAAGATAGAATAAATGCAAACACCCAAATTGACTAATGCACTATATGTCTATGTGAATTACAATCAAAGCGGGTTGAAGCTCAAGTGCTCAATGGACTACATATGGTGCTTTGGTATATGTCTATCCTAGGCTCGAAACATAAATTCCATCTTAAAGTAGAATTCACATACATATGCAAATATGATTAGTTCTAAGCCTATACTTCATTTTTCAAGTTCATATAGGCTAACATGGTAATTGGTGATCAAGCAATTAATCATTTAAAGCAAATCATATAAGATAATCCAATATAGATAATCAACCAAGTCTCATAAGGAAATATAGAAATCTGAAGTACATATTAAGATTCATCATAACCCCATAATAGAAATTAGTTCATATATAAAGCAAAATCCATTATAAGAGATTGTTCATACATTGGAAGCCAAAATGAAAAGAAAGAGATACTAAAGATAGAAATATGCAAATCTGATCTCCTTCTCAAATCTGAGCATACAATGATAATCCAAGCTCCAATGTTCCCAAAATCTTCCTTAATCTAAGCTATCTATCAAAATTTACTATAGAAACCAAGAGAGAAGTCTAGATGTAGAAGAAGAGACTACTCCCTCTCTATGTGTTTTTCTAACCCTAAAAAGGTAATAAAAACGATCTATCAATAATGTCTCAACTTGCAATCACACCCTAAAAGAGTAAACATTCCATTTTGTCATTTAAGTGAAAAGTCAACTGCTGGTCAAATCGACCCGGCGCGGCCGCGCTGTTCCATAGGGCAAAAGGGGTGCGGGCACGCTGCATGCTGTGACTGCCTTGGTTAGGTGCTGGCGCGCTGTCCCATAACTATCCTAGGGCGCGACCGCACTGCTACTGGATTCTGCAGTCTGCTGATCTGCTGCATTTTTCCACTGAATTGTTGCTGCTACTTTCTCTTCCAAGCTCCTTTCATGCCATTCTCACTTACACTCCATCACATGCACTTTGCATCTACTTGAGCCAGTTTCATATCCATTCCACACACAATGCCACCAAGCTAGCTTCCAAGTATGTTTCCTAAAAAATAAAGATAAAATACATGAAAAGCTACTAAAACACGTGAGATTAAGCCTCAGTTATGGTAAGTTGATATCTAATAAGAAGGTATGAAACCTACTTATCAAATACTCCCAAACTTAAATTGTTGATTGCCCTCAAGCAACGAAATACAAATGCTAACTAAATGAAATGCAATCTACTCTAAAATGCTAATAAATTCCAATATCAGTCAAATTTGAATTCCAAATGAGATGCCTCAGAGAAATCATAAAGACATATGAACAACGCATCCAACCAAGTACAAGGCCATAGAGCATACATTCTACAAATCAAAACCTATCAACAATGATGTAGTGTGTGTTTTCTAGGTATCACTAAGCTTGATGTAGACAAATACTTCACATAATACGCTTCTTAGAGGGAAAAATACAGTTTCAAATCCAAAAAAAAATAGTAAACACATTAAGCTCCAACCAAGATTATGCATCAATATAAGCTAAGGGTCAACAAGGGGTTTATTATGCTTTTATTCACTCACGAGGGCGATATTAGCGCATTCCCGTGATTACACCTGACAATGCAATGTCTAGCCCTCTTAGGCTTTTTAGTGATACCCATGTAGCAAGCTTTCGACCAACGACTCCCAAGCCAGAAGGCTTTAGAGCGCTAGGTGTAAATACAAACCCTAGGGCGTACTTTCTCAAGTATCAAAGGCCACAGGACTAAACTAGCCAAAGTGTTTATTCAACATCATTCTTTTCTTTTCTTTTTCTCAATTTTTTATAAGCATGCATAACCCCTGTTTTCCCCCAAACTTAAGTTTTTACATCATCTTGGTCATTGCTATTTGTCTACTAAATTTCTATCATTAAAATAAAAATTTCCCACCAGAAGATAATTATGTGACCATTTAAACCAATTAAGCATAAATGAAACTATACCGTGTTATCCGGTAACATCAAAATCGACAGACAAAGATTTACATCATGTAATGATAATATGACCAAGCCTAAGGTATCAACAATGCTCAACAATCATGAAATTCCAACCTTATCACATGCCAAATGGAACTTAAGCCAACTAAAAACTAGAATCATGTAATGCGACTAACTAATCTAAATGCAATTTTTTTTATTATTGGAAATGAGGGGACATACTAAAATAAACTAAAATAAAAATATAAGATATGAATTTAAACTAAAGTGCAACTAACCTAAACTAACATGATATGCAACTAAACTAAATGAAATGCAACTTCTAACTACTACTAATGATACCCAATACCCCCAAACTTAAAAATAGCAATGTCCTCATTAGAAGGTAAAGGGTAAGGAAAATCCCCTAAGTGGCATCGTCATTTCCACCCGCCTCTTGCCCGGGTGGTGTATCTGGTGGTGGATAAGGAATTGCCAAACCATATGCAGGAAACTCCACGAGCACTCCCTGCTGAGCAAATTCTTGAGCCAATGCTCCAGACAAACCATCTGCATATGCCTAAAAATTTATGTGCATGGCATCCAACCTGGACTGTAAATGTCGCATCTGACGATCCTAACTTGCAATGTAGTCAGGAGGTGGCCATACTGCCTGTGAGGCTTGAGCTGGAGCTTCTTCTTCTTCGTCTTCTTCACTTTCTTCTTCTTCTGGCAAAATAAAACCAAAACCCCTAGGATGAGGCTTGCCACCATCCCAAACTGCATATTTCTTTATGGTTGCGTGGTTAATGTCCTTCATGGGCATCTGCAATATCTCATTGTCCCATTTAACACCTGCCTTGACATAAAGTTGGGTCACTATGGATGCATGTGGAATTCCCCCTTGTGGTACCTCCTCGTATATATCTGAGCATGGACTGGTGAATAAGATGTCCCACATCAATAAAATTCCCTGTGATGATCCCATAAAGAATGATTTTCCTATCTATGGTGACATCATGTTGATGGCGAGTGGGCATCAAATTGACACATATGAAATTATTCCAAGCCTTCGCATATCGATCCAGAGCAGTGTGTGAGAAATGAGTCTTCCTGTTGGTGCCTAGCTTGGTAGCCCATGTGGTTCCTGGCTTGCATATGTCCCTCACCAACTTGTCCAAATAAGTCTCAAAGTGCTCGGATTCCACCCAGTTTATGGTGTCAGCCGGTGGAGGAAACAGGTGAACTAAATAATTGATAGCCTAAATGGAGTAGTTCACTTACTTGCCACGCACAAATGAAATTCAATTTTGCGTTTCCCTTGAGTTGGCATAAAATTCACGAATAATAGCCATTGGGGCCACCACTGGAGTACTCACCACTAGAACCCATACACGCTCTTTAATCATATTCCAAAGCTTCCATTCCTCCTTGCTAGGTTTTAGCCCCCTCTCCAATACAAACGTCTCGGCCACAAGAACATCCAAATAGTGTTGTTGAGCTGATAGATTGACAAATTTTGAAGCATCCAACATGTCTCAACTACTACCTTCATCGTCATGATCGATGTCGCTGGATGATGAAGAGGATGAAGTTTGAACCCTTTTTGGAGCTATGATATTCAGAACCCTAACTTCTGTCAAACAGATGGTAAGCAGCCCTATTGAAACCCTAACTTCTCCTTTTTCTATTGTTGATCAAGGATGGTGTATGTAGAGAGGTTGATTAGGGTTTATACAGGAAATTGGAAGAAAGGCTGAGTTGTAGGTGAAGGGGATTTGGTTTGAGAGGTAGTTCAGATTTGGTGGGGAATAATGGGTTTGTATGTGGCTGAAATTAGGATTTATGTAATAGTAGAGAGAGAATTTGTGGGTTTTGGATTGTAGGATAGTGGAGATGAAGATGGAAGTGGGGAAGTGAGTTTGATTAGGTTAGGTTTGATGGAAGTAGTGGCATAGGTTAGGTCTTATTCTAAGAGTGAGAGACTTGGTTGAATTTGAAAAGGAGTTAGAATGCAGCAGTGTCGATCCTTGTGGGTTTTTAAAAATTAATATCAGGTCGAAGAGTAGCTGCGCTGTGTAATAGGCATAGGAGGGCGCGCTATTGCCTGAATTCAATTTCTAAGTTTTACCAAGGTCGCGGGCGCTCTCTGTTTGCCTTATCCTTTGGCGCGGTCTCGCTGCCTTGTACCTAGAACTGCAGAATTCTGCATCACTTAAATTTCTGCAGCAACTTGCATACTTGAACTTTTACCTGTGAAAAGGGTACCAAAGATGAAACATCAAACTTTATTCCACTCAATCAAAAATGCACTATTCAAACTAACTGTATTCTACTCAAAAATGCAATATTGAAATCTACTAAACTATATCAAAAATGGACTAATACTTAGAGTATCAAGAATTAAACATGAGGGGGGAGAATGATAGAATATGTATCAAGAATTAAACAAGAGGGGGAGAATAGAGTGGATGGGGTGCCTCCCATTTAGCGCTTGTTTATAGTCGTTTAGCTTAACTATCTCGGGGCTCAATCATAGAGTGGCAAGGGATATTGAGGCCTTTTGGCAGTCGACCTCGCCTCCCCAATAGTTTTTCAAACACTAGCCGTTGACTTTGAATGGCTTATTCGGATTTTGGCCTACTATTTCCACCGCACCATGAGGGTATACGATTTTCACCGTGAACGGTCCTAACCATTGAATTTTTAGCTTCCCCGCAAAGAGACGAAGTCTTGAGTTGAACAACAAAACGACTTGTCCTGGCTCAAATTTTTTGTCAATAATTTTCTGATCATGCCATCTTTTCACTTTCTTTTTGAACAATTTTGAATTCTCATAATCTTGTAGTCTAAATTCATCAAGCTCGTTTAGTTGGAGAAGTCTCTTCTCCCCTGCAACTTTGAGATGAAAATTTAATTTCTTGATAGCCCAGAACGCTTTATGCTCCAATTCCATGGGAAGATGGCAAGATTTACTATAGACCAATTGATACGGGGACATCTCAATAGGTGTCTTGTATATCATCCTATAAGCCCAACAGCATCATCCAGCTTTAAAGACCAATATTTCTGAGTGGGTTGACAATTTTCTCCAAAATTCACTTTACCTCTCTATTGGAGACTTTAGCTTGGCCATTTGTTTGGGGATGATAGGTTGTAGCAATTCAGTGATTCACCCCATATTTTCCCAAAAGAGTTGTGAATTGCCCATTACAGAAGTGACTGCCTTCATCACTAATGATCGCCCGCAGTGTCCCAAACCTTGTGAAGATATTTTTTTTGTAAAAACTTCAAGACTACCTTGGTGTCATTTGTCGGCAAAGCTGCCACCTCAACTCAATTGGAGACATAATCAACTACCAACAAAATGTACATATTGTCGCAAGAAGAGATAAACAGTCCCATGAATTCAATTCCCCAAACATCAAAAATTTCTATTTCCAGAATCATGTTTAGAGGTATTTCATTTCTCTTTGAGATGTTGCCCACCCTTTGGCATATATCACACTTTTGAACAAATTGGGAGGCGTCTTTGAATAGAGTGGGCCAATAAAATCCAACTTATAAAACCTTAACAGGTGTCCTCTCACCTCCGTAATGTCCCCCATACACCGATGCATGACAATCATATAATATATTTTCTGTTTTGCTGTGAGGGATACATCGTCTGATCATTCTGTCTGCACATTTCTTGAAGAGATATGGTTCATCCCACATATACCATTTAACATCATGCATGAATTTCTTCTTTTGAGGCCTTGACAAGTCTGGGGGGAGGATGTTGCTAACCAAGTAGTTTGCAAAGCCAGCAGACCATGGGACTTCTCCTTGGACCATAAAAAGCTATTCATCTGGGAAAGACTCATTAATCAAAACTTTATCATTCTTGTCTTGCCCTGGATTCTCCAATCTTGACAAGTGGTCAACCACCTGATTTTTGGTACCCTATTATCCCTGATTTCTAAGTCAAACTCCTGTAAGAGTAGAATCCATCGAATCAATCGGGGGTTTGCATCCTTTTTGGCAATTAAATATCGTATGGCAGCATGATCTTTAAACACCACTACTTTCGTTCCAATCAAGTATGAGTGAAACTTGTCGAAGGCATACACCACAACTAGTAACTCATTCTCAGTAGTTGTGTAGTTGAGTTGTGCATCCGTTAATGTCTTGCTAGCATAATAAATAACATGAAACATCTTCTCCTTACGCTTCCCCAAAACAACCCCTACTGCGTAGTCACTGCATCACACATCAATTCGAACGGTAATGACCAATCTGGAGCCATGATGATAGGTGTTGTTGTCAAATTTTTCTTTAAATGCTCAAATGATTCCAAACAGTCCTCGTGGAATTTAAAAGGAACATCCTTCTCCAACAAACTGCATAAAGGCTTTGTAATCATGGAGAAGTTCTTTATAAATCGACGGTAGAACCCTGCATGTCCAAGAAAACTACGAACCCCCTTTACTAAATTTGGTGGCGGCAAGTTTTCTTTTGTTTCTAATTTTGCCTTGTCGACCTCCAACCCCTTTCCTGAAACTTTGTGCCCAAGAATGATCCCTTCTTGTACCATGAAATGGCACTTCTCCCAGTTGAGCACCAAATTTGTATCTACACAGCGTTTCAATACCATGACCAAGTTTTCTAAACAACTGTCAAATGAGTCCCCAAAAACTGAGAAGTCATCCATGAAGACTTTAATATTCTTTTCTACTATTTCGGAGAAGATGGCCATCGTACACCTTTAAAAAGTTGTCGGCGCATTGCATAGACCAAATGACATCCTTTTGAAAGCAAATGTGTAAGACCCCAAATTTTATGAAATAGAAGTATTCAATTTTCTTATAATTATTATTCTATTCAGTAAATGGTTAAATTGATAAAAGGTTAAAGTTAAGGGTGATATGTGCAAATTTTACAAAGTAAGCAAGTTGGCATAAAATATTCGTTGTGTCGGGGAATATTTGTTTGGTCGGAAAATATTCTTTTTGTCGGAGAATATTCGTACGACGGAGCAGTTATTGGTGGACCCGACAACGGAATAACTGTCGGATATAAAAAGTGACAGAAGTAATCTTTTTATACAAAAAAATAATAATAACGGCAAAATTTTTACCGTTAAACTGTTGAAATACCCAGTGGTTAAAATACAATAATACGCGTTGTTGCACAGTAGCACACGGTATTGCACAGTAATTTTTAATTATTGATTCTTACGTAAGAAGTCATTGGTTTAATAATTGTCACAGTAATTACTGCACAACATTTCACATTATTAAATCAATAATTGTCACTCATATTATTGGAATGATATTATTAGATAGCATTATTGACAATGTCTAGAAAGTTCTGTCAAGAAAAGTGGTTAGGTTATATAATTACGCGCCAATGAAGAGAAAATCTTGTTGGAAAGCCCCCTCTTTCCTGGTAACGACCTGGTTGTCAATATTGTAATTCTATAATATTAATTGTGAATAATAATTGATTGTTGATAAAAATGATAAGAAAATATTTATTCAATTGGGATATAAACGGAGGAATTTTTAGCGAAAGAGACAATTGTTGAAAATTGATATTTTATCTTTTCTTATAAAATAATTCATTCAAATATATTATTATAATATTATATTATAAGTGCATAATGTGATAATATAATAATATAATTTCATAATTTAGATGGTAATATTTTTACAATAAATTCATGGTATATGAATAAATGAGGTGGAAGACAGAAAATGAAATTAAGAATTCTTTTTAATAATTATAAATATTTTAATATATATATATATATATATATATATATATATATATATATATATATATATATATAGTGTTTAAAGTGGGTGGGAGAAATATCCTTTATGGTGGGCGGAAGAAGTTTCAAAATTTTAGTGCTAATGGCTTTTTTTCAAAAATTGTAGCCTGCAAGTTCATCTGTATGTAAATTTGGGTTATTTCATTCGGAATTTGAAAAAACTTTCTTCTACAAAGTTTTAGAGAATTAAATTTCATATGGAATGGACATAAGGTTTGTATTTTCTGATAAATAGGCTATTTATTATGAATTATTAAAGTTTCTGAATATTGTTTAAATTTAAAACATGTGTGGGCCCTACTTGTCCTTTTGGGTTGTAAAATACTGATTTTTGGTTTGGCCAAAGTTGGTGTGCTGCACATTTTCAAAAATGTAAGGCTTGAAAATTCATCTGTGATTTCATTAGTCAACTTTGGTGTTCTAGTATTTTTCTATAAATAAGGTGCTTAGTTAGAAATAAAAATTACACCAGAATCAGAAATTTTTCTCTCTATAATGTTAAGCTTATTTCTTGTGTGTATAAGAGTATTTTGAGTGTTGATAACAGTGCAAGTTTTCGATAGCATAATATCTGATATTCCAGTCAGATTCAGTATTCTACTGAGGTAAGGGATGTTCTTATGTTTCGTAAAAGAGGTTATTTTTCGTAAATGATATTATGTTCGTAAATGATATTATTTTCCGTAAATGATATTTTGATAAAGGATATTTTGGTAAAGGATGAGATTTTATACTCGTAAGGGGTATTATTGCTTTCGTATTTGTAAAGGATATTATTTTTCTCGTAAAAGATGTTTTCGTTCAATATTCGTAAGAAATATTATTTTCTTCCATACTCTATAGTATGTAAGTAATATTATTTCGTATCATATTCCTAAAATTAAACTTACTACGGTAAGTATTACTTCTATAATTCCTAAAATGATTAGAAATTTCTTGAGTTTTGCGCTTCATCAAATATCATTTCACCGGAATATTAGTCTGAACTTTATTATAAAAGTTTTACCTTTCCATGTCGGGATACTATTCATTCGAATACTATTCACGAGTTACTATTCACAAATTACTATTTATAAGTTACTATTCACGAGTTACTATTCATGAGTTACTATTTATTCGAGTACTAATCACGAGTTACTATTTATGAATTACTATTCATGAGTTACTATTCATTCGAGTTATTATTCATGAGGTACTATTCACGACAAAAATTGGTTTATCTTTCTGTCTAAATTATCTTTGATTTATGAATCTTACTCTTGAAATTAGATCCATGTTTTGATTATATTATTCTTGTTGTCATATATAACATTTTTATAATCATGGTGATGGAAGTTTTCTTTGACTTGAGTGTAAAGATGGGTAGATTGTAACGATTGTGATTTTATAGTTAATTTTAATATTTATTGAATTGAATAAATATTTTATGTGATTTATTTATTGAGTTAAATAAATAAATTATGTGATTTATAGAGTGATTAAATTAAGTGTTAAATATTAATTAAATGAAGGTGTAATATTTATTTAATTAATATTAATTAAATATTATGGTTCTAATTTAATTGAGAAAATTGAATTAGATGAATTATGTGATGAAGTGTTACATGAATTATAATTAGCGAGTAATTATAATTATGTGATAATTTTATGTGATTAATTGATGTTAGATTTTAATTGATTAAACTAGTTAATTAATATTTAATTGATTAAAATATGACATTAAGGTATGTGTTAAAATGATTTGTTAAAATAAAGAAAAAGGATTTAAAATGAGTTTAAATAAACAAGGCTTTGCAATTGTTTTAAATCTATTTTACCAAACAAGGCCTTAGCTAATAAACTGTTTTTAAAAATAATTCTGTTTTGGCCAAACAAGCCTTGTGGCTATTTAAATTCAAAATTTTTGTAACCTATGTATTAATTAGTAATTAGTATATGTAATTAAATTAGGAGTTACATATTCTATAATTATATATGTTATATGTATATTGTATATACACTAAGTTACGTTAGTTTAGAGTTAGTCAGTTAGAGAAACTAAGAGCTAAGAAGAAAGAAAAGAGCAGAGAAAAAAGAGAAAACAGAGAAGAGTTGGAGAAGAAGAGAAGGAAGAAGAAGCTTGTGAAGGCTAGAATTAATCTTTGTTTTCTTCTCCTATCACCGAAAGGTAATCCATAATCTCTACTTTCATATTTTAAGAACTCGGGTTTAAGTTTCATGTTTTATTCTCTGTGAAAACTGAGTTTTTATGTAATTGCATAAACATGGATGATATATATATAGATGGTGTTGTTCATGGTGATGTATATGGTTATCAATGATTTTCAGAAATCAAATTACTGTAGAAATATATTTTAACAGAAAGGTGTCATGTTTATATGAGTTCATATGGAATTTCATGAGTTTGGTTAATTTTAATTAAGAAATTCATGCAATTGGTATGTGTTAATATGCTTATTAAGTAATTACTTGATGCTATCTTCAACTTCGTATGTAATGCACGTATATAAATTCGAATTGATGGAGAAAAATAGTTACAGTAGATTATTTTTGAGAAAATATGAGTTTTCATGAAAATGGCCAAAATGGATTTTCAAAACTTGTGATTATCATTGTTTAAATGATGTTGTGTTTTGGAAGCATGCTTTATATATGTGTAATAGCGTATATATGTTTTTACAGAGTCAATAATATTGTATTTTTGGCGTTGTTGGCTTGTTTGGGTTGGTCGGTTAAACAGAGGGTCGTGGCTGTCTGCGTCTGGCCGAGCTGCTGCGCAGCTGCGCCGGTAGCAAGGCCAAGATCAGCGCAGCTGCGCCACTGGCCTATCCCAGATTCCTTCCCTGCGCAGCTGCGCCGGTTTTAAGGCAGCTGGCTGCGCAGCGGCGCCGGGCACAGTGCTTGGGCAGTGAGTTTTGCTTACTTGTGCAGTTTTGTTTGATAGCGTATAATAATTGGTTATAATAATGAGCATGAATTCAGTGGCTATAACATGTTGCTAGTATGAGTTGGACAATTTTATAATTAGAGAAAAGAGTTTTGAAAACCTTAATTAAATTATAATTGTTTATTAGTAAAATGAGTTACTTAATTATAATTTGATTAATTATAATTAAGAGTAAATGTTTAATTTAAATTATAAATTTTGTGAAATTATAAGGTATAGAAGTTGATTTATTTTAATCAATTAGATGTTAATTTAAATTATAATTTAAATACGTGGTTGAGTTAAGTAGCTTGTGCTTAAGACAAGTTTTTTAAACCCTAAACTCGTTAATTCTATGCAAGTTTTCTAAACCCTGATCTTGTATTAATTTTTATGCAAGTCTTCTAACCCTAAACTTGTTAATTATATACAAATTCTTGAATTCATATATTCATTGTTGAGAATGTCCTTTCCATTTTTGTATTGGACAATTGTTTATTAAATTGAAATGATCTTAACTTATTGTTCAAGTAAGATCTAGTTTATTATTTTAAGTTCTTTAAGTTCACTTCTAAAGCTTATGTTAATTCATAATTCTTTTATTTATGAATTATTAAAAGTCGATTCAACTAATCTTTAGTTGATGAACGTGAATTCTAAATTACCTTTGTAAGCTTATCCAAACCAAACTTTCTTTGGTGCGGACTTGAATTCAAATTACTGAGTTGAACAACCCTAATTATTAGGGAAGATGATTATGCATAGCGTTAAGATGTTTATGCACAATACATGGTACAAAGGGCTGATCCCCCTAAGTACGAGTTAAGGTTCATAGTCTTATTGACTGTTAAAGGTTTAAATAGAAATATTTATAACCTAGGACAAGAAGAGTTCAAAGGTCTTATGACCCTTAGGTAAATTCTATATTCGAATTCGAATGTTGATAGAGAATTATTATTCAATTCTTTATTGTTGAAGTAAGCTAAGTTATTCAGATCTTTTTAAAAGACATCCTTTCATGTACCTATTGTTATTAAACTCTAGTGAGCTGTTGTTTGCTCACTCTTGCATTAAATAACAATTGCAGTTAAGGTTAATAACGTTGATGCCCCGTCTACGAGTAAGGGCAAGGGAAAGCAAAGCAAGTGAAGACTTGTTTAATTATTTTGAAATGATTGTAATAAGACTTTTATGTCATATTTTTATTCCGCACTTTATTATTATGTCAAGGCTAGAGTAACCCTGGGATTGAGTTTGAGAAGGTTGTAACCCTTATTTTAAGGGAGATTTTATTATTTTGAATAAAGATTGTAATTTATTTTGTGATATATTGGGTAGATGTTTGTTATAGTTAGAAAGTGAACACCAAATCATGTGGAAACGAAGTACCCGGATTTGGGGGTGTCACAGATTGGTATCAAAGCTATAGGTTATGAAACCTTAGGTTGGGGAAAAACCTTAGGTAGTAGCCTTATAGGTAAGATCGAAAAGATAGATGTGATAAGTAAAGATAATAAACTACCTTATGTGCTATGTGTTTACATTATAGTATTCGAAGAGTGACGATTCGTTATCACGTAATAATGAACTTTAAAATTCTTTTGTCAGGATGTCGAACGTGGGAGAACCTAGTCAGGCTAAAGAGGATGTACCTCAGATGCCTAGAGAGGAGGAGCCCTGTGACATACATATTGTCTAGGAGCAGCTGGTTAGGAGAGAGCCATCTCCAGTGATCACCGTACCTAGTCGGGAGCGTGAGCTGACACCTATTCAAGAGGATGAGGACGAAGACGAGTCTGAAGAGGATGAAGAGGATCCCGAAGAGGAATTCCCACCTCACTCTACTAGTGCTGAGATGTACGAGGCAGTCTACGATAGCAATGTGGAGCTTCATGGACGAGTAGGAGATCTCGAGGAGACTATCCAGCAACGAGACAAGACGATCGAGGAAATGGCAAGTGACCTAGGAGATGCACAGTGGAACCTGATACATATGGAGGTTGAAAGAGATGTTGCTCGATTTGAACTGGCAAAGCTGAAGCAAGACATCCAAGAGGAGTCGAGGAAGCGTGCCAGAGCTGAAGAGTCAAGCTTGAGGGCTAATCAACAAGCCAATCGAGCTGAAGGTGAAGGTGAAGCCAAGACGGCCAAGTTGAGGGAAACGGAATATGCTTTTTATACAGCAATAGAGAGAGCTCAGGACTGTATTTTCTACTACCCAGCTTAGTTCCAAGGTTTACCGTGGTATGTGGTGGACCGAAGAACGGCATTTCGGGTAATGGAAGAGGAACGCAGAGAGGCTGTGCGACGTATTAATATGCCTAGGCAGTAGCAGGAGTAGCAGTAATAGCAGTAGTAGCAGTAGTAGTAGAGCTTTTGTTTATGTGTTGCATTGTAGTAAATAAAGTAAATTCCATAATTTGAGATAAGAATGGGATAAGTTAATAATGTAATCCTGCAACTTTTTTAGTTCGGGAAGGATGAAGTAAATGACAGAAATGCTATCTTTTTGATTTTTTTTACTACGAGTAATGAATAAAGGAAGTTTATGGACGTGCTATTTGTTATATGTGAACTGAGCCATTTAAACGTTTAAGTATGAACTTGGATACTTAATAGTGAATAAAGGGTCTAATAATAATTATTTTTTAACAGAAAATGCCTCCTAGAAGAAGAGTAACGCGTCAAAACCCCGAGGGTTCGACGAATAACAACAATAACTATGGGACGAATCCTAACTCGGTTCAGCAGCTGGTGAACCTGTTGACAGGAGCTCTTGCGAATCAGTCGCAAGTGCAGGGTACTACGTTCAAGGAATTCAAGGCAGTAGGACCGCCTGAGTTCAAAGGATCGACTAACCCTATCGAAGCTCAGACATGGGTTATGGAAACTGAGAAGGTATTTGACGTGGCTAGGGTAGGGGAAGACCAGAAGACAGCGTTCGCGGCTTTCATGTTGAAGTCGGATTCTAGCTTTTGGTGGCAGGCTAACAAGACCCGGGAGGGAGAGGGAATCATCACGTGGGAACGTTTCAAGGAAATGTTCTACGAGATGTACTTTCTAGTGAGTTCTCAGGACCAGATGGAGGTCCAATTCTTATAACTTAAGCAAGGAGGGATGACGGTGTCCGAGTATGCCGCTAAGTTTAATGAGTTGGCCAGGTTTGCTACTCACCAGGTCAGCACCGACGCTAGAAAGGTAAAAAGGTTTGAGCGGGGACTAAAGCCCTGGCTCTACAGCAAGGTTTCCATGTTCCAGTTGAATACCTTTACAGCTGTGCTAGAGAAAGCCATACTTGCTGAGGGAGGAAGCGAAGCGGTGACGAAGTTCAACCAAGATAAGAAGAAGAAGAATGAGGTAGAAACCAAAGCTGGGGGTATCAGCGCTGTGAACCAGAAGAGGAAGTGGTCTGATAATACCTTTGCTGGGAGTCAGCAAGGAAGCCAGCAGAAGAGGAAGTTCGAAGCATGTGCTACATGTGGTAAGAATCACACTGGCGTGTGCATGAAGGGGAAGCAGGTGTGCTTCAATTGTGGTCAAGAAGGCCACATCGCGCCTAATTGCCAAAACCCAAAGAAGGGAGCTTGCTTTACATGTGGATCCAAAGATCACATGGCTCGCAACTACCCGAAGAAGCTGACGGCAGGGTCAATAAGGAACGGAGGGAATGGAAGCGGCAGTTTCGTAACTATCGCTGCCCCATTGCAAGCTGTTCGACCCATTGCACGGACATTCAATATGACGGTGCAGGATGCTGTGCAATCAAAAGACGTGGTGTCAGGTATTATTCTGGTCAATAGTATAAATGCATATATATTATTTGATTCGGGTGCTACTTGTTCATTCATATTTGATGATTTTGCTAAAACCTTAGACTTACCTGTAGAAGAGTTAGTTTATCCCTTCAACATAGAGATTGCGAATAGGGAGGTTATTCCTGTTAGGAGCGTTTATAAGAACTGTAGATTGGACATTAAGGGTCAGGAACTTAGAGTAGATTTGATTCCGATTAAACTTGGGGAATTCGACGTCATACTTGGTATGGATTGGTTGTTCAACCATGGGGCGGTAATCGACTGTCAGAAGAAGTCGGTGAACCTTACGACTCCGTAGAAGTTGGTGTTCTATGGTAGCAAATTGCCTAGGTAAGTGAGTTGTCTAACGATTATGCAAGCCAAGAAACTTCTGATGCAAGGCTGTGTAGGATATCTAGCCTACATAGTAGATACGCGTAAGGAAAGCCCGAAGGTGGAGGAAATATCGGTAGTTAAGGAGTTTATGAACGTTTTTCGAGGCGATTTGCCAGGACTTCCGCCGAATAGGGAGACAGAGTTCGTAATCGATTTAGTGCCGGGAACTGCTCTAATTTCGAAGGCTCTGTACCGAATGGCTCCAGTTGAGATGAAGGAACTAATGGTTCAACTACAAGAATTATTGGACAAGAAGTATATTCAACCGAGTGTTTCGCCGTGGGAAGCGCCTATTTTATTCGTGAAGAAGAAGGATGGGTCGATGCGTCTTTGCATTGATTATAGGGAGTTGAATAAAGTTACGATCAAGAATAGGTATCCTTTACCTAGGATCGATGACTTGTTTGATCAACTGAAGGATGCGAAGTACTTCTCGAAAATTGATTTGAGAAGCGGGTATCATCAGTTGAAGGTGAGGAAGGAAGATATACCGAAAACGACTTTTAGAACTCGGTATGGTCATTACGAGTTCTTGGTGATGTCATTTGGTCTCATGAATGCCCCAACTGCATTTATGGACCTAATGAACAGGGTGTTCAAGCCATTTCTAGACAAGTTCGTGGTGGTGTTCATAGATGACATCCTGGTTTATTCCAAGACCGAGGAGGAACATGTTGAACACTTACGACTAACCTTAGAAGCACTGAGACGAGAGAAGCTTTACGCTAAATTCTCAAAATGTGAATTTTGGTTGGAACATGTGCAATTTCTTGGCCACGTGATCGACAAGGATGGTATTTCGATGGATCCGTCGAAGGTTGAGGCCGTAATGAATTGGGATCAGCCGAAGACGCCGTCTGAAGTGAGGAGTTTCTTGGGATTGGCAGGTTATTACCGAAGATTTATCCATGACTTTTCTAGAGTCGCAACTCCATTGATGAATTTGACTCGTAAAACAGTTAAGTTTGTTTGGACGGAGAGGTGTGAGGAGAGTTTTCAAGAGCTGAAGAAGAAGCTGAGTACTGCGCCTGTATTGTCTTTACCGGATAGTTTGGGGAATTTTGTGGTATATAGTGATGCCTCACACAAAGGATTAGGCTGTGTGTTGATGCAGAGCGGCAAAGTCATTGCCTATTCGTCACGTCTGCTGAAGGATTACGAGAAGGGGTATCCGACCTATGATCTAGAATTGGCGGCAGTAGTGTTTACCCTAAAGATTTGAAGGCACTACTTATATGGAGAGAAGTGTGAAATATACACAGATCACAAGAATCTGAAGTATATATTTACCCAGAAGGATTTGAACGTGCGCCAAAGAAGATGGTTGGAACTAATTAAAGACTACGATTGCGAGATACTTTACCATCCGGGTAAAGCTAACGTTGTTGCCGACGCCTTGAGCAGGAAAGGTAGGGAAAAGCTGAACGTGTTAACTGATCAGGATCGGTTAATAGAACAAATGACTAGATTGGAGTTGGAAGTGAAGTTTCCGAAGGAATCGGATGAGATGTTGTTTCAAGTAACCACTGTTTTTACTCTAGTAGACAAGGTGAAAGAAGCACAACTTCACGATGAAGAATGTGAGAAGATTCGGAGGAGAATAACTGATGGCGACGAGTTCAAGTTTAAGATCGATAATGAAGGTCTGTTACGGTTTAAAGGTAGAATTTGGGTACCGCCAGTACCTAAGATTAAAGAGGAGATTTTGAGCGAAGCTCATAGTTCTAGATATTCTATTCACCCCGGAAGTACGAAGATGTACCAGGATCTCAGGCATCATTTTTGGTGGCCGAATATAAAGAGGGACGTTGCTGAATGAGTTGCGAAATGCTTGACGTGCCAAAAAGTTAAAGCAGAACACCAGAGACCTAGCGGATTGCTACAACCATTAGAAATTCCAAAGTGGAAGTGGGAACATATCACGATAGACTTCGTGGTGGGTCTTCCAATGAATCAGAAGGGATTTGATGCGATATGGGTTATAGTGGATCGACTGATGAAGTCAGCCCACTTTCTGCCAATCAAGGTTAAGTACAACCTAGGTAAACTAGCGAAGCTATACGTCAAGGAAATTATTTCTAGACACAGTGTTCCAGTGTCGATTGTGTCCGACAGAGATCCGCGTTTTACGTCTAATTTCTGGAAGCGATTGCAAGAATGTATGGGAACGCAATTCCGAATGAGTACAGTATACCATCCTCAGACTGATGGACAGAGCGAGAGAACGATCCAAACGCTTGAGGATATGCTGAGAGCTTGTGTGATGGACTTCAAAGGAAGCTGGAAGGATCATCTACCGTTGGTGGAGTTCGCCTACAACAATAGTCATCATGCGAGTATTGGCATGCCGCCTTATGAAGCATTATACGGCAGAAAATGCAGAACACCTTTGTGCTGGGATGAAGTCGGTGAACGTCAATTGTTGGGACCAGAATTGGTATAACAAACCGTCGAAATTGTGAAGATGATCAGAACGAGATTAGTTGCTGCTCAAGACAGACGGAAGAAGTATGCCGATTTACATCGACAAAATCGAGAATTCTTACCAGGAAATTCGTGTTCCTGAAAGTATCTCCCTGGAAGGGGAAGGTTCGATTTGGTAAGAAGGGAAAGCTGAGTCCCTGATTCATTGGACCTTTCGAGGTACTACGAAAGGTGGGCGAGGTAGCTTACGAGATTGCATTACCTTCGGAGCTCGAAAATATACATAATGTCTTTCATATTTCTGTGTTAAGACCTTACAAGCACGATTATAAACATGTAATAGAATATGAACCCTTGCTATTTGATAAAGACTTAACATATAAAGAAGTACCTGTTCAAATAGTTGATAGAAAGGAACAAGTACTTAGGAATAAAGTGATACCTTCTATTAAGGTAATCTAGAGGAACCACAGTGCTGAAGAAGCTACGTGGAAACTCGAAGATGTTATGATAAAATCTTATCCGCATTTATTTGATTAGTTTTGTATAACCCCTTATATACTAATTCTGGGGACATAATCCTTTTAAGGAGGGAAGAATGTAATAGACGAGGATTATTTTTTTATGTGTGATTCTAGGGACAGAATCCTTTTAAGGAGGAAAGATTGTAACGATTGTGATTTTATAGTTAATTTTAATATTTATTGAATTGAATAAATATTTTATGTGATTTATTTATTGATTTAAATAAATAAATTATGTGATTTATAGAGTGATTAAATTAAGTGTTAAATATTAATTAAATGAAGGTGTAATATTTATTTAATTAATATTAATTAAATATTATGGTTCTAATTTAATTGAGAAAATTGAATTAGATGAATTATGTGATGAAGTGTTACATGAATTATAATTAGCGAGTAATTATAATTATGTGATAATTTTATGTGATTAATTGATGTTAGATTTTAATTGATTAAATTAGTTGATTAATATTTAATTGATTAAAATATGACATTAAGGTATGTGTTAAAATGATTTGTTAAAATAAAGAAAAAGAATTTTAAATGAGTTTAAATAAACAAGGCTTTGCAATTGTTTTAAATCTATTTTACCAAACAAGGCCTTAGCTAATAAACTGTTTTTAAAAATAATTCTGTTTTGGCCAAACAAGCCTTGTGGCTATTTAAATTCAAAATTTTTGTAACCTATGTATTAATTAGTAATTAGTATATGTAATTAAATTAGGAGTTACATATTCTATAATTATATGTGTTATATGTATATTGTATATACACTAAGTTACGTTAGTTTAGAGTTAGTCAGTTAGAGAAACTAAGAGCTAAGAAGAAAGAAAAGAGCAGAGGAAAAAGAGAAAACAGAGAAGAGTTGGAGAAGAAGAGAAGGAAGAAGAAGCTTGTGAAGGCTAGAATTAATCTTTGTTTTCTTCTCCTATCACCGAAAGGTAATCCATAATCTCTACTTTCATATTTTAAGAACTCGGGTTTAAGTTTCATGTTTTATTCTCTATGAAAACTGAGTTTTTATGTAATTGCATAAACATGGATGATATATATATAGGTGGTGTTGTTCATGGTGAATTATATGGTTATCAATGATTTTTAAAAATCAAATTACTGTAGAAATATATTTTAACAGAAAGGTGTCATGTTTATATGAGTTCATATGGAATTTCATGAGTTTGGTTAATTTTAATTAAGAAATTCATGCAATTGGTATGTGTTAATATGCTTATTAAGTAATTACTTGATGCTATCTTCAACTTCGTATGTAATGCACGTATATAAATTCGAATTGATGGAGAAAAATAGTTACAGTAGATTATTTTTGAGAAAATATGAGTTTTCATGAAAATGGCCAAAATGGATTTTCAAAACTTGTGATTATCATTGTTTAAATGATTTTGTGTTTTGGAAGCATGCTTTATATATGTGCAATAACGTATATATGTTTTTACAGTGTCTATAGTACTGTAAATTTGGCGTTGTTGGCTTGTTTGGGTTGGTCGGTTAAACAGAGGGCCGTGGCTGTCTGCGTCTGGCCGAGCTGCTGCGCAGCTGCGCCGGCAGCAAGGCTAAGATCAGCGCAGCTGCGCCACTGGCCTATCCCAGATTCCTTCCCTGCGCAGCTGCGCCGGTTTTAAGGCAGCTGGCTGCGCAGCGGCGCCGGGCACAGTGCTTGGGCAGTGAGTTTTGCTTACTTGTGCAGTTTTATTTGATAGCGTATGATAATTGGTTATAATAATGAGCATGAATTCAGTTGCTATAACATGTTGCTAGTATGAGTTGGACAATTTCGTAATTAGAGAAAAGAGTTTTGAAAACCTTAATTAAATTATAATTGTTTATTAGTAAAATGAGTTACTTAATTATAATTTGATTAATTATAATTAAGAGTAAATGTTTAATTTAATTTATTTTTTTTTGAAATTATAAGGTATAGAAGTTGATTTATTTTAATCAATTAGATGTTAATTTAAATTATAATTTATGTGATTATAATTTAATAAATGCGTGTTTAATTATGGATTATAAATTGATAATTGTATGATTAATTATAATTTGTGTAATTATAATGCATAATATAGTTTAATTGATTATAAATTATAATTGTTTATAATTTAAAAGGTAATTATAATTTAAGTAATTATAATTTGATTAAGTGTTTGAATTATAATTGTTTAATTATAATTTAGTTAAATACATAATTAATTTAATTATGTGAAGACGTGTGTAATTAACTATGTGATAGTTAATTATTGTTATTTAGTTAATTAGAGTGAGTTACCAGGAGGGTTAACCACTTATGTGAATTAGTTATGTGTGAACTGATATAGATTATTATAATTTAATGTGTATAGGAAGTGTTTAAGTACGTGGTTGAGTTAAGTAGCTTGCGCTTAAGGCAAGTTTTCTAAACCCTAAACTCGTTAATTCTATACAAGTTTTCTAAACCCTGATCTTGTATTAATTTTTATGCAACTCTTCTAACCCTAAACTTGTTAATTATATACAAATTCTTGAATTCATATATTCATTGTTGAGAATGTCCTTTCCATTTCTGTATTGGACAATTGTTTATTAAATTGAAATGATATTAACTTATTGTTCAAGTAAGATCTAGTTTATTATTTTAAATGCTTTAAGTTCACTTCTAAAGCATATGTTAATTCATAATTCTTTTATTTATGAATTATTGAAAGTCGATTCAACTAATCCTTAGTTGATGAATGTGAATTCTAAATTACCTTTGTAAGCTTATCCAAACCAAACTTTCTTTGGTGCGGACTTAAATTCAAATTACTAAGTTGAACAACCCTAATTATTAGGAAAGATGATTACGCATAGCGTTAAGATGTTTGTGCATAATACATGGTACAAAGGGCTGATCCCCCTAAGTACGAGTTAAGGTCCATAGTCTTATTGACTGTTAAAGGTTTAAATAGAAATATTTATAACCTAGGACAAGAAGAGTTCAAAGGTCTTATGACCCTCAGGTAAATTCTATATTCGAATTCGAATGTTGATAGAGAATTATTATTCAATTCTTTATTGTTGAAGTAAGCTAAGTTATTCAGATCTTTTTAAAAGATATCCTTTCATGTACCTATTGTTGTTAAACTCCAGTGAGCTGTTGTTTGCTCACTCTTGCATTAAATAACAATTGCAGTTAAGGTTGATAACGTTGATGCCCCGTCTACGAGAAAAAGCAAGGGAAAGCAAAGCAAGTGAAGACTTGTTTAATTATTTTGAAATGATTGTAATAAGACTTTTATGTCATATTTTTATTCCGCACTTTATTATTATGTCAAGGTTAGAGTAACCCTGGGATTGAGTTTGAGAAGGTTGTAACCCTTATTTTAAGGGAGATTTTATTATTTGAATAAAGATTGTAATTTATTTTGTGATATATTGGGTAGATGTTTGTTATAGTTAGAAAGTGAACACCAAATCATGTGAAAACGAAGTACCCGAATTTGGGGGTGTCACAGGTTGGTATCAAAGCTATAGGTTATGAAACCTTAGGTGGGGGAAAAACCTTAGGTAGTAGCCTTATAGGTAAGATCGAAAAGAAAGATGTGATAGGTAAAGATAATAAACTACCTTATATGCTATGTGTTTACATTATAGTATTCGAAGAGTGACGATTCGTTATCACGTAATAATGAACTTTAAAATTCTTTTGTCAGGATGTCGAACGTGGGAGAACCTAGTCAGGCTAGAGAGGATGTACCTCATATGCCTAGAGAGGAGGAGCCCTGTGATATACATATTGTCTGGGAGCAGCTGGTTAGGAGAGAGCCATCTCCAGTGATCACCGTAGCTGGTCGGGAGCGTGAGCTGACACCTATTCCAGAGGATGAGGATGAGGACGAGTCTGAAGAGGAGGAAGAGGAGGAAGAGGATCCCGAAGAGGAATTCCCACCTCACTCTACTAGTGCTGAGATGTACGAGACAGTCTACGATAGCAATGTGGAGCTTCATGGACGAGTAGGAGATCTCGAGGAGACTATCCAGTAACAAGACGAGACGATCGAGGAAATGGCAAGTGACCTAGGAGATGCACAGTGGAACCTGATACATATGGAGGTTGAAAGAGATGCTGCTCGATTTGAACTTGCAAAGCTGAAGCAAGACATCCAAGAGGAGTCAAGGAAGCGTGCCAGAGCTGAAGAGTCAAGCTTGAGGGCTAATCAACGAGCCGATCGAGCTGAAGGTGAAGCTGAAGCCAAGAGGGCCAAGCTGAGGGAAACGAAATATGCTTTTCATACAGCGATAGAGAGAGCTCAGGATCGTATTTTCTACTACCCAGCTCAGTTCCAAGGTTTACCGTGGTATGTGCTGGACCGAAGAATGGCATTTTGGGTAATGGAAGAGGAACGTAGAGAGGCTGTACGACGTATTAATATGCCTAGGCAGTAGCGGCAGTAGCAGCCGTAGCAGTAATAGCAGTAGTAGCAGTAGCAGTAGTAGTAGTAGAGCTTTTGTTTATGTGTTGCTTTGTAGTAAATAAAGTAAATTCTATAATTTGAGATAAGAATGAGATAAGTTAATAATGTAATCCTGCAACTTTTTCAGTTCAGGAAGGATGATGTAAATGGCAGAAATGCTATCTTTTTGTTTTTTTTACTACGAGTAATGAATAAGGAAGTTTATGGACATGCTATGTGTTATATGTGAACTGAGCCATTTAAACTTTTAAGTATGAACTTGGATACTTAATAATGAATAAAGGGTCTAATAATAATAATTTCTTAACAGAAAATGCCTCCTGGAAGAAAAGTAACGCGTCAAAACCCCGAGGACGAACAACAACAATAACGATGGGACGAATCCTAACTCGGTTCAGCAGCTGGTGAACCTGTTGACATGAGCTCTTGCGAATCAGCCGCAAGTGCAGGGTACTACGTTCAAGGAATTCAAGGCAGTAGGACCGCCTGAGTTCAAAGGATCGACTAACCCTATCGAAGCTCAGACATGGGTTATGGAAACAGAGAAGGTATTTGACGTGGCTAGGGTAGGGGAAGACCAGAAGACAGCGTTCGCGGCTTTCATGTTGAAGTCGGATGCTAGCTTTTGGTGGCAGGCTAACAAGACCCGAAAGGGAGAGGGAATTATCACGTGGGAACATTTCAAGGAAATGTTCTACGAGATGTACTTTCCAGTGAGTTCTCAGGACCAGATGGAGGTCCAATTCTTAGAACTTAAGTAAGGAGGGATGACGGTGTCCGAGTATGCCCCTAAGTTCAACGAGTTGGCTAGGTCCGCTACTCACCAGGTCAGCACCGACGCTAGAAAGGCGAAAAGGTTTAAGCGAGGACTAAAGCCCTGGCTCTGCAGCAAGGTTTCCATGTTCCAGTTGAATACCTTTACAGCTGTGCTAGAGAAGGCCATACTTGCTGAGGGAGGAAGCGAAGCGGTGATGAAGTTCAACCAAGATAAGAAGAAGAATAATGAGGTAGAAACCAAAGCTGGGGGTAGCAGCGCTGTAAACCAGAAGAGGAAGTGGTCTGATAATACCTTTGCTGGGAGTTAGCAAGGAAGCCAGCAGAAGAGGAAGTTCAAAGCATGTACTACATGTGGTAAGAATCACACTGGCGTGTGCATGAAGGGGAAGCGGGTGTGCTTCAACTGTGGTTAGGAAGGCCACATCGCGCCTAATTACCCAAGCCCGAAGAAGGGAGCTTGATTTACATGTTGATCCAAAGATCACATGGCTCGTAACAGCCCGAAGAAGCTGACGGTAGGGTCAATAGGGAACGGAGGGAATGGCAGCGGCAGTTCCGTAACTATCGCTGCCCCATTGCAAGCTGTTCGACCCACTGCACGGACATTCAATATGACGGTGCAGGATGCTGTGCAATCAAAAGACGTGGTGTCAGGTATTATTCTGGTCAATAGTATAAATGCATATATATTATTTGATTCGAGTGCTACTTGTTCATTCATATCTGATGATTTTGCTAAAACCTTAGACTTACCTGTAGAAGAGTTAGTTTATCCCTTCAACATAGAGATTACGAACAGGGAGGTTATTCCTGTTAGGAGCGTTTATAAGAACTGTAGATTGGAAATTAAGGGTCAGGAACTTAGAGTAGATTTAATTCCGATTAAACTTGGGGAATTCGACGTCATACTTGGTATGGATTGGTTGTTCAACCATGGGGCGGTAATCGACTGTCAGAAGAAGTCGGTGAACCTTACGACTCCGTCGAAGTTGGTGTTCTATGGTAGCAAATCGCCTAGGCAAGTGAGTTGTCTGACAGTTATGCAAGCCAAGAAACTTCTGACGCAAGGATGTGTAGGATATCTAGCCTATATAGTAGATACGTGTAAGGAAAGGCCGAAGGTGGAGGAAATATCGGTAGTTAAGGAGTTTGTGAACGTTTTTCCTAGCGATTTGCCAGGACTTCCGCCGAATAAAGACACAGAGTTCGTAATCGATTTAGCGCAGGGAACTGCTCCGATTTCGAAGGCTCTGTACCGAATGGCTCCAGTTGAGATGAAGGAACTAATGGTTCAACTACAAGAATTATTGGACAAGAAGTGTATTCAACCGAGTGTTTCGCCGTGGGGAGCGCCTGTTTTATTCGTGAAGAAGAAGGATGGGTCGATGCGTCTTTGCATTGATTATAGGGAGTTGAATAAAGTTACAATCAAGAATAGGTATCCTTTACCTAGGATCGATGACTTGTTTGATCAAATGAAAGATGCGAAGTACTTCTCGAAAATCGATTTGAGAAGCAGGTATCATCAGTTGAAGGTGAGGAAGGAAGATATACCGAAAATGACTTTTAGAACTCAGTATGGTCATTACGAGTTCTTGGTGATGTTTTGATTATATTGTTCTTATTGTCATATATAACATTTTTATAATCATGGTGATGGAAGTTTTCTTTGACTCGAGTGTAAATATGGGTAGATTATGGGTATGACCATGACTATGGGTTATCTTTGGCCAGTAGTGCAAAGATGAATTGTTGACTGGTATGATCATGACCATTGAGTTTACAATTGAATATCTTTAGCATAAGTGTAAAGGTGAATTGATCAATATGGTTACAAATGTTGTTTATATAAAATCTGAAATGATTAGATATTTCTTTGGGATTTGAATAACTTTGGCCTGTAGTGCAAAGATGAGCTGTTGATTTATGAATATCTTTAGCCTGTAGTGCAAAGATGAACTATTGATGAATATCTTTTTCCTGTAGTGCAAAGATGAACTATTGATGAATATCTTTGGCCTGTAGTTCAAAGATAAAATATTTACTGTTGAATATATTTTGCCCAGTGCAAAAATGAATTGATTAGCATGATTATGAACAGGAACTGTGATTTGGTATAACTATGATCTTTGTTGTTTCAGGTAAAAACAGGTGATGAAAGTTATCTTCGTCCTGAGTGCGAAGAGGAATTTAGCAACACAATTATGATTATAAATTATTCACATGATTGCGGATAAGAACTGTTGATTGATGTTACAGGGATAAAACATTGTTGGTGGACTTTTAACATAGAGAAGATAATAGACATTATAGTCTATTTGACTCTTCTAATGGATTGTTCGTTCGCTGCAACTATGGTTGAAAAGTTTTATCATCTACCATATGTTTTAAATCTCTGAGTTATTACTAACGAATGCTATTGATAATTTGATTATCTTTAGTCCTAATATTCTTTACTGGGCTATTTATGCTAACCCTTTTGTTTCACAATTCCTTTCAAGTAATAAGAGTGTAGCTGGGTCGAGAGGGGATAAAGGGGAATAGAACGATGGTCTATAACTGTTGAAGTCTCCCATAAAATAGTATGGAAATAATTGTATTGAGCTGTTGATTTATGAATATCTTTGGCCGGTAGTGCAAAGATGAACTATTGATAAATATCTTTTTCCTGTAGTGCAAAGAAGAACTATTGATGAATATCTTTGACCTGTAGTGCAAATATAAAATATTTACTGTTGAATATATTTGGCACGTAGTGCAAAGACGAATTGATTATCATGATTATGAACAGGAACTGTGATTTGGTATAACTATAATCTTTGGTGTTTCTGGTAAAGACATGTGATGAAAGTTACCTTCGTCCTGGGTGCGAAGAGAAATTTAGCAACACAATTATGATTATGAATTATTCACATGATTGCGGATAGGAACTGTTGATTGATGTTACAGGGATAAAACATTGTTGGTGGACTTTTAATATGGAGAAGATAATAGACATTATGGTCTATTTGACTCTTCTAATGAATTGTTCGTTCGCTGCAACTATAGTTGAAAAGTTGTATCATCTACCATATATTTTAAATCTCTGAGTTATTACTGACGAATGCTATTGATAATTTGATTATCTTTAGTCCTAATATTCTTTACTGAGCTATTTGTGCTCACCCTTTTGCTTCACAATTTCTTTCAGGTAATAAGAGTGTAGCTGGGTTGAGAGGGGATAACAGGAGAATAGAACAATGATCTATAACTGTTGAAGTCTCCCATAAAATAGTATGGAAATAATTGTATTGAGAACTTTAAATGTGACGTATTTTATACGTCATTTAATAATTGATTTTGGTGACCCGACTTAGGTGAGGTGAACGTCTTTGGAAGGGTGTGTTTCCGCTATCATACAAGATGTCTAACCACATACAACTTCATATTATTATAAAACATGGTTGTGCGCATCCACTTGCTGATTATATCTATGAGCACTACCTATATAATCTTGGAGTATGGTTGGAATACAATTCTTAGTTTGAGACAATTGAGATAATTATATGGCAAGAGAATACCCACCATTGGAATGAACAAGATAGTAATCTTCTCATTTTTCTTTGGGGTCTATTGGATCAACCAAGGTTAATTCTCGAGTCCTATTATATCTATTATAACTTAGAAGCATGGCCTCCCATGTACGAAGGTTTTCTTGAGCATTTTCCAAAGATTTTAATTCCTAAAATTGTTATTGACTGTACCTTTATGTAACGTATCATTGATAAGGAGTGTGGGTACTGTATTCGTATTAAAACTAACACTTTATGTGTGGTCATATTGTGTACGACAATTAGATATAAAATATTTGTATTTGAATTCTGCACCATATATTTCTTGGCGACTCAGAATAGGTGGGTTGTGTATTGAACCTATTTTGGGGGCGTCGCAAATGGTATCAGAGCTATATGTAAAGATCCCCGAGCCTCTCGCTGGTGACTTCTTGTGTGGGATGCACCGAAGCTCGACTCTCCGTAAGGGACGCCATTCTGTGGTGGCAAACTGATAGGTACAATTGTGAGGTGTTGTGGTTGAAGCACCATGAGAGTCACAAATGGTATCAGAGCTTAGGGATATGGTCGTTGGCGGAGATCTGAGTCTAGAACTAGAAGGGGAGAGATGAGTAATATACTTCGCTAGTGTGTGACTTACCTAAGCTGAATTTTCTTACTTAATAAATTGACAAATTGTGACATGTCAATTAACCTTTGTTTTGAAGCTATATTCTAGAATGATATCTGAAATCTAAGAGATGAACAATGGAGAAATCATGATACAGAAGAAATGACCGGGAAGATAGAATCTGAGATGAAAGCAAGGTATTCTCACCTCTTCGAATTACTAGGTACGTAAATTTCGGGGATGAAATTTCATAAGGAGGGGAGATTGTAAGACCCCAAATTTTATGAAATAGAAGTTTTAAATTTTCTTATAATTATTATTATATTCAGTAAATGGTTAAATTGATAAAAGGTTAAAGTTAAGGGTGATATGTGCAAATTTTATAAAGTAAGCAAGTTGGCATAAAATATTTGTTGTGTCGGTGAATATTTGTTTGGTCGGGGAATATTCTTTTTGTCGGAGAATATTCATACGACGGCGCAGTCATTAGTGCACCCCACAACGGAATAACTGTCGGATATAGAAAGCGACAGAAGTAACCTTTTTATACAAAAAAATAGTAACGGCAAAATTTTTACCGTTAAACTGTTGAAATACCCGATGGTTAAAATACAATAATACGCATTGTTGCACAGTAACACACAGTATTGCACAATAATTTTTAATTATTGATTCTTACGTAAGAAGTCATTGATTCAATAATTGTCACCGTAATTACTGCACAGCATTTCACATTATTAAATCAATAATTGTCACTCATATTATTTAAATGATATTATTGGATAGCATTATTGACAATGTCTAGAAAGTTCTGTCAAGGAAAGTGATTAGGTTATATAATTACGCGTCAATGAAGGGAAATTTTTATTGGAAAGCCCCTTCTTTCTTGGGAACGACCTGATTGTCAATATTATAATTCTATAATATTAATTGTGAATAATAATTGATTGTTGATAAAAATAATAAGGAAATATTTATTCAATTGGGATATAAATGGAGGAATTTTTAGCGAAAGAGACAATTGTTGAAAATTGATATTTTATCTTTTTTGATAAAATAATTTATTCAAATATATTATTATAATATTACATTATAAGTGTATAATGTGATAATATAATAATATAATTTTATAATTTAGATGATAATATTTTTACAATAAATTCATGGTATATGTATAAATGAGGTGGAAGAGAAAAAATAAAATTAAGAATTCTTTTTAATAATTATAAATATTTTAATATATATATATATATATATATATATATATATATAATGTGTTTAAAGTGGGTGGGAGAAATGTCCTTTGTGGTGGGCGGAAGAAATTTCAAAATTTTAGTGCTGATGGCTTCTTTCCAAAAATTGTGGCCTGCAAGTTCATCTGTATATTAAATTTGGGTCATTTTTCGTTCGAAATTTGAAAAAACTTTCTTCTACATAGTTGTAGAGAATTAAATTTCATATGTAATGGACATAAGGTTCGTATTTTTCTGATAAATGGGCTATTTATTATGAATTATTAAAGTTTTTAAATATTGTTTAAATTTAAAACATATGTGGACCCCACTTGTCCTTTTGGGTTGTAAAATGCTGATTTTTGATTTAGTCAAAGTTGGTGTGCTGCACATTTTCAAAAATATAAGGCTTGAAAATTCATCCGTGGTTTTATTAGTCAACTTTGGTGTTCTAGTATTTTCCTATAAATAGGGTGCTTAGTTAGAAATAAAAATCATACCAGAATCAGAAAATTTTCTCTCTATAATGTTGAGCGTATTCGAGTACTATTCACGAGTTATTATTCACAAATTACTATTCATAAGTTACTATTCACGAGTTACTATTCATGAGTTACTATTCACGAGTTACTATTCATGAGTTACTATTTAAGAGTTACTATTCATGAATTACTATTCATGAGTTACTATTCACGAGTTACTATTTATTCGAGTACTAATCGCGAGTTACTATTCATGAGTTACTATTCACAAATTACTATTCATGAGTTACTATTCACGAGCTACTATTCATGAGTTACTATTCATTCGAGCACTAATCACGAGTTACTATTCATGAGTTACTATTCACGGGTTACTCTTCATGAGTTACTATTCACGAGTTACTATTCACGAGGTACTATTCACGACAAAAATTAGTTTATCTTTATGTCTAAATTATCTTTGATTTATGAATCTTACTCTTGAAATTAGATCCATGTTTTGATTATATTGTTCTTATTGTCATATATAACATTTTTATAATCATGGTGATAGAAGTTTTTTTGACTTGAGTGTAAAGATGGGTAGATTATGGGTATGACCATGACGATGGGTTATCTTTGGCCAGTAGTGCAAAGATGAATTGTTGACTGGTATGATCATGACCATTGAGTTTACAATTGAATATCTTTAGCATAAGTGTAAAGGTGAATTGATCAATATGGTTATAAATGTTGTTTATATAAAATCTGAAATGATTATATATTTCTTTGGGATTTGAATATCTTTGGCCTGTAGTGCAAAGATGAGCTGTTGATTTATGAATATCTTTGGCCTGTAGTGCAAAGATGAACTATTGATGAATATCTTTTTCCTGTAGTGCAAAGATGAACTATTGATGAATATCTTTGGCCTGTAGTGCAAAGATAAAAGATTTACTATTGAATATATTTGACCCGTAGTGCAAAGATGAATTGATTAGCATGATTATGAATAGGAACTGTGATTTGGTATAACTGTGATCTTTGGTGTTTCAGGTAAAGACAGATGATGAAAGTTATCTTCGTCCTAGGTGCGAAGAGAAATTTAGCAACACAATTATGATTATGAATTATTCACATGATTGCGGAAAGGAACTGTTGATTGATGTTACAGGGATAAAACATTGTTGGTGGACTTTTAACATGGAGAAGATAATAGACATTATGGTCTATTTGACTCTTCTAATGGATTGTTCGTTCCGCTGCAACTATGGTTGAAAATTTTTATCATCTACCATATGTTTTAAATCTCTGAGTTATTACTGACGAATGCTATTGATAATTTTATTATCGTTAGTCCTAATATTCTTTACTAGGCTATTTGTGCTCACCCTTTTGCTTCACAATTCCTTTCAGGTAATAAGAGTGTAGCTGTGTCGAGAGGGGATAACAGGGGAATAGAACGATGGTCTATAACTATTGAAGTCTCCCATAAAACAGTATGGAAATAATTGTATTGAGCTATTGATTTATGAATATCTTTGGCCTGTAGTGCAAAGATAAAATATTTACTGTTGAATATATTTGGCCCGTAGTGCAAAGATGAATTGATTAGCATGATTTTGAATAGAAAATGTGATTTGGTATAACTATGATCTTTGGTGTTTCAGGTAAAGACATGTGATAAAAGTTATCTTCGTCTTGGGTGCGAATAGGAATTTAGTAGCACAATTATGATTATGAATTATTCAAATGATTGCGGATAGGAACTGTTGATTGATGTTACAGGGATAAAACATTGTTGGTGGACTTTTAACATGGAGAAGATAATAGACATTAATGGTCTATTTGACTCTTCTAATGAATTGTTCGTTCGCTGCAACTATGGTTGAAAAGTTTTATCATCTACCATATGTTTTAAATCTCTGAGTTATTACGGACGAATGCTATTGATAATTTGATTATCTTTGGTCCTAATATTCTTTACTGGACTATTTGTGCTCACCCTTTTGTTTCACAATTAGACTCCCCTCAATGTTGGGTCCGCGCCCAACTCCGCAAATGAGACCACCAGCCAAGCTAGCGCCTCCCCGCCCCAGCGGGAGGTTACCTTGTAAAGGCCCCGCCCCAATGAGGCGAAGCACTGGCCAGCTGCTCGGAATTCTTCTAGCATGCCCATCCGTCCTATATTACAGTAAGCTGCTCCTTCAATAACTCCCTGGCCCACCTTATAGAATATATTACTTGCATGCTTGATCCACTTTGACTCACGAAACTTGCATGGATTTGCTACTTCAGTAAGCTGCTATGTCACATAATTCGTGTCCCGCTTGATATAATAATATTGCTTGCTAATTCCTTTCCAATTAACCATGCAACACTCTGACCCACATACATATAGAATCCACAAGCTGCTCCATTTAAACCAATCATCACTTTGCTTACACTTGCATGCGTGGCCTACTACTCGCTGATTTCGTGAGTGCAATGCCCCCCCACGTGAATGGTTTAGGAAAGTCTTAGCACATACCTTTTAAATCCGTGACCTGCTCTCTCTTTGGCGTGAACTGCTCCAATTTAAGTAGCATGTGTGTAGCCCACTTGCCTTTGCAATTGAAAGCCCATCCGCATAAGACAAAGAACCCAGCCAGCTGCTTGCTCTCTTTCGGCCCATATGATTAATTACCAGCTATGCTCTTTCTAACAAATTAGGAATGAACACCTTTTTTATGTTCTCTTGGCTGCCCACTTCACTAAAGCTCCAAACCATTTGCTTTTTCTTCATTACTTAAATTCGTGAGCTACCCATGAAAGGCTTTGCACCATGGCCCATTTGATATTGCTAATGCATCCGTGAGTTGCTTAGCATGGTTGATCCCTTAGCCCACGAATTGCCGAATTGGATCAGCCCACTTGGTCCCGAATTAAGTGTCCTGTTTCAATAGTTTAGCTCCGAATTCTCCTTTTTCTCCACTTTCGCACCCATTCCGTTACCTGTACACAAGAGCACAAACCACGTAAAATTGATAGGAAAATTACTTAAAAACAACAAGAATCAAGCTATAATAAGTACCAATTTGTAGGTTCTACACCCACTCATCAGCTACGTGGGAACAGTTCAAGAAGATTTTCTTTGAGAACTACTTCCCTACGAGCATGCATAGTAGGATGGAAGCTAAATTCCTAGAGCTGAAGCAGGGGGACATGATAGTTCCCTAATACGCTGCCTGTAATAACCTGATTTATCAAAAATTATTAAAAATAAGAATTTAGTGAATAAAATTCTTATTATAAGATATGTTGGGTTTGAATAAGAATATATATGTGTTATATATGTGGTTTGGTGGAAAGAAATTTGATATATATATATATATATATGAAAATTTATAGTTGACTAGTTATTAAAGGAAATAGAGTTTGAACTTGAAGGTTAATCTCTAAATCATTAAAGAATGTTGTGATTGATGTTGGTTAACTAGTATAATACGTTAGCAATTAAAAAGCATGTTCAAAGTATTTAGGAATTTAGATTCTGGTTCTGCTGTAGCAAAACTTGTCTGTGTCTAAACTTGAGGTGGCGCAGCTGCGCCACTTCCAAGCCTAAGATCAGCGCAGCTGCGCCGGCCTGCGATCAAATCTTGATGAGTTATGAAATCTGAACTTACGATATATAAATTAGTGATTAATATTTGTCATAATTAGTGATCAAGTTGTCCGAGAATGGATTAAGATAGCAAAGCATGAATTGAATGAATATTAATTCTGAAAATTAATTAACCTAGAATAAATATTGGTTAATCAAGTTATATTATGGAATATTATAAAGCCTTGTGTGGTAGTGGTGTGATAGTAAATGGAACGAGAAAAAGTTAATTCACTTACATAAGACGGTGAATTAATATATGTGTTTATCATAAGAGGATGAAAGGAATATGTTAATTAATATTTGATATTTTTAATATATTACATAGTATTGTAATATATAAAAGGGTTAATATTTGAAAGATAAGTGATTAATAAAAAAAGAGAACCAATATAATTATAAATAAATATTGGTTAGAGATGGAGGTATTATATTAGCATTTAAGATATGGCTAAATGCAAAGATTGAAGAAGTTGTCTTGGGACAATCGAATAATTATACGTATAATTGTATAATTTAAATAATTAATGGAGTAGATATTAATTATTCTAAGGGTAGTGGTTATTTTAAATAAAGATATTACAAGTGTAAGTTCATAATGCCTAGTGTAATAGTTATATATATTATAAGTGTATAATTATTTAAGGTAGCTAAATAATTTAGTATTAAAGTAAAGTGCATGTGTCACACAAACTTTATATTAAATGAAGTGAAATTGGGGAAAAGCTGTAACGACCCCAAAATTTTTACAATATAATTCTCATTCTCGATCGTTAACAATACAACTTTAATCTATCTTTACAACAATAATCGGTATTAAACTCACTAAAAATGCGTAAAATTTAAAACTTTTATAAAATCTTTCTTTATTGCCCTGAATCGCAACCTTTACATTGCATCTCTTCGATTTAAATCTATATCATGAATCGTTACAACAAAATGACTATACAAAGTCTTACATCATAAAGCAATATCCATATATATCGGATAGCTCAACTTATAATTTAACAATCATGTTATATTTAAAACAATTACATTACTCATCTAGAATAAATAATTTCTTGCATTGCTATTGATCTTAACATTCAACTAGCACGTATCATTACCTTGCATCCTTGACCTGTAAAAGTGGTTATTTGCAAGAGCGAGATCGACAGCTCAGCAAGACCTAACAGTTTTCATGCATCACATAGCATATAATAACATGCTCAACATACATCTCATAATCATCAAAGTAACATGGCATATATGCTCTAATTCACATAACAAATATAAAGATTGAGTTCCTTACTCAATCAACATTCTTTAATCAATCAATGTAGTCATAAATTGACTTTAACATTTGATGCTTGCAACATATATAACATATCATGCTCTTTGCAAAATAATTTAAAATAGTTCATCATCAAGCTCACGTAGAAAATAGGAACTGAAAGACTTGCCTTGATCGTTGTTTACCAATAACAGATTAACAGCTTACAGCTATCTCCACTTCACGTGCCCTACATAATTATATAATCATGCACATCAACTATTAGTCACATAGCAACACATAGTAATTGTAATTTAAACTCTACTTTACATCTCATAACTCTTCCTACAATCAATACACAATGTTCAATTTGATTGTGTTAACTTTCGACTTATATCTCACTATATTTTCTTTTTAGTAATATTCAAAATTCATTCAAGTGTTTAAGTCTTGCCAGGACTACTTATGGGTTTTATATTAACCCCATGTCATATCTTATAATATTCATTCCATTAGAACCAAAACACTATTTAAGTGTATTAACACATTACATGGCGTTTCGACGTTTATACGTCACACGCCTAATTCGCATCTTTTGCATGCGCTTAGCATGCTCTTATGTTGGGTTACATTACTCTATAATATTTTATTCTTATTAGAAACATAATATTAAACAAGGTTATAAACACTCGTTACGGCATTGCGACGCTTGCACGTCCGTACGCCAAACTTGCCTATTCGAACGTCTAAACGACACGCATTTGCGCACGCTTAACACGCCCATACGAATTGTCTAAAACTCAATGGTTAATGTCAAGTATAATTATAATACATAATAGTCATGTTATGAAAGTTAGAACATCATTTTACATGGTCGGGAGCATTACAGGTGCATACGTGCATGCCTGACGCCCCCCGATTTCCTCTAAAAACACATCAATCATAAAGATGACCATTTTAACCCATGATAACGACCTCAAATCAAAAAATATAAAGAATAAAAGTTATAAGTCTACTCGTGCTCGTTCTGGATCATCTTGAATCTCCTCAATCGGAGTTAGTATGGAAGAGTTATGACCATTCTACTACATGAGGTCAAAGTAGTTTTGCATTGCAACACTTAAACCACTTCAAATAGCATTGTTACCCGCTGGGACGGGACCCCCAAGGCCAATAAGCCCTGCTGGGGCGGGCCCCACTGCTGGTGGGTTCTCCCAGCTCGCGAACGGCAGAGAAATAAGCCAATTTTGCTTATTTCTTCGCACCAAAGTCCAATTTTTCTCAACATGATGAACATAAAACTTTGTAACAACAAAAATTTGGACTCTTTAACATGATTATAACATATAAAATTCTTACAACACATAATAGAAACCAAGTTTTCATATTTTTGAAGAAAACAACAATATCAAACGTTCTTGACAAAAATGGCTATTACGAATTCGTTTTTCAATCAATTCATGTAATTTCAATTGCAATAACTCCAATTTTTAACATATTAACATATCCCATGCTCAATTTAAATAATAACCCATCATCAACCATCAATTTGATAGTTTCAAAGGTAATTTAAAAAAAACCAATTCTCTGTGAATCAAATTCTCAACCAATACCGTTCAAAATACATGCAATACTTTCATAATTGAAGATAGCATCATAACAACTCTAAATAGGCATATTAACAAATAAGAAATCCTCAATTTTTCATTCTAAAACTAGCCAAAATATAAAATTTTGTAAGGACACAAGTTTTCTATAAAAACTCATTTTTACAACAAATTGAATTCTGAAAACTTGTTTATGGCATACAATTCAATTACAAACAATTTGTAAACAAAATTCCTACCTATCTACACCAACATCATCAATTTTCATGGAAACTTCTTTAATAGATAACTCATACTCATGAATAACATAACGAAAACATATAAAAATATAAGGGAATTGAAATAATACCCTTTTTGCATAGATGTTTGAAGAAGAAGATGATTATTCCCTTATGTTCTTCTTTTCTTTCTTTTCTTCCCTTATCTTCTTCTCTAATTCTTCTCTGTTATTTCTCTGTTCTATCTCTCTTCTCTTTTCTTAGTTTAGTTAGGCTTAGAAAAACTAACGTAGGAATATAAAACTAGTAATATAATACTCATACTAACTACACTTAATAATATAATTAAATTAGCAGTTACAAGGATTTCAAAAGTCACAAGGCTATGTTTGGCAAACCCTAATTAAAAATTTAGATTTTAGTGCTAAGGGCCTTGTTTGGAAAAATAGTTTTAAAAACTCTTTTCATTCTTTTTAATAAATCCTTTAACACATATTCTTGATGTTATACTTTTAATTAATAAAATCTTAACATTCTAATTTAATTAATTAAAAGTTAACATCAATTAATCATATAAAATTATCACATAATTATAATTATTCGCTAATTATAATTTCACGTAACACTCATCACATAACTCATCTAATTTAATTATCCCAAATAAATTAGAACTATAACAAAAAATCATTACGTCAATTAAATTAAATATTAAATATTTATTTAATTAATATATTACACTTAATTACATTACTCCATAATAATCACATAATCTCAATAAATAATTCAATTAAAATATTTATTTACTTCAATAAATATTAAAATTAATATATACAATTCTCTTAACACCAAATCACATATTTCACAATATATGACACGTACACATACTCAAACACGAAACATCTCATAATAAGAATTTTATTTATTAAATTCTCATTTATAACTCACAAAAGCCAAACATGGCCTAGACCCATGATATTTTACTGCTGAGATTATATTATAAGCTTGAGTTATATAACTCTAGTAAGCTTGGATAAATGAGCCTTGTGTGGCATGAATATTAAAGTTAAACCAAACTGAAGGTTTAACAAGAATGATTAAAAGAGAATTAATGGTAAGGAAATAAATGATTGATATTAATTAGTGATGGTGGTATTTCTGTGTGATTAGAATAATAAGTGTTATAGAGATATTATGTTGAGAGTACCCAACTGAATTATATTTAGCCCAATTAAAATATTATTTGGACTAACCCAGTATACCTGAGGTACATGAATATATGTATTGATGTATATTTAAAGTATGAGTATACTTGTTTATATGTGGGTGTACATGAATTATTATGTGTATATGTTCCCATAACTTATCACAAGGTAATAATATTAACTCATTGAAATTTCACTTGTAAACCCAAAAAGAAATTACACTTAGTATAAGAGATCCATTTTGCTGGTAAATAAAGAGGGCAAGAGAGTTGTCCCAATTTCATAGTCCCATTTCATTATAAGACGTAATAGATCAATGGCCTAGCCTACCTCCCATTTCTCAAACTCAGAGAAATCAAATGATGGTGATGATGGAGGGGAGAGTGGTATGAATAGGAAAGCAGTACAAGCTTTTCACCAAATCCTTTTTAACCATCATCTTCTTCCTTCTCCTGTTAGTTTAATTCATTGTGCAAATTCTACAATTAGACAATAGCTTCTCTATAAATGGGAGCTCCCCTCTTCAAACAACTAGGCTGCTAAGTCTTTTACTGGAATTGTTAGCCATATAGAGAGTATTAGTGAGGTTGTTAGTTAAGGAAGTGTGGGGAGTCTCTGGCAATTCCTCAAGGCAGTAAAAAAGGAGAAACATCTTGTTAAATAAATCATCAAAGGTACTTAACTTTCAGTCTTTAAGTTTTTGTAATCTTGAATCAAGTATAGGATGGTGAATGCATAAATACATAAATTGAAAGTTTGACAAATTCTTAGAGAATTCTCAGAATTATCATGAACCATTATTAATTAAATTACGAATTGATATCATGATGATTAACTGAGTTTATGTACATGTATGGAAGTAATGTGGATTAGTTTAAGCATGATATATGAAGGATTGCATGATTTGGTTCTGAGTTCTGCAGAAGCAGAGCCATTCCTGGAACTATTTAGAAAGGGCGCAGCTGCGCCCATCCTGCAGTTTAAACCGGCCCAGTTGCGCCGGATGCTGTGTCTGAGGATGTTTTGGAGTAGTGCAGCTGTGCCGCTCCCACAACACAAAACAGCACAGCTGCGCCGTGAACCAAAAAGGAATACTGATTTATGCTATATTCTGCTATCATGAACATCTTATCTTGACTTAGTAATTTATAAAAATCAGAATAACATGTTGCCAAAAGTCCCTTTGCATCATATGATTTGTTTTAGTCTACTTAAATATATATTTCTAAAAGAAACAAGGAGTTTTGGAAATGAACTTGATGAAACTTATGTACTTTAAGTCCTGACCTTGTTAGAATGCGTATATGGCTTAGTGATACATGAAATATGGTTTAAAGTTGTATTGATTATGATCAACTAGCATTAGCATGATTTAAAATGATTTCAAAGACGAACTCGGACAATTTTTGCAAACTAAGTTTTGTAAACATGGAGTGGTTATATTATGACCTTGTTGGGTTTGTACGAAATCGTGATGCAATCAAATTACAAAAATTAGCGGAAGCATGATATATTAGAGTTTAAAATTTTCTACAAAACTATTACCCGGATCATCCTTTTTGCAAATTATTAATTTAAACGGTAAATAAGAAGTTATGGAATTGATACCCTTGTAGAACGAAGCTTCCATATGTACGAGTTCAAGTCCTTGTTCTTCGTGATCTCCTTGAATTTTTGGGTTAGATTCCTTCCTTTGATCAACGTTAGCCACCCAAGTGTTTGGCCTCTAGAGGTGATCCACCAAGGAAGAGGAATTATCAAGAAGGAGGGTGGTTGGCTTAGTTTTTTATCTTCTATAGAAAAGGAGTACTCTCCAACAATTAGAATTGCATCAAGTAATATCTATTATAAGACTCCTCTTATATAGATATTGGTCAACCCTTCTAATCCTATTAGACATGGGATTTCTTTTAATTAATTAAACTTCTTTAATTAATTTAGGCTTCCCACCACATTGGGAATAATTAATTAAATTTATTTAATTAATTTGTCTACTAATCTTATTAGGAATAAATGAGAGTACTAATATTAAATTAATTACTAAACTCTTTTAGAAATTAAAATAATAATAATTGTAATAATATTAATAAGGCTCCTCTTATTAATTTATATTTAATATTTATAAAATATTAAATAATAAATATTAAGCTATTTAATTTATTATATCACTATAGATTAAATTAATTACACTTAATGCATTATTACGATTATATCACTACCTTCATATTAATTATTCTTTCTTTTATGGTGTGACCCTTTAGGTTCTCCATATTAAACCGGTTGTGAATAAATCAATTAGAATAATTCTAATCTTATTTATATAAATAAATTAAACTAATAATCTATTTAAATAAATAATATTTATTCTATAATAGGGATAAGTCTCCCTAGCGATCAAGGACTTTCCAGATAATATAAATTTCAACATTAATCATAAAAGAACCTGTGAGTAAATAGTTAACGTACAATTCAATCCTTCCACCGTACAATGTTCCAATTAAATATAAGACATGGAATTACTGTCAAGTCTTATTTTATTTAATTATATGTATTTTGATTAGAAAATGCACAACTCCATTTAATGCAAATTAGAAACTCATTTCTAATTTCATTCCAACTTGGCCAAGGATTCCTGGGTTGTCATTTAACGAATCACATAGGACATATCTCCTCTTTTACTAGAGGTGGTAGATTCTTTATTGATCATTCATTATCTCCATATATAACTCATTATACCCAAGCATACCCTTTTATATACCCTAAAGGGCTTTAAGGAATAAGTCAGAGTATAATTCATTACATATAAGATACTATGATGATCTCAAGTCCAAAGATCACTTGTACTACTATCATATTAGGAATTCCTATTAACAGGCGAGTAAAACTCCATTAGGTATTCCATAGTGAGTCACGTTCAGTGAACTTATTCTCCAATAAGCACCTACATACTTGCTTTAGTATCTCTACACAAATGATCATGAGATCAATCATCCTCATCCAATGAGCAAGCAACATATGTACCAATCTATCCGAATTTACTAATTCCCTTTTTAGTAATCCCACGATTGGGAACTATTTTAGTTTTAAAGCTTTCTAAGAATTTAGATCTCATTAGCATGATCATCATCATGATTCTAAAAGCATTGTTTAAAACTATGGGTTATTTACATATTATAAAAACAGCACTATGTAGATAATTAAATGCCTTTAATAAATGAATATTTTTATTAATAAATAAATAAGATTGTCTCCAAAGTATATGCTTTATCATCATCACATGATTGGCTTGTATGCATACTACTTTCAATCTCCCACTTGCACTAAAGCCAATCGCCATGGTATCTCATACCAACTTTTCTAAGTGACGATCAAACTGCATGTTGTGTTATAGCTTTAGTAAATGGATATGCAATGTTATCTTGAGAGTCTATATGCTCATCTTTCAATGATTTCTTTAATCAAAGTACCACAACACATGTTTAGATTCAAGTTGAGACTTAGGAACTATTCCTAGTTCTGTAATGAACTTTTCATCCGAAACATCAACTTGCAGCTTCGCTTATAGTTTTATACTTTGTCTTTGTCACTAAACCAGCTACCTTTTGCTGTTTGGAACCTTTCCAATTCACTGCACCATCTTCCAAGGTAACGACTTACCCTAAAGTGGATTTGTTATCTTCTTGGTCAGTCTGAAAACTTGAGTCTGTTTAGCACTCTAGTTTAATTCAGACTCATCATGTCATATGATGACATCCTTAGTGTCAGTTAAGTACTTTAAGCTGTTTATCACTGTCTCACAGTGATCTTCTCCAGAATATGACTGATCAACATCAAGTCTCGTATATTTCATTGCATACATGATAGCAGCTCATGCGATCTCTCTTTTATTGAGGACAATTTTAGAGAGATTCACTCCATGACTCATCATCATGAGACACCTTTTGGAGTTTGCTATGCTAAACGCCTTTAGCATCTAATGAATATACGTTTCCTTGGGTTAAGCCGAACATCCTTTTAAATCTTTCAATACAGATTTATATCCCCAATGTGGGATGTTCTACCCAAATCATTCATGGAGGAATGTTTAGACAACTTTATTTTAATCGATTGTAGCATAGGAATTTCATTTTCTATCAGTAACATATCATCAACATATAGTACAAGGAATGAAGCAGCGCTCCCACTAACCTTCTTGTATACACATGGTTCATCCTCATTTTTGATAAAATCAAACTCTTTGATTGTCTCATCAAAACGAATGTTCCATCTACGAGAATCTTGCTTCAATCCATGAATGGATTGTTGTAGCTCATATATATGATTTGTTTCAACCATTGAAACAAAAAACCATCTGACTGTATCATACATACATTCTCCTCTAATAATGTATATTTGAGGAAGGGCGTCTCCACGTCCATTTTGCCAGATTAAGTAATAATAAGCTGCAATCGCAAGTAAAATCCAAATGGACTTGAGCATAGCTTCAAAATCCATTTTAGATTTTATGGTCATCTACCATTTCTTTGAGTCTTTATTACTCATAGTTTGTTCGTAATTCTATAGATCATCATCATTTATGATGTGTACCTCATCGTCATCCTCTATGACAAATCCATACCTCTCAGGTATCTTCGGTACTCTTCCAGATTTATGAATAGGGTGTGATACAGTAGGTTCTTCCACTTGGTTAGGTACCTGACTCTGATCCATAGTAATTTGTGGTTCTTGAACTTCTTCAAGATATATCTTACTCCCACTGACCCCTTCATGGATAAACTCCTTTTCCAAGAAGGCAGCATGTTTCGCAACAAACACTTTTTGATCAGTTGGATGATAGAAATAATACCCTACAGTTTCTTTAGGATATCCCACAAATCTACACTTGTTAGATTTAGTCTGTAGCTTATCATGTTTAAACTTTTTGATATAAGTTGGACAACCCCAAGTCTTAACATGCTTAAGTTTTGGTTTCCTCCCCTTCCACATCTCATATGGAGTCTTTGGGGCGGATTTGGTAGATACATTGTTAAGTAGGTATGCAGCCGTTTCTAGGGCATAACCCTAGAAGGAAATTGGAAGGTCGATAAAACTCATCATGGATCGAACCATGTCCAACAGTGTTCGATTTCTCCTTTCAGATACTCCATTTAACTGTGGTGTACTTGGAGGAGTCCATTGTGAGATTATACCATTTTCTTTGAGACAATTGAGAAACTCACCGCTTAAGTATTCTCCACCTTGATCTGATTGAAGTATCTTAATACTCTTGCCCGTTTGTTTCTCTACTTTACTTCTGAACTCTTTGAACTTTTCAAATGATTCTGATTTGTATTTCATTAAATACACATATCCAAATCTTGAGTGATCATCAGTGAAAGTAATAAAATAAGAATACCCACCCCGTGCATTTGTTGTCATAGGTCCACAAACGTCTGTGTGAATCAACGCTAACAACTCTGTAACTCTTTCTCCTTTTCTACTAAAAGGAGATGTAGTCATTTTACCCATGAGACAAGATTCACAAGTTGGATATGATTCATAATCAGATAGCTCTAAGAGCCCATTCTTATGTAACTTGGATAATCTTATTTCATTGATATGACCGAGTCTACAGTGCCACATATAGGTATAATTAATATCATCTCTTTTCCTTTTCTCAGTTTGTTCAATTTGAAATATATTTTCTTGCAAGTCAAGTATATAAAGTCCATTTTTCAAATTACCAACATCATATAAAAAATTGCTTTTATAAATAGAACAACTGTTGTTATTTATTATAATGTCAAATCCATCCATATCTAATACGGAAATAGAAATAATGTTTCTAATGATATTCGGAACAAAATAACAATTATTTAAATAAATGGACTTGCCCGTAGGCTGTGCTAAACTATAAGTACCTACAGCTAATGCAGTAACCTTTGCTCCATTTTCCACTCGTAGCACAACCTCATCCTTGTTCAGCTTTCTACTTCTGACCAGTCCCTTCACATTATTACATATGTGAGAACCACAACCGGTATCCAATACCCAAGTAAAATTTTAACTTTTTGAAAAATTAATTTCAATCATGAACAAACCTTGATTGGAAGTCGAAGCTTCTCCAAGCTTCTTCTCTGCCAGAAACTTCTTGCAGTTCCTCTTCCAATGACCCGACTCGTTGCAATGGAAGCACATTCCTTTGCTAGCTGGATCAGGTTTTTTTTGTTCCTTTATGTTCACCTTACCCTTGGTCACCCGAGATTGGAAGAGCTCCTTAAATATCTCATATCTAGCAGTCCTATTTTGTTCACCATACAACTCCTTAAGGTGAAGTAACATAGTAGGAGCATCCATGTTTTCATGTTGACGCTAAAGCTCGTTATTCATGAATGCGAGCATGATGCATCGAGCCACAGATGCGTCATTTTGCCTCTTTACAATGGTGGCAATTTCTTCCTCAGATAATGATTCTGGAACAGTTCTAGAGACAGTTGAATTTAGGACATAAGAAATCTTTTCAGCAGTGAGAACAATTATCAGATTTCTTAGCCAGTCCTCATAATTCAGGTCGGTAAGCTTATTTGCATTAAGTATGCTTCGTAGTGAGATTAGTGATTTTGACATTTTTAAAATTCTGCATGTGAAAAGATAATATTTTAGCAAACATTCATTTTTATTAATTTTTGCATACCAAAATAAATTTAGGTCTTTATTTTAAATTGGTATCTCCCACTATTTTCATCAAACTATATTACCCTCACTTATATAGTTCGGCAACATCTAATTAAAGATTTGCTAGTGAGAATAAGGATCCCATTTCAAATGTATATAGCCTTATGGATAGCACAACAAACGATATATAAATAAATAGGTAGACAACTCTTGTCAATTACATCAACATGTAACTCCTTATATTTTGCCTCTTACATCATAATGGTCAAGTGTGTGCACATCCGAACTAAAATAATTTAAGTTAAGTCCAACCTAGCACTTCCATAAATTCAAAAAAAAACAATGTTCGTCCTTGTGGATAGCACAACAAGACTATATTGTTCAGTTTACTTGATAAGCATCAAATGTGATTAATTAACATCTTAAATACGTAATACTCGCCTTGTGGATAGCACAACAAGCTCATACTAAATATTTAATACTCTATTAATTTATCATGCTAGAAGGCGACGCTCGATATTCCAAATATCATTTGAACGCTTCAGACTTAATATAATTTCTTTGAGGGATTTGTTATTATATTGTCTCATCTTGTTTAGCGCGCATGCACACACACACACACACACACACACACACACATATATATATATATATATATATATATAAAATACGCGTCATTTTATTAAACATACAAAGCATGTTTGCATAAAATAAAATATATATAATACTTAGCATGCACATATAGAATACTATATTATACCCAGATTGATTATGGACTTTTATTCTAGTTTGGTTCACTCAAGCCACTAAGTGAACCAAAAGGTCAAACCTAAGGGTGCAAGAAATAAAATTTAAACGTAACTATTACATTTAAACCCGGGCTCATACAAACGGGTCTTCACGCGATCCTTGCTCTTTGGTCTCTAATTTCTTCAAGATAATTCTAACTATTTCTATTACATTAAACTATTTAATTTAAATAGAAACATTGATCAGCAGTCAAGGGGAAGTACATAGGAGGGAGATAGAATTTACATCGAGAAAAAAATTAGAGAAGACGAGGTACGCAGACCCCATTTAATAAAATCCATTCATTCAAGCATTCAACTAAAATAAAATCCAATCACATTGGTCAATAGTCCATAATCAACCCCATTTATATTCATACATGTCACCATATGTATCAATAAATAAATATTCACCTCATGAATTAAAACATTCCATATATATATGAGTATCATTTAATGGGCAATTTTAAATTGTATGAAATTCAATTTCAAGATTAAAATAAACTCTTTATTTTAATTATAAAATTATTAAGTATATTATATATATATATATATATATATAACCTTAAATAAACTCCTAATCCATTCTTTAAAAAAAACGTGATGCAGGATGTGTTTTTCCTTGAAAACCGCGGTCATCTACTTTCCTGCAGGAGGTAGTAATATATATTATATATATAATATGTTACAACACTAAGTTACATTTTGAATCAAGTAATCCGTATATATACTATATGCATATATAATTACGTGATAAAGGCTTCTGGTAGCTTATCCACCTTTTCGCTACATGTATGCTGACATAATAAGGTTCTTGAAAAAAATGTGTTTCGTCCGAAAAAAAAAACTTTTGCCAAAATTATTTTTTTCCAGTTCGAAAATTGCTCTTTTTTTCATAAAATTAATTTTATACAATAAAATTATGCCCAATAAATTATTCTAAATTCATACTCAAACATATATGAAATCAAAATAATTAATAATTGCATAAAGATTTGGCTCTGATACCACTATTGGGTTTGTACGAAATCGTGATGTAATTAAATTACAAAACTTAGCGGAAGCATTGTATATCAGAGTTTAAAAATTTCTACAAAACCATTACCCGGATCATCCTTTATACAAATTATTAATTTAAACGATAAATAAGAAGTTATGGAATTCATACCCTTGTAGAACGAAGCTTCCACACGTACGAGTTCAACTCCTTGTTCTTCGTGATCTCCTTGAATTTCCGGGTTAGATTCTTTCCTTTGATCAACGTTAGCCACCCAAGTGTTTGGCCTCTAGAGGTGATCCACCAAGGAAGAGGAATTATTAAGGAGGGTGGTTGACTTATTTTTTTATCCTCTATAGAAAAGGAGTACTCTCTAACAATTGAAATTGCATCAAGTAATATCTATTATAACACTCTTCTTATATAGATATTGGTCAACCCTTCTAATCCTATTAGACATGGAATTTCTTTTAATTAATTAAACTTCTTTAATTAATTTAGGCTTCCCACCACATTGGGAATAATTAATTAAATTTATTTAATTAATTTGTCTCCTAATCTTATTAGAAATAAATGAGAGTACTAATATTAAATTAATTACTAAACTCCTTTAGAAATTAAAATAATAATAATTGTAATAATATTAATAAGACTCCTCTTATTAATTTATATTTAATATTTCTAAAATATTAAATAATAAATATTAAGTTATTTAATTTATTCTATCACTATAGATTAAATTAAGTACACTTAATGCATTATTACGATTATGCCATTACCTTCTTATTAATTATTCTTTCTTTTATGGTGTGATCCTTTAGGTTCTCCATATTAAACCGGCTGTGAATAAATCAATTAGAACAATTCTAATCTTATTTAAATAAATAAATTAAACTAATAATCTATTTAAATAAATAATATTTATTCTACAATAGGGATAAGCCTCCTTAGCGATCAACGACTTTCCAGATAATATAGATTTCAACATTAATCATAAAAGAACCTGTGAGTACATAGTTACCGTACAATTCAATCCTTCCACCATACAATGTCCTAATTAAATATAAGACATGAAATTTCTATCAAGTCTTATTTTATTTAATTATATATATTTCGATTAGAAAATGCACAACTCCATTTAATGCAAATTAGAAACTTCTTTCTAATTTTATTCCACCTTGGCCAAGGATTCTTGGGTTGTCATTTAACGAATCACATAGGACATATCTTCTCTTTTACTAGAGGTGGTAGATTCTTTATTGATCATTCATTATCTCCATATATAACTCATTATACCCAAGCATACCCTTTTATATACCCTAAAGGGCTTTAAGGAATAAGTCAAAGTATAATTCATTACATACAAGATATTATGATGATCTCAAGTCCAAGGATCACTTGTACTACTATCACATGAGGAATTCCTATTGACAGGCGAGTAAAACTCCATTAGGTATTCCATAGCGAGTCACGTTCAGTGAACTTATTCTCCAATAAGCACCTACATACTTGCTTTAGTGTCTCCACACAAATGATCATGAGATTAATCATCCTCATCCAATGAGCCAGCAATATATGTACCAATCTATCCAGATTTACTAATCCCCTTTTTAGTAATCCCACGATTGGGAACTATTTTAGTTTTAAAGCTTTCTAAGAATTTAGATCTCATTAGCATGATCATCATCATGATTCTAAAAGCATTGTTTAAAACTATGGGTTATTTACATATTATAAAAACAGCACCATGTAGATAATTAAATGCCTTTAATAAATGAATATTTTTATTAATAAGTAAATAAGATTGTCTCCAAAGTATATGCTTTATCATCACATATGATTGACTTGTATGCATACTACTTTCATATATGGCTTAGTGATACATGAAATATGGTTTAAAGTTGTCTTGATTATGATCAACTAGCATTAGCATGATTTATAACGATTTCAAAGACGAACTCGGACAATTTTTGCAGACTAAGTTTTATAAACTTGGAGTGGTTATATTATGACCTTGTTAACATGTGTAGATACATGTACAAATAAGTAGGACATGTGATTCGAAGTTACCTTGCATGATTAGTTTAGTATGACATAGATTTTGAGAATAAAACTTAGAAATTTTGAAACTAAGATGGACGAATATTGAGTTACTTGCATTCTGACCTTATGTGCAAGCATGATAGGACTTTTATGCCCCTAGGCATGATTGGTATGTGCACACAACTAGTTAGACGTGATATGCGCTATACGAACATGTTTTAAAGTAAGTTTTCAAAGTATGAACTATATTAGCTATATGTAAATAAATTGGATGTATGTGAGCATGCGTATTGAAGGATGTTTAACATCGTTATGTGGTTTAGTGATTTTAAAATTAAACTCTTGTTGCACGAACTCACTTAACCTTGAATAAATGGAAATTTTTGAATAAAGTTATAAAGTGTGAAAATAACTTAAAGTTAACACAAGAGGTACCAAACCTGGACCAAGACCTCTCAACGTGTGTATATGTTGTGTTAGTACCCATGCATGCTAGAAAACCAAAATGGAACCAGAAATCAAAAGGCAACTCTGGACTGGCCAGGAAAGGGTGCAGCTGCACCCATCCCAAGGCCAACTGTAGCGTAGCTGCGCCATAGGGCAATTTTGCCTGACTATTTTAATTATGATCTAAACCTTAAAGCATGTGTGTATGAATGTCTTAAGCTATAATATTGGACTGAAGTGATGTTTTAAGTATACAAGCATGTAATGGTTATATAAAACCCATATTTGACAAATTTTGTTAAGGTTTACAAAACGCAAGTACAATGGAAATTATGCATCTACGAGTTTTAAATGTGTATCAAAACACATAGCTAGACAAGTGTACGATAAATATATCTGAACGTTGATGTCAAGTATATGTGACTAAGGTATACCTATACATACCTAGTTATGATGTTTAACTTATATAAAGATGTAAAGTCGTAACTATTCGATATATAAAGAATATCAAATCAAGATGTAAAGTTTTATTATGTAATTTCGACGATTTGAATCATGGAATAAATCAATTCAAAAGTATGAAATTAATAAAAGATTTTATTTATAGGATATAAAAAAGTTTAAATTATTTCGCATTTTTATTAAGTATAACATCGGATATGATGTAAAGACAAGAATTGTAAATGACCAAGATTGAGAACTTATTAAGCTTTTGGGATCGACATGTAGATCCTGGAAATAAAAGAGGAATTAATATATTAAGTGGTATCAAAGTCAAGTTGTATTCATTAAATTATGAATGGAAGTTATAAATAATTTGACGAAAATTATATCGTGACACACTAGGTCCGAGGTTCAAGGGACCCAGATTTGGGGGTGTTATAGGTTGGTATCAGAGCTGTAGGTTATACACCTTAGGTAAGAGTACCTTAGGCTATAACCTTAGAGAGGGAGAGTAAAGATAATGAAGAATAAACTTGGATAGAGTTTAAGTGATAAGAAATAAATTTTAGAATTTTATAAAGAAGGGATTAAAATATAAATGATTCAAAGAAGAATCTTGAAGTAACTAGAAGATGAGAATCAGGAGTCACCTGACTCCAGTAATGAAGCTGTTAAGTGTTAATAAATAGGCAATGTCTATAAGATGAAGATAACAAATATAATGGGAATAAACTCAAAAGGAGTCTAGTTAATGAATTCAGAAAATTCATATGAAATAAGTTGAGAGATATAGGTTTCAAAGGAAAACCTGAAGAGCCAGAAGATCAGGGAACACCTGAGTTGAATAATCAAAAGATTGTGATTAAAGGAAGAAGGTCGTAAAAGATTAATACACATCAAAAATGAGAAAGAATCATAAGGTAAACCGATGTTAGAATAAGATCACGACGTGATCAGATTGTGTTATGAAATGATAAAAGGTTTGTAATGATTGAGTAGTTATAGCTTGATGCTATAAAGAGAATATACCATGAAATGATACGGGATAAACTCATAAGGAGTTGTAAATGATGAGATTACGAAAAATTCGTATCGAGCAAAGAGCAAGATAAGAGTAAGATAGAGCTAGGTGGGATTTCAATTCACGACTCATGATAATAGCTGAGTGTACAATTCCTTGTATGGGCGGGGAATTTGTGCTTGGTTTAAGAACCACTTAGCCTCCTATATTGATTTAATGGTTAAGTTGAGCAATTCCTTGTATGGACAAAGGATTTGTCCTTGGTTTAATAAACTGCTTAACTTCATATACTAATTAGTGGCCGAGTGTACTAATTCTTTGTATGGACAGAGGATTGTGTTTGGTTCAACGAGCACTTAGTCTATTATACTGATAATCATTGAAATGTTAGAGTCGCGATATCAATATACATATGGAGGGAAGGTGATTCTTTTTTGATATTTATATTTGATAGTTAGAAACTATTAAGATTAAGTTAGAGAATATTAAGATTAGGCGCGAGTTCTTAAAACTTCTGCTTATGGTACGTTTGTGACTTATAGTTGTATGTATGTTTTAGAGCCCCTGAGCGTATGGACAGTCCCTGATTGGTTCTTGGACTACGTATTGCTAGAACAAATTCTTAAACTTATATTTCTGTGGTAAGTTCTTGAACTTCCCAGGGTGTGGTAAGTTTGATGAACTATACTGGGAATAGATATATTATATATCAAGAATTAAGAGTTTTGGTATAGTGAGCATTGATGGTATTGAAGATTGATAGGATGATGAAGCAATGGAGTAAAAGATTGAAGTTGATGGAGAAATATGAATTTTTCTAAATCTTCTAGCTATGCTAGATTTTCAAAATTTATTAACTTCGTGCTAATGTTTTCTGTAACGAATGAGAATTTTATATTAATTTTAAATATTTATTGAATTAAATAAATATTTTAATTAATTTATTTATTGAGTTAAATAAATAATGTAATTATAGTGGAGTATTTTAATTAAGTATAATATATTAATTAAATAAATATTTAATATTTAATTTAATTGATGTATATTGATTTTATGATTCTAATTTAATTGAGATAGTTAAATTAGATGAAGTTTATATGATAATTGATACATGAAAATATAATTAGCAAGTAAATATAATTGTTATGTGATAATTTTTATGTGGTTAATTGATATTAGCCTTTATTTAATTAAATTAGAATGTTAAGATTTAATTAAATAAAATATAACATTTAATCTATGTGTTAAAGAATTTATTAAAAGAATAAAAAGGGTTTTAAATTAGTTTTGCCCAAACAAGGCACTTAAAACTGTTTTAATCTCATTTTGCCAAACAGGGCCCTAACTACTAATAATATATTTTTAAAATAAAGCTGTTTTGGCCAAACAAGCCTTAGGCTTTTTAAATTCCAAATTTGTAACTCATGTATTAATTATAATTATTATATGGTTTAATACTTAACAGTTATATTATATAATTATACGTATAATATATATGTATATCAGTTATACAAATAGTTTTACGTTAGTTAAAAGAACACAACAAAGAAGAAAGAAAGAACAAAGAGAAAAGAGTGAAAAGAGAGAGGAGAAGAAGAGAGAAAGAAGAAGGGGGAATGTTTTGAGAAATCAAAGAGATAATCATCACCATCATCCTCTTCTCCAAAATAATCTAAGGGTATAATCTAAACTCTTGAAAATTTTAAAGTTATGTTCTTCAAGTTTTTGCTTCTCTGTAATTATTTTTTTAAAAATCATTTGATTTTGATTATTACATGTTGTAGCATACATATATACTATTATATCGGTGTTATGTGATAATCTAGATGGTTCAATTCACGTAAATACGATGAATATAAAGAAATCATATTCATAGTAATTTACAGTGAACTTATTTTGAAAATAGTCTTTTAAATTATCCAAATTGAGGTTTGATTGTTAATTTTGTTTAATTTGATCATGGATTATGATAATATGTTAAGGAATAGAGTTAATACAATTGGAATTACATGATTTGGTTTAAAAACGAACTCACAGCAGTAATTTTCGTCAAGAAGGCTTAAGAATGTTGTTTTCTTCAAAAATCATAAAAATTATGTTTTGATTATGTGTTATAGTATTTATGAATGTTATAATCATGTTAAAACTTTAAGGTTTTATTTTCATAAAGTTTTATATGCATTATGTTGATAAAAATAGGATTTGGGTGCGAAGAAATAAGCTAAATTGGCTTATTTCTCTGCACAATCGCGAGTTGGGGGAACCCACCAGTAGTGGGTCCTCCCCAATGGGGCTGTAAGCCTAGGGAACCCCGCCCCAGCGGGGCTAGGGGCTGTCCAGGATTTTCAGTTTGTGTTCCGTGAAGTTTTTGTGCAATACATGTTAGCTAACTTAATGTGATGACATGTTAAGTGTATTAGACAATGAGATAACATATTTTTAATATGTTTTAAATATTTTGAAGTCTCATCTTGATATATTAAATGTGTACATGGATATTACTTTCATAAGGTACAATACGATAGTTTAAAATGTTATGTGCGTATGTTTTGCATGTTGTGAGTTGAACCTAAGCAAGAAGTTCAACGGTTTAAACATCATGATGATGTACTAATTGATGTTATAAACATAATATATAATGTAGGATAATTGTGAAAGTGGTTTGTAATTATAAAGTGTAGCTTGTGCTTGAGGCAAGTTTTCTAAACCTATCTTTTACGTTTATGCAAGTTTTCTAACCCTTACTCTTTATATTATGCAAGTTTATTTTCGATTCTTAACTTGTTAATTCTTGTACAAGTTATTTTGTATTCAAATGTTCATATTGAACAAGTATGGAAGTTATTATTGAAATAATGTGATCTTGACTTATTTGTTCAAGCAAGATCTACTTAATCTTTCAAATGCTTTACGTTATTTCTAAAGCATGCTTATCTAATATGAAGTCGATTGTTATGACTTATACTTGGTTCATAATTCTTGTATTATTGAACTCTTAATAATTTTTAGTCGATTCAACTACTCCTTAGTTGATGATAGTTGAAAACTCCAAATTTCTTTTAGCTATCCAAACCAAAATTTCTTTGGTGCGGACTTGTATCAAATACTAAGATGAACAACTCTATTTATTAGGAGAGGTTACTACGTGAAAGCGTTAAATATTTGTGCACAATACATGGTACGAAGGGTTGATCCCCCTAAGTACGAGTTAGATTCTATAGTCTAAATGACTGTTAAAGGTTTTAAACGAAAATGTTTATAACCTAGAACATAGTTAAAGGTCTTATGACCCTCAGGTGATTCAATATTCGAAATTCTAAGTATTGATGAAAGAATTATTATTCAATTTTTTATTGTTGATGAAAGTAAAGTTATTCAAATCTATTGAAGCTATTCAGTTTATATCATATTATTGTTATATTCCAAGTGAGCTTTTGTTTGCTCACTCTTGTATATTTCATAATTACTTGCAGTTAAAGCCGAGAACGTTGACGTACCGTCAACAAGTAAAGGGAAAGGCAAGATAAACAAGTAAAAACTTATTGTCTTTGATTGTGATTGTAATAAGACATGTTTATAATATTTTATTTCCGCACTTATTTGTTATGTTAAGGTTAGCAAACCTGGGATATTTTCGGATTAAGGTTATAATCCTTTTTCATAAGGAAGATTTTATTTGATGATGAGGTTGTAAATCTTTTTCCATTCCTTATTATTGAGTATATATATGTTTTATTTAGATAGTGAACCCCAAATCATGTGAAAATGAAGTACCCAAATTTGGGGGTGTCACAGGTTGGTATCAGAGCAGTAGGTTATGAACCATAGGTGGGGAAAAAACCTTCGGTAGTAGCCTTATAGGAAGATCGAACAGATATCGATGATAGGTGAAGATAATAAATTCACTTATGTGCTATGCGTTTATATTCTAGTATTTGAAGAGTGTCGATTGATGTCATGTAATAATTGAACTTTAAAATTTTCTTGTCAGGATGACGAACGTTAGAGAGTCTAGTCAGGCTAGAGAGGAGTTACCTCAGATGCCGAGGGACGAAAAACCCCGGGACATCCATGTTGTCTGGGAGCAGTTGGTTAGGAGAGATCCATCTCCATTGATCACCATAGCTGGTCAGGAGCATGAGCCGATATCTAACTGAGATGATGAGGACGAGGATGAGTCAGAAGAGTCAGAGGAGGAGGAGGATCCTGAGAAGGAATTCCCACCTCACTCTACTAGTGCTGAGATGTATGAGGCGATCTACGACCGTAACATGGAGCTACATGGTCGAGTCGGAGAGCTTGAAGTAACCATACAACAGCGGGATGAGACGATCGAAGATCTGGACATTGAGGTTGGAAACGTGAATTGGGATTTGATTCACACAGAGAGTGATAGAAGCGAAGCATGGGCTGAACTAGCGAAGCTAAAGCACGATATCCAGGAGGAGTCAGTAAAGCGTGCCAGAGCGGAGGAAACAAGCTTGAGGGCTACTCAACGTGCCAATTGAGCTGAGGATGAGGCTCAAGCAAAGAAGGCCAAGTTGAGGGAGACAGAATACGCTTTCCATACGACTATAGAGAGGGCTCAAGATCGTGTCTTCTATTACCCAGCTCAGTTCCAAGGTTTACCATGGTACATGGTGGATCGCAGGATAACATTTCTGGTGATGGAGGAACAACGCAGAGAGGCTGTGCGACGTCGTAACATGCCTAGATAGAAGAGTCATTATTTATGTGTTTCTTTATGTAATAAATGTAAATCCCATATTGAGATAATAATGGGATAAGATAATAACGTAATCCTGCAACTTCCAGTTCAGGAAAGATGATGTAATAGCAGAGATGCTATATATATTCTGTGTTTTTAAAACAACGAATGAATGAATAAAGAAGTTTATTGACGTGCTATGTGTTCATATATGAATAGAGTTAATCTAAATGTTTAAAGTATGAACTTGAAAACTTAAGAATTGAGTAAAGGATCTAATAAGGATATTTTTTAACAGAAAATGCCTCCTAGAAGAAGACTTACACGTCAAAACCCCGAGGGTTCGACGAACAACAACAATAATAATGATGGGACGAATCCTAATTCAGTTAAGTAATTAGTGAATTTGCTGACGGAAGCGCTTGCGAATCAACTGCGCAGGGTACGACTTTCAAGGAATTTAAGGCAGTAGGGCCGCCAGAGTTTAAGGGATCGGCAAACCTGATAGAGGCTCAGACGTGGGTGATGGAAATGGAGAAGGTATTTGACGTGGCTAGATTTAGCGAAGACTAAAAGACGGCGTTCGCGACTTTTATGTTGAAGTCGGATGCTAGCTTCTGGTGGCAGGCCAACAAGACTAGAGAGGGGGAAGGAGTGATAGTGTGGGAACGTTTCAAGGAGATGCTCTTTGAAGTGTACTTCCCTGTTAGATCACAGGACCAGATGGAGGTCTGGTTTCTAGGACTTAAGTAGGGAGGAGTGACGGTGTCAGAGTATGTCGTGAAGTTCAACGAGCTGGACAGGTTCGCTACGTACCAGGTCAGTACTGACGCTAGGAAGGCGAGAAGGTTTGAGTAAGGATTGAAGCCCTGGATCTACAGCAAGGTCTCCATGTTCCAGCTGAACACGTTTGCAGCTGTGTTGGAGAAGGCAATCCTCGCTGAAGGTGGAAGCGACGCGGTGACTAAGTTCAATCAAGACAAGAAGAAGAAAAATGAGACAAAAACCAAGGCTGGTGGTAGCGGGGCTATCAACCAGAAAAGGAAATGGAATGACAACACCTCAGCTGGATGTCAACATGGAAATCAACAAAAGAAGAAGATTGAAGCATGTGTGACATGCCGGAAGAATCACACTGGAGTGTGCATGAAGGGGAGACGGGTGTGCTTCAACTGTGGTTAGGAAGGCCACATTACGCCTAATTGCCCCAAAGAAGGGAGATTGTTACACATATGGATCCAAGGATCACATGGCTCATAACTGCCCGAACAAGCCAGTAACAGGGTCAACAGGGAATGGAGGAAATGCCAGCGGCAACACTCTGACTATCGCTGGACCACTACAGGCCGTTCGACCCACTGTCCGCACATTCAATATGACGGTGAAGGATGTTGTACAATCAAAAGATGTGGTGTTAGGTATTATTCTGGTTAATAGTATAAATGCATATGTATTATTTGATTCGGGTGCTAGTTGCTCATTCATATCTGAGGATTTTTCTAACACCCTAAACTTACCTAAAGAGCAATTAGTTTATCCCTTGAACATAGAGATTGCGAATAGGGAGGTTATTCCTGTTAGGTTTGTATACAAGAACTGTAGATTGGACATTAAGGGTCAGGAATTGAGGGTAGATTTGATACCTATAAAACTTTGGGAATTCAATGTGATTTTGGGTATGGATTGGTTGTTTAACCATGGGGCGATAATCGACTGTCAGAAGAAGTCGGTAAATCTTACGACTCCGTCAAAGTTAGTCTTCTATGGTAGCAAATTGCCTAGACAAGCGAGTTGTCTGAAGGTAATGCAAGCCAAGAAACTTTTGACGCAAGGCTGTGCAGGATATCAAGCCTACATAGTAGATACTCGTAAGGAGAGCTCAAAGATAGAAGAGATATCCGTGGTTAGGGGGTTTGTGGACGTATTTTTGAGCGACTTGCCAGGACTTCCGCCAGATAGGGAGATAAAGTTCATAATCGACTTAGCGCCAAGAACCACTCCGATTTCGAAAGCTCCGTACACAATGACTCCAGTCGAGATGAAGGAGTTGATGGTTCAACTGCAAGAATTGCTGGACAAGAAGTATATTCAGCTTAGCGTTTCACCATAGGGAGCACCAGTTTTATTCGTGAAGAAGGATGGATCGATGCGGATTTGCATTGATTATAGGGAATTGAATAAAGTTACGATCAAGAATAGGTATCCTTTACCTAGGATTGATGACTTGTTCGATCAACTAAAGGGTGCTAGGTACTTCTCGAAAATAGATTTGAGAAGTGGGTATCATCAGTTGAAGGTAAGAAGAGAAGATATACCGAAGACGGCTTTTAGGACTCGGTATGGTCATTACGAGTTCTTAGTGATGTCATTTGGTCTAACCAATGCACCAGTTGCATTTATGGACTTAATGAATAGGGTATTTAAGCCATTCTGGATAAGTTTGTAGTAGTGTTCATAGATAACATCCTGATTTATTCCAAAACTGAGGAGGAACACACTGAAAATTTGAGACTAACGTTAGAATCGCTGAGATGGGAGAAGCTTTACGCTAAATTCTTGAAATGCGAGTTCTGGTTAGAACGTATGCAATTTCTTGACCACGTGATTGACAAAGACGGGATTTCGGTAGATCCGTCGAAGGTTGAAGCTGTAATGAATTGGGATCAGCCGAAGACGCCGTCTGAAGTGAGGAGTTTCTTGGGATTGGCAGGTTATTATCGAAGATTTATCCAAGACTTTTCCAAAATCGCAACTCCGTTGATAAATTTGACTTGTAAAAAAGTTAAATTTGTTTGGACGAAAAACTGTGAGGAAAGTTTCCAAGAACTGAAGAAGAGGTTGAGTACTGTGCCAGTGTTGTCTTTGCCGGATAGTAAGGGAAATTTCGTAGTATATAGTGATGCCTCACATAAGGAATTAGGCTGCGTACTGATGCAGAATGGCAAAGTCATTGCCTATGCATCACGTCAGCTGAAGGAGTACGAGAAAGGGTATCCGACCCATGACTTAGAATTGGCGGCAGTAGTGTTTGCTCTTAAGATTTGGAGACACTATTTATATGGAGAAAAGTGTGAGATATACACGGATCATAAGAGTTTGAAGTATATCTTCACCCAAAAGGATTTGAAAATACGCCAAAGGAGATGGTTGGAACAGATCAATGTTTATGACTGCGAGATACTTTACCATCCGGATAAAGCTAACGTCGTCGCCGACGCTTTAAGTAGGAAGGGTTGGGAGAAGTTGAATATGTTAACTGATCAGGATCAGTTGATAGCAGAGATGGCTAAGTTAGAGCTGGAAGTGAAGTATCCAAAGGAATCGAATGAGAAGTTGTTTCAAGTAACTACTGGTTCTACTCTGGTAGACAAAGTGAAAGAGTCACAACTTCACGACGAAGAATGCGAAAAGATCCGAAAGAGAATAGCCGATGGTGAAGAAATCAAGTTCAAGCTCGATAATGACGGACTATTACGATTTGAAGGAAGAATATGGGCACCGCCAATACCAGAAGTCAAAGAGGAGGTTTTGAACGAAGCTCATAGTTCGAGGTATTCGATTCACCCTGGGAGTACGAAGATGTACCAGGATCTCAGACACCATTTTTGGTGGCCGAATATGAAGAGGGACGTTGTGGAATGCGTTGCGAGATGCTTAACGTGCCAGAAAGTTAAAGCAAAACACCAGAGACCAAGTGGATTACTGCAACCGTTGGAAATTCCAGAATGGAAGTGGGAATATATCACGATGGATTTTGTGGTTGGTCTTGCAGCAACTCAGAAGGGTTTTGATGTGGTATGGGTAATAGTGGATCGACTGACGAAGTCAGCACATTTCCTACCTATCAAGATTAAGTTCAACTTAGACCAGTTAGCGAAGTTGTACGTGAAGGAAATTATCTCTCGACACGGTGTTCTGGTGTCGATTGTGTCCGATAGAGATCCGCATTTTACGTCGAATTTCTGGAAGCATTTACAAGAATGTTTGGGAACGCAATTACGAATGAGTTCGGCGTACCATCCTCAGACTGATGACCAGAGCGAGAGAACGATTCAGATGCTAGAGGACATGCTGAGAGCTTGCGTGATGGAATTCAAAGGAAGCTGGGATGATCATCTACCGTTGGTGGAGTTCGCCTACAACAATGGTTACCACGCGAGTATCGGCATGCCACCTTTCAAAGCGTTATACGGCAGGAAGTGCAGAACTCCCTTATGTTGGGATGAGGTTGGTGAAAGACAACTGTTGGGACCGAAACTGGTACAACAAACTGCAGAAATCGTGAAGCTGATTAGAACGAGATTGGTTGCTGCTCAAGACAGACAAAAGAAGTATGCCGATAAACATCGTCAGAATCAAGAATTTTGACCAGGAAGCTTCGTTTTCCTGAAGGTATCTCCCTGGAAGGGGAAGATTCGATTTGGCAAGAAGGGGAAGCTGAGTCCCCGATTTATTGGACCTTTCGAGGTACTGCGAAAGGTTGGCGAAGTGGCTTATGAGATTACGTTACATCCGGAGCTAGATAACATACATAACGTTTTCAATATTTTCGTGTTACGACCTTAAAAACACGACTACAAGCATATAATAGAATACGAACCTTTACAGTTTGATAAAGACTTAACATATGAAGAAGTTCTTGTTCAAATAGTGGATAGAAAGGAACAAGTACTTAGAAACCAAATGATACCTTTTGTTAAGGTAATCTGGAGGAACCACAGTACTGAAGAAGCCACGTGGGAACTCGAAGATGTAATGAAGAAGACATATCCCCAATTATTTTCTTAGTTGTTTGTGTAAATTCTTGTACACCGATCTGGGGATAGAATCTTTTTTAAGGGGAAAGAATGTAACAGATGAGATATTATTTTTGTTTGTGATTCTGGGGACAGAATCCTTTTAAGGAGGGAAGATTGTAACGAATGAGAATTTTATATTAATTTTAAATATTTATTGAATCAAATAAATATTTTAATTAATTTATTTATTGAGTTAAATAAATAACGTGATTGTTGTGGAGTATTTTAATTAAGTGTAATATATTAATTAAATGAATATTTAATATTTAATTTAATTGATGTATATTAATTTTATGATTCTAATTTAATTGAGATAATTAAATTAGATGAAGTTTGTGTGATAATTGTTACATGAAATTATAATTAGCGAGTATTTATAATTGTTATATGGCAATTTTTATGTGATTAATTGATGTTAGCTTGTATTTAATTAAATTAGAATGTTAAGATTTAATTAAATAAAGTGTAACATTTAATCTATGTGTTAAAGGATTTATTAAAAGAATAAAAAGGATTTTAAATTAGTTTTACCCAAACAAGGCCCTTAAAACTGTTTTAATCTCGTTTTGCCAAACAGGGCCCTAGCTACTAATAATCTATTTTTTAAAATAAAGTTGTTTTGGCCAAACAAGCCTTATGGCTTTTTAAATTCCAAATTTGTAACTCAGGTATTAATTATAATTATTATAATTATTATGTGGTTTAATACTTAACAGTTATATTATATAATTATACGTATAATATATATGTATATCAGTTATACAAATAGTTTTACGTTAGTTAAAAGAACAAAACAAAGAAGAAAGAAAAAACAGAGAGAAAACAGAGAAAACAGAGAGGAGAAGAAGAGAGAAAGAAGAAGGGGGAAGGTTTTGAGAAATCAAAGAGATAATTATCACCATCATCTTCTTCTCCAAAATAATCTAAGCGTATAATCTAAACTCTTGAAAATTTTAAAGTTATGTTCTTTAAGTTTTTGCTTCTCTCTAATTAGTTTTCTTTAAAAATTATGTGATTTCGATTATTACATGTTTTAGCATATATATATATATATATATACACTATTATATAAGTGTTATGTGATAATCTAGATGGTTTAATTCACGTAAATACGATGAACATGAAGAAATCATGTTCATAGTAATTTACAGTGAACTTATTTTAAAAATAGTCTTTTAAATTATAAAAATTGAGGTTTGATTGTTAATTTTGTTTAATTTGATCATGGATTATGATAATATGTTAAGGAATAGAGTTAATATAATTGGAATTACGTGATTTGGTTTAAAAATGAACTCACAGTAGCAATTTTTATCAAGAACGCTTAAGAATGTTGTTTTTTTCAAAAATCATGAAAATTGTGTTTTGATTATGTGTTATAGTGTTTATGAATGTTATAATCATGTTAAAACTTTAAGGTTTTGTTTTCATAAAGTTTTATATACATTATAATGATAAAAATCGGATTTGGGTACGAAGAAATAAGCCAAATTGGCTTTTTTTTGCACGATCGTGAGCTGGGAGAATCCACCAGCAGTGGGCCCCGCCCTAGCGGGGCTGTAAGCCTAGGGAACCCCGCCCCAGCGAGGGTAGGGATTGTCCAGGATTTTCAGTTTGTTTTTCGTGAAGTTTTTGTGCGATACATGTTAGCTAACTTAATGTGATGACATGTTATATGTATTAGACAATGAGATAACATATTTTTAATATGTTTTAAATATTTTGAAGTCTCATCTTGATATATTAAATGTGTACATGGATATTACTTTCATAAGGTATAATACGATAGTTTAAAATGTTATGTGCGTATGTTGTGCATGTTGTAAGTTGATCCTAAGCAAGAAGTTCAACGGTTTAAACATCATGATGATGTACTAATTAATGTTATAAACATAATATAAAATGTAGGATAATTGTGGAAGTGGTTTATAATTGTAAAGTGTAGCTTGCGCTTGAGGCAAGTTTCCTAAACCTATCTTTTACGTTTATGCAAGTTTTCTAACCCTTACTCTTTATATTATGCAAGTTTGTTTTTGATTCTTAACTTGTTAATTCTTGTACAAGTTATTTTGTATTCAAATGTTCATATTGAACAAGTATGGAAGTTATTATTGAAATAATGCGATCTTGACTTATTTGTTCAAGCAAGATCTACTTAATCTTTCAAATGCTTTAAGTTATTTCTAAAGCATGCTTATCTAATATGAAGTCAATTGGTATGACTTATACTTGGTTCATAATTCTTGTATTATTGAACTCTTAATGATTTTGAGTCGATTCAACTACTCCTTAGTTGATGATAGTTGAAAACTCCAAATTTTCTTTTAGCTATCCTAACCAAACTCTCTTTGGTGCAGACTTGTATCAAATACTGAGATGAACAAGCCTATTTATTTGGGGAGATTACTACACGAAAGCGTTAAATGTTTGTGCATAATAAATGGTACGAAGGGTTGATCCCCTTAAGTACGAGTTAGAGTCCATAGTCTAAATGACTGTTAAAGGTTTTAAACGAAAATGTTTATAACCTAGGACATAGTTCAAGGTCTTATGACCCTCAGATGATTCAATATTCGAAATTCTAATTATTGATGAAAGAATTATTATTCAATTCTTTATTGTTGATGAAAGTAAAGTTATTCAAATCTATTGAAGCTATTCAGTTTATATCATATTATTGTTATGTTTCAAGTGAGCTTTTGTTTGCTCACTCTTGCATATTTCATAATTACTTGCAGTTAAAGCCGAGAACGTTGACGTACCGTCAACAAGTAAAGGGAAAGGCAAGATGAACAAGTGAAGACTTGTAGTCTTTGATTGTGATTGTAATAAGACTTGTTTATAATATTTTATTTTTGCAGTTATTTGTTTATGTTAAGTTTAGCAAACCTGGGATATTTTCGGATTAAGGTTGTAATCCTTTTTCATAAGGAAGATTTTATTTGATGATGAGGTTGTAAATCTTTTTGCATTCCTTATTATTGGGTAGATATATGTTTTATTTAGATAGTGAATACCAAATCATGTGGAAACGAAGTACCCGGATTTGGGGGTGTCACATTTTCACTTTTGTTTTCTTGAGAAACATTGGATCAGATGACTGAACCAATTAGTTTTAAAAATGATATCATTAGTCGTATGTCTATGCTATTTGTTTCGACTAAGACAAAAATGATTTGAAAATTTTTTAAAATGTATTTTTGACCATATGCATCATTTAATATGGTGTAGAAAATGGTAAACGATGGGAGTCATCAATGCAATCGAACCTAGTGTCGGAAGTGATCGTAAGATCGTCAGCCCATTATGGTATGATGTAGTATGACAAAGTCACAAAATGACGGAATCTTCAACGTACTACTAAGTTGGTACGGTATTATGACGTCATAAAAGGATTTTTGGATTTCTTTTAAACTATGAAAAGGTCAATTAAGTTGACTAAATTATTTTGATTGATGTCCGAATTGTTGATAAAAGTCTAAGCTATTTGATTCGGCTAGACGGCTGTTGAAAAGTATTTATAGAATTCAAGCGTTCTTGAGTATTTATGCCAAACCAGATTGCTCTAGCACGGATTCAGATGTTGAAAGACTGAGGTGAACACCCTATAAAGGGGACATGTTTTCGGAGATAATTATTCCGAATGTTGCCCATATAGTCGTTACGATATGCTACGTTTATGCACAACGTAGTGGTACAATAGGTTGATCACCTAGAGTACCTATACAGGGTGCTTACAGTCTTTGTGATTGATAAACATTCTGTGTAAAGGGTTTGTAGTGTGAAAGATTTTGTTGAAGCACTAGTAAACCTAGAAATGAGTTCAAGGTCTTGTGACCCCTCAGCATATTTTGAAATTTGTTAAATTCCTGAGTCATTCATATTACTTCTCAATTATAGAATGATTGTGGGAGGTTCTTATTCTTCTGAAGGGTGAATGTGGTAAGGAGAATATTCCTTAGAAAGAAGAAAGAGGTGGAATGTAATAATGATTGAATTGATAAAGCTATAATAATTCCGATTAAGTAATAAAAATTCCAAAAAAGAAGAGATGAAGTTATCTAAGGAATATGTAATCTTCAAAAATAGAATCGAGTAGAGAGGTCTTCGGTGATTTTGGGGACGTAATCCTTATAAGGGGAGGAGAATGTAATAACCTATTTTTTTAGAAATTATTAAAAATAAGAATTTAGTGAATAGAATTCTTATTATAAGATATGTCGATTTTGAATAAGAATATATATGTGTTATATATGTGGTTTGGTGGAAAGAAATTTGATATATATATGAAATTTTATAGTTGACTAGTTATTAAAGAAAATAGAGTTTGAACTTGAAGTTTAATCTCTAAATCATTAAAGAAGGTTGTGATTGATGTTGGTTAACTGGTATAATAAGTTAGCAATTAAAAAGCATGTTCAAAGTATTTAGAAATTTAGATTCTGGTTCTGCTGTAGTAGAACTTGTCTGCGTCTAAACTTGAAGTGGCGCAGCTGCGCCAGTTCCAAGCCTAAGACCAGCGCAGCTGCGCAGGCCTGCGGTCAAATCTTGATGAGTTGTGAAATCTGAACTGACGATATATATATATATATATATATATTAGTGATTAATATGTGTCATAATTAGTGATCAAGCTGTCCGAGAATAGATTAAGATAGCAAAGCATGAATTGAATGAATATTAATTATGGAAATTAATTAACCTAGAATAAATATTGGTTAATCAAGTTATATTATGGAATATTATAAAGCCTTGTGTGGCAGTGGTGTGATAGTAAATGGAATGAGAAAGAGTTAATTCACTTACATAAGACGGTGAATTAATATATGTGTTTGGCATAAGAGGATGAAAGGAATATGTTAATTAATATTTGATATTTTTGATATATTACATAGTATTGTAATTTATAAAAGGGTTAATATTTGAAAGATAAGTGATTAATAAAAGAAGAGAACCAATATAATTATAAATAAATATTGGTTAGAGATGGAGGTATTATATTAGCATTTAAGATATGGCTAAATGTAAGGATTGAAGAAGTTATCTTGGGACAATCGAATAATTATACGTATAATTGTATAATTTAAATAATTAATGGATTAGATATTAATTATTCTAAGGGTAGTGGTTATTTTAAATAAAGATATTAAAAGTGTAAGTTCATAATGCCTAGTGTAATAATTATATATATTATAAGTGTATAATTATTTAAGGTAGCTAAATAATTTAGTATTAAAGTAAAGTTCATGTGTCACACAAACTTTATATTAAATGAAGTGGAATTGGGGAAAAGCCAAACATGGCCTAGACCCATGATATTTTACTGCTGAGATTATATTATAAGCTTGAGTTTGGTAAATAAATTTAATTAATCATTTACAACTCATCACATAACTCATCTAATTTAATTAATATAAACAATTCTCTTTAACAAGAATTTAATTAATCATTTAACACTCATAACATAACTCATCTAATTTAATTATCCCAAATAAATTAGAACTATAACAAAAAAATCATGACGTCAATTAAATTAAATATTAAATATTTATTTAATTAATATATTACACTTAATTACATTACTCCATAATAATCACATAATCTCAATAAATAATTCAATTAAAATATTTATTTACTTCAATAAATATTAAAATTAATATATATAATTCTCTTAACACCAAATCACATATTTCACAATATATGACACGTACACATACTCAAACACGAAACATCTCATAATAAGAATTTTATTTATTAAATTCTCATTTATAACTCACAAAAGCCAAACATGGCCTAGACCCATGATATTTTACTGCTGAGATTATATTATAAGCTTGAGTTATATAACTCTAGTAAGCTTGGATAAATGAGCCTTGTGTGGCATGAATATTAAAGTTAAACCAAACTGAAGGTTTAACAAGAATTATTAAAAGAGAATTAATGGTAAGGAAATAATTGATTGATATTAATTAGTCATGGTGGTATTTTTGTGTGATTAGAATAATAAGTGTTATAGAGATATTATGTTGAGAGTACCCAACTGAATTATATTTAGCCCAATTAAAATATTATTTGGACTAACCCAGTATACCTGAGGTACATGAATATATGTATTGATGTATATTTAAAGTATGAGTATACTTGTTTATATGTGGGTGTACATGAATTATTATGTGTATATGTACCCATAACTTATCACAAGGTAATAATATTAACTCATTGAAATTTCACTTGTAAACCCAAAAAGAAATTAATCTTATTATAAGAGACCCATTTGTTTGGTAAATAAAGAGGGCAATAGAGTAGTCCCAATTTCATAGTCTCATTTCATTATCAGACGTAATAGGCCAATAGCCTAGCCTACCGCCCATTTCTCAAACTTAGAGAAATCAAATGATGGTGATAATGGAGGGGGGAGTGGTATGAATAGGAAAACAGTACAAGCTTTTCACCAAATCCTTATTAACCATCATCTTCTTCCTTCTCCCGTTAGTTTAATTCATTGTGCAAATTCTACAATTGGACAATAGCTTCTCTATAAATGGGAGCTCCCCTCTTCAAATAACCAGGCTGCTAAGTCTTTTTACTGGAATTGTTAGCCATATAGAGAGTATTAGTGAGGTTGTTAGTTAAGGAAGTGTGGGGAGTCTCTGGCAATTCCTCAAGGTAGTAAAAAAGGAGAAACATCTTGTTAAATAAATCATCAAAGGTACTTAACTTTCAGTCTTTAAGTTTTTGTAATCTTGAATCAAGTATAGGATGGTGAATGCATGAATATATAAATTGAAAGTTTGACAAATTCTTAGAGAATTCTTAAAATTATCACGAACCGTTATAAATTAAATTGCGAATTGATATCATGATGATTAACTGAGTTTATGTACATGTATGGAAGCAATGTGGATTAGTTTAAGCATGATATATGAAGGATTGCATGATTTGGTTATGAGTTCTGCAGAAGTAGAGCCGTTCCTGGAACTGTCCAAAAAAAGCGCAGTTGCGTCGGATGTTGTGTCTGAGGCTGTTTTGGAGCAGCGCAACTGCGCCTCTCCGTCGCTCCCACAGCACAGAACAGCGCAGCTGCGCTGTGCACCAAAAAGGAATACTGATTTATGGTATATTCTGTTATCATGAACATCTTAGCTTGACATAGTAATTTATGAACATCAGTATAATATGTAGCCAAAAGTCCCTTTGCATCATATAATTTGTTTTAGTCTACTTAAATGTATATTTCTAAAAGAAACAAGGAGGTTTGGAAACGAACTTGATGAAACTTATGTACTTTTAGTCCTGACCTTGTTAGCATGCGTATATGGCTTAGTGATACATGAAATATGGTTTAAAGTTGTCTTGATTATGATCAACTAGCATTAGCATGATTTAAAACGATTTTAAAGACGAACTCGGACAATTTTTGCAAACTAAGTTTCATAAACATGGAATGGTTATATTCTGACCTTGTTAACATGTGTAGATACATGTACAAATAAGCATGACATGTGATTCGAAGTTACCTTGCATGATTAGTTTAGTATGACATGGATTTTGAGAATAAAACTTAGAAATTTTAAAACTAAGATGGACGAACATTGAGTTACTTGCATTCTAACCTTATGTGCAAGCATGATAGGACTTTTATGCCCCTAGGCATGATTGGTATGTGCACACAACTAGTTAGACGTGATATGCGCTATACGAACATATTTTAAAGTAAGTTTTCAAAGTATGAACTATACTAGCTATATGTAAATAAATTAGATGTATGTGAGCATGCGTATTGAAGGATGTTTGACATTGTTATGTGGTTTAGTGATTTTATATTTAGACTCTTGTTGCACGAACTCACTTAACCTTGAATAAATGGAAATTTTTGAATAAAGTTATAAAGTGTGAAAACAACTTAAAGTAAACACAAGAGGCACCAAACCTGGACCAAGACCTCTCAACGTGTGTATATGTTATGTGTTAGTACCCATGCATGCTAGAAAACCAAAATGGAACCAGAAATCAAAAGGCAACTCTGGACTGGCCAGGAAAGGGTGCAGCTGCACCCATCCCAAGGCCAACTGTAGCGTAGCTGCGCCATAGGGCAATTTTGCCTGACTATTTTAATTATGATCTAAACCTTAAAGCATGTGTGTATGAATGTCTTAAGCTATAATATTGGACTGAAGTGATGTTTTAAGTATACAAGCATGTAATGGTTATATAAAACCCATATTTGACAAATTTTGTTAAGGTTTACAAAACGCAAGTACAATGGAAATTATGCATCTACGAGTTTTAAATGTGTATCAAAACACATAGCTAGACAAGTGTGCGATAAATATATCTGAACGTTGATATCAAGTATATGTGACTAAGGTATACCTATACATACCTAGTTATGATGTTTAACTCATGTCGAGATGTAAAGTCGTAACTATTCGATATATAAAGAATATCGAATCAAGATGTAAAGTTTTATTATGTAATTTCGACGATTTGAATCATGGAATAAATCAATTCAAAGTTATGAAATCAATAAAAGATTTTATTCGGAGGATATAGATAAGTTTAAATTATTTCACATTTTTATTAAGTATAACATCAGATATGATGTAAATACAGGAATGGTAAATGCCCAAGATTGAGAACTTATTAAGGTTTTGGGATCGATATGTAGATCCTGGAAATAAAAGAGGAATTAATATATTATGTGGTATCAAAGTTAAGTTGTATTCATTAAATTATGAATGGAAGTTATAAATAATTTGACAAAAATAGTATCGTAATGCACCAGGTCCGAGGTTCAAGGGTCCTGGATTTGGGGGTGTTACACTGCCAAGTTCAATGAACTGGCAAGATTTTCACCACATCAGGTGGACACAGAAGTGAGAAAAGCGAGGAGATTTGAGAAATATTTGAAACCTTGGCTCTACAGTAGAGTCTCAGTGTTCCAGAGTGAGATCTTTGGAACCGTGTTAAAGAAAGCTATAATAGCTGAGGGGGGTACTGAAGCTTTGAGCCTGTACCACAAAGAGAAGAAGAATAAAAATAAGTTTGGTGGGGGAGTCAAAACAGAGGGAGCTAGCGGTAGCGAAAGTGTACTAAAGTGGAAGGGATTCAACTCAGGGAATACCGGGGTGAAGCAGAGGTCCTAAAAGGAGTATCGAGGTGTGCAAGACTTGTGAGAAGGCTCATCTTGGAGTCTATATCAAAGGTAAAGATGTGTGCTATAACTGTGGGTAGGAAGGGCACATCTCGCCTAACTGTCCCAACCCTAAGAAAAATAATGGATGCTTTGTGTATGGGTCTACGGACCACAAGGCAAAGAACTGTCCGAGGAAGGGATTGAATAATGTGAAGGGAGCTAGTGGTGGTAAGCTAGCTAATAGTGGTTTTGTACCATAGGAAAGACCGAAGGCCCGTACATTTAATATGACGATCAAGGATGCGATTGCATCAAGCTATGTAGTAGCAGGTATTATTCCAATGAACGATATAAGTGCATATGTACTATTTGATTCGGGTGCTACTAGTTCTTTTATAGCATGTGAATTTGCTAAACGATTAGGATTACTCCCTGAAAAACTTGTAATACCTTTGAATATTAAGGTAGCAAATGAAGAAGTAATTCATGTCGATCATATTCATAGGAGTTGTTGTGTAGATATAAGAGGTAACAAGTTGTCGGTAGATCTTATACCGATAAAGGTGAAATAATTCGATGTAATTCTCGGGATGGATTGGTTGTTTTACCATGGGGAGATTATCGATTGTCAAAAGAAAGTGTAAACCTTTGAACTGTGAGGCAGCCCAAGGTAGTGTTCTACGGTAGTAAATCACCTGGACGCTCTTGTTGTCTAACCATGACACAAGCCAGAAAGTTGCTAAAGAAAGGATGTGTAAGATACATGTGCCATGTTTTTGATACCCAACGAGTGTGAGTAACATTGGAATAGATACCTATAGTCAATGAATTTGCAGACGTGTTTCCGGGTGAATTACCAGGTCTTCCACCTGATAGAAAAATCGAATTCATTATAGATGTTATGCCAGGGACGACACAAGTGTCAAAGGCACCGTATCGTATGGCGCCGGTAGAATTGAATGAGTTAATGATTCAGTTGCAAGAACTGTTAGATAGGAAGTACATTCAATCGAGTGTCCCTCTATGGGGGGCGTCGATATTGTTTGTAAAGAAAAAAGACGGATCGTGGAGACTTTGTATCGACTTCCATGAGTAGAACAAACTAACGATAAAGAATAAATACCCATTGCCCGGGATCGATGATCTTTTTGATCAATTGAAAGGAGCGAAGTATTTTTTCTAAGATAGATTTGTGAACAGTGTATGACCAGCTGAAATTTAGAAAAGAAGATGTAGCTAAGACGACATTCAGGACTCGTTATGGTCATTACAAATTCTTGGTAATGTCGTTTGGGTTAACTAATGCGCTAGCTGCTTTTATGGATATGATGAACAGAGTGTTCAAACAGTATTTGGACAAGTTTGTCGTAGTGTTCATTGATGATAGTTTAGTCTATTCTAAGACTGCAGAAGATCACGCTGAACATTTAATATTAGTGTTGGAAGTACTACGTAAGGGAAAGTTGTATGCGAAATTCGCTAAGTGTAAATTCTGGTTGGACAGAGTGCAGTTTTTGGGGCACGTTATCGACAAGTATGGGATTTTAATAGATCCAGTGAAGGTAAAAGCAATGATTAATTGGGAACAACCAAAAACACTAACCGAGGTACGTAGTTTCCTAGGTTTAGCGGGATACTATCGAAGATTCATTCAAGATTTTTCCAAGATAGCTACTCCATTGACGAATTTAACAGGAAAGACAGTGAAGTATGTATGGACGAAAAAGTGTGAAGACAGTTTCCAAGAACTGAAGAAAAATTTAAGTGAGGCACATGTGTTATATTTACCAGATGATACGAGGAATTTTTTAGTTTATAGTGATGCTTCGCATAGAGGAATGGGTTGCGTGCTCATGTAACATGGCAAGGTCATTACGTATGCATCTCAGCAGTTGAAGGATTATTAGAAAGGTTATCCTACTTATGATCTGGAATTTGCAGCAGTGGTCTTTGCCTTAAAAATTTCGAGGCATTACCTATACTGGGAGAAATGTGAGATATACACAGATCATAAAAGTCTATAGTATATCTTCACACAGAAGGAGTTGAATATGAGACAACGAAGATGGTTGGAGTTGATAAAGGATTACGATTGTGATATCCTGTATCACCCAGGGAAGGTGAACATAGTGGCCGATGCTTTAAGTAGAAAGGGTAGGGAGAAACTATCAATGTTAATGGTTCAAGATGAGTTGATAACGGAGATGGCAAGGATGGAAATAGAAGTAAGATTACCTAGTGAAGCGGGGGAGAAGTTATTTGCAATGGAGATTCAACCTACAATAGGGGAAAAATTGAAGAACGTATAACTCAAAGATGATGAGTGTGAATAGATGAAGAAAAAGATTTCAGACAATATAAAAGATAAGTATAGTCTTGATAATGAAGGGGTATTAAGATTTGAAGGAAAAATTTGGGTTCCGTGTTATACGAAATTGAAGGAAGAGATAATGGGATAAGCTCATAACTCAAGGTACTCGATTCATCTTGGTAGTACTAAGATGTATCAAGACCTTCGACAAAATTTTTGGTCGCCAAACATGTAGAGGGAAATAGCAGAATATGTAAGTAGGTGCTTAACTTGCCAAAACGTTAAGGCTGAACATCAACGACTATGTGTTTTGTTACAATCATTGGAAATTCCGGAATGGAAGTGGGAGCATATCACGATGGATTTTGTGGTAGGACTTCCAACTACACGAAAATGATACGACGCTATTTGGGTAATAGTGGATCGTTTGACAAAGTCAGCTCATTTCTTGTCGATAAGAATCAAGTTTAACTTGGACCAATTAGCTAAGCTTTATGTCAAGGAAATTGTTGCAAGACATGGGGTTCCTGTTTTGATTGTGTCAAATTGGGATCCACGATTCACTTCGAATTTTTGGAGAAGTTTGCAAGAGCAAATGGGAACGCAGTTAAGGTTAAGTACGATGTATCAACCACAGACGGATGGACAAATTAAGAGGACAATTCAAACTCTAGAAGATATGTTAAGGTTTTGCGTTATGGATTTCAAAGAAAGTTGGGACGATCATCTACCGTTGGTAGAGTTTGCCTAGAGCAATAGTTATCACGCAAGTATAGGCATACCGCCTTACGAAGCGTTATATGGATGAAAGTGCAAAACTCCACTGTGCTGGTATGAGGTAGGAGAACATCGGATGTTAGGACCAAAATGGTACAAAAAATGACGGAGGTGGTCAAGTTAATACGAATATAGCTGGTAGCAGCTTAAGATAGACAGAAAAAGTATGTAGATCTGCATCGAGAGAAGAGAGAGTTCGAAGTCGGTTCGTACGTATTCATGAAGGTATCACCTTGAAAAAGAAAGATACGCTTCGAAAAAAAGGGAAATCTAAGCCCTAGGTTTATAGGACCTTTTAAAATTTTGAGAAGGGTAGGAGAGGTAGCTTATATGGTAGCATTACCTCCGGAGTTGGAAAATATACACAACGTGTTTCATGTATCCGTATTGCGTTCTTATAAGCCAGATTATAAGCATGTAATTGAGTATGAACCTATTCAAGTAGAGAAACACTTAACATACGAAGAAGTTCCGATTTAAATTATTGGTAGGAAAGAACAAGTCTTAAGGAGTAAGGTAATACCTTTGGTGAAGGAGATATGAAGGAACCACAATGCCGAAGAAGCAGTGCGGGAACTCGAAGATAAGATGAAGAAAGCATATCCCCATCTATTTGACTAACTTGTATCGAGATTCTGGGGACATAATCCTTATAAGGGGGGGGGGGAGAATGTAACAACCGAGAAAAATCAAACTTTTATGTAAATAAATTTTATTTGGGTTTATTGAATAAAATTGGAATATATGTTTATTAAACTGAGTAAGCTGTATAAAGGTCGTTTTATGACCTAGAATGGTGGTATGATCGTAGGTTTCTGGCTACATGCTAGAAATAAATGATTTGAATTTCCAAGACGAAACTAAAGGTTTTCCGAGAAATTTCTAAAAAATCACTATTTAACCGAAACTGCTCGAGAATTATTTTTGAAATTTTGAGAAACACATAATGATAGGATTCTAAGGCAAGATGGAATATTCAATAATATTTCAGTTATGGCAAACAAAGTTTTTGCCTGAGGACTTAAAACCCTAAGGGTTAGGGAAAATGAGATTCTAAGAGGAAATGGTTAAGTGTAATAACAATGATTATTATACGCGAGGAATACGAGTATAATACTAGTTATTATACAAGAATAATACGAAGATTAATATGACGTATAATAAAAATATCATATGAAGTATATACGAAGAGAATATGAGAATTATACGATAGGAATACGTTAAGTCTTAATAGACTTTAACCATGGGATTTGAATATTGGTAAAGCCCAATTGGACAAATGAGTGAGGCCCAATGAGGATTTATATCAAGGCCCAACGATAATTTAAATCAAGCCCAAGTATAGGCCCAATTTGGGTTAAATCTAAGCCCGAACCAAGATCCGAACCCGTAGGTTGAATCGATGGGTCAAAGGATGGGTAAAACCCATGGAGGGGGCCCCATGGGGGGCATATGGTAGCACATAGCTGGCACATGGCCATGGCTTGGTGGGGAAACAAGGTTAAGGAGGTGTGAATAGTGAGGAGGTGGGGCATGATGACCATTTTGCCCCCACTTTGTAATTTCTATATAAGCTAGACTAGGTGTTCATTAGTTTGTTTACCAAACTTGATCACCTATATTGAGAGAGAGAAAGAGAGAGAGAGAAGAGCTATTAACAAAGAATCAAAGAAGAAAAGAAGCTAGCTAAGACTTTTGTTAAGAACCAAACTCAAGAACACGAAGAACACAAGAGGTAAAACCAAACTTTCATCTATTTCTTTTCTTACAAAGTTGATAGAGAAGTGAATTGGTGGAGTATGTCTCACCCAAAGTAATAAGGATGGCTATATAGTGGACTTTAAACATTAATAACCATAAACAAGTGAAATCATAATTGAATGATTAAGCATTGAATGAAGAAAAACCATCAAAACATAGAGCTTGTTGTTGATGGACAAATTAAAAACCATCGCGTATAAGTTAGGTGAAAATTATTGGTTAGGAACTTAGATGATTAACCAATGGATTGATTCCATTTGGTTTGGCGTAAAAATCTCGAGTAACGAAGCTATGACGAAATTTATGGGATTAGACGTTAATCGTCAAAATCGTAGAATTCCCGGAATGATAGTCAAAAGTCGTCGTTTAACTCAAAAACCTAGGTTTTCGGTGGCGTCTCTTAGAATAAGGTAATTAAGAGTCGTGGACTCAAAAACGGTAGAATTCAAACTTAAAACGAAGAAACGAGCTATGAACGTTCACGGACATTTAACGAACGCGTAATAAAAATTTAAATGGTGAATTTATCGTTAACAGATTCAAAAACTTATTCTGTCCAGACAGAATCAAAGTATATGAGATATGTGAGTTAATGGCTTTTGAACGAGCTAATTTCGAGTTATAACGATCGCGTTATGAGCTCGGAAATTTCATATAATTGAAAAACTTAAAAAAATTTCAAAGGCTTAGGGCAGGCATCGGCTCATGCCTAAGAAATTGGCATCACAGCGCCTGGCCGGGGAGCTTGGCATTGCTAACTGGCGCCGCAACGCGTCTATTAACACTATAAGTGGCGCCGCAGTGCCCTTAACATAATTTTTTTTGACTCGAGCTTTTGTTAATCCAACTTTTCGCGTGGTAATTATGGGGCATGTATATACTTAATATACATGAAGAGAGAATTCCTAAACAACATGTTTAACAATGATTTTAGGAATTAAACGTTGATTAAAAGTATTTAAACTTAAAACGCGAAACCGTGAACCGTGAATCATATTCGATTTTAACGTGCGTCTTATAGTTATATGGTATGTAATAGATATGCGTGGTACAAGAATGATAAGAAATGAAGATAAAACTTATGTAAGTCCTATACGGAGTCCATTATCGATAATCCGGGGGAAAGATGTCCGAGTTAACGAACCAATTAGGGCTTCGTCTGTCGTTATACTTAAACGATGATTGACGAGTGTCGATTTATGACATATGAATGTTAATAGGCCGTAATGAATGTTAAGTACCCTTAAACAAGAATTATTAATGAAATAATTTTAATGAAGTCATAGTAGAGAAAGAAGTTGGTTTAAACAATGTGTTTAGATTGCTGGGTAGCTAATGTCAGTGTGCTATGTGAATATATCATGTAGAAATTGTAAAGACCAAGAAAGGTTGATTTAAAAGTTTGAAGACGCTTGAGGCAAGTTTTCTAAACTCTTGTCTACACTTTAAGTTGGACAAGTTGTCAATATGCATGATTTCCTATGCATGAACTGTTATTGAATAGTCGATGCCATTTGATTCGGCTATACTAAGATTTAAAGTATTTTGGTTGATTTTTCCACAAATCTTCCAAAATATTCATAATGATGTTATCCTATGCCAATTGCTTTGGTACAGATTCAAAGGTAAGCCTGAGTATGAATACACAAAAGTTTTAAAGTCGTTGAATCGACGAGCACGTAAGGTTGCCAAAATTTAATACGTTTAACAGAATGAATGTTGATCAACATAGAGTACTATAGGCTGATCCCCTAGATGTGCTCGTAAGCTATATCAAACATGCGATCTTAGTGCCAGGTTGTTCTTTTTATGAATGGAACTAAAGAGAATGTTCATGGTTTTTGACCAACTCAGAATTCTTAAGTGACTATATTTTTTTGGAATGGTTTTAAAGGAATCAAAATGCTATTTTGATTATTCGCACTACTTTATAACTATTGTGTAGTTATTGAAGATTCATGTAGACACTCAAAATTTTGCATTCTTGTTACTAACCCTGTAGGAGGGAAAACTGTCTTTTAACTTCCAGAGACAACCATGGAAGTCCAAATCACCATAGCGACTCCCAACAACAACACCGCGAGACTAAAGTTAACCCCGACGACAACACCGGGATGTTAAGTCAAGTTTCGACGATAACCCCGGGAGGTACAGTAACCCCGAAAACAACACCGGGAGACCAAAGTCAACCCTGATGATAACACGGGGATGTCAAGTCAAGCCCCGACGATAACCCCGGGAGGTACAATAACCCCGACAATAACATCGAGAGACCAAATCATCCTTCAGAGACAGCCCTAAAGCATCAACTCATTCCTAGAGATAACTCTGGGAGACTAAGTTAACCTCGGAGACAACCCTAAGGAAGAACAGAGTTGGCTGGGATCAAACCTCGAAGACAACTCCGAGAAAACAGTCAAAAACCTTGTCAATCTTGGAGACAACCCCTGGAAGGGTAAAATGGTCATTTTACCGACTTGACTTCAAATCAAGTTAAAACCAAGCCAAATCGATGCAAGTGAGGGTCAAAAAGAACCATAACATCAATCCCGAGTGAAAACATCACAAGACAGCTCAACAGATGAACTGCGACGATTCAAAGATCTGGTTGTGGACCCATCTTTTTTGATTTGAAAAAGATCAAATCCCATGTTATTGAGTAGCTGTCGGAAAGGGCTTTCCGGAAACGTATAGCACGCCTCAAATGGACTCCCGGATTGAAAGTTATAAAGGTTCGAAGTAGACATCGCGTTGATTAGAGTGCACGTACTTCGAGACAACAGGGCCAGCAGGAGCTGGGCCCACTCGGGGAGCCGCACCTATAACAGATGAGAATTTTTATGAGGTGAGAATTTTTATGAGATTTTTTTATGTTGTGATTCTGGGGACAGAATCCTTTTAAGGAGGGAAGACTGTAACGATTGAGAATTTTATATGTTAATTGTAAATATTTATTGAATTAAATAAATATTTTATGAAATTTATTTGTGAAGATAAATAAATAAATTGCGCGATTGTTATAGACAATTTAATTAAGTGCTATATGATTAATTAAATTCATATGTTAGCAATGGCGTAGCATCATTTTAATTTAATTGGGAATAATTTAATTAGAGTTAATGTTATGTGCTAAGTGATAATAATTTGTTAGACGAATTATGTTTAATAAAGAAAATTCAATTGTGTGACAATTTGGTATTATGTGAATGTTAGTTTATTTAATTGAATTAGAGTGTGGTAATTTAATTAAATAAGTGTAATATTTAATCTATGGATTTAAAGAGTTATTAAAAGACTAGAAAAGGATTTTAAAGTGTTTTAACAAACAAGGCCCTTGTACTTGTTTAATCTTATTTTACCCAAATAAGGCCTTAGCACTAAAAACCTATTTTTCTAAGAGGTTGCCAAACATGGCCTTGGACTTTTCAAATTTTGTAACCTATGTTATTAATAAGAATTAATATGGTTATAAGTATTATATTTATTATATATAAGTTACATATCTATTATATATGTATATTGTATATTGTATAATATATGTTAAGTTAAAAGTTACGTTAGTTTTACAAAACAAAGAAAGAAAGAAGAAGAGGGTTCGAGAGAATTGTCAGAGAAGAAGAAGAGAGAAGAGGAAGAAAGGCTTGAGAAGGCATAAGAGGATCATCATCTTCATCATCTCTTCTCTTTAAGTAAAACTAGTAAGGTTATACCCTAACCCTTGTACTCAATTCTTATGTGTTGTAATTTTTTTTTATCAAATTAGGTTTTTACAATCATGAAATTATATGTATATATGGTGTTCATATGTTTTCATATGTAATTGTATGCCATGAAAGGGTTTTCAAAATACAATTGTTGTAAAAACAAGTTTTCAAAGCGTATTCTTTTATGTTTTCATGGTTTTAGAACTCTATGTGAAAGTCTCTTTGTAAAAGCTATTTATTTTGATATGTGAATGGGATATGTATGTATATTTATACATATATATATATATATATATGTTTACATGAGGGTTTCATAGTTGTTTAAGAATTTCAATTCATAAGTATATGATGAATACTATGAAATTCATGTTCATAGTGTTATATTATGAATTTATGTTGAAAATTTCTTTAAATCCTTGATGTGAGCATAAATTATGTGTAATATGTGATATAACATGATTATATATGAGTTATATGGTTGTTCTAGCAATTCAATCAATGAATTTTTGATAAACACTAAGAAGTGTGTTCATAGTGATTTTCGGTGAAGTTATTTCTGAAAAACGGCTTTTAAAACTATCAAATTGATGTTGATTTTGAGTCATTGTTAAAATTGATCATGTATTAAGTTAATATGTTAAGAATATGAGTGATTATAATTGGAATCACTTGAATTGGATGAAAAACGAATTCGTAGTAGCAATTTTCGTCAAGAACGCTTAAAATTGTGTTTTCTTTGAAAATCATGAAAACTTGTTTTGGATTATGTGTTTTATGGATTATATATGTTATGAGCATGTTAATAAGTTTAAAATATTGTTAGTATCAAGTTTTATGTTTATCATGTTGGAAAAAAAAATCTAATTCGGTGTGAAGGAAAGAGCCAAATTAGCTTAATTCTCCACCAGTTCGCGAACCAAGTGGTGCAGCAGGGGGAGCACCCGCCCCAGCGGGTGTATTGCCCTATGGGGACCCGCCCCAGCGGGTGAGGTTGCTGCCCAGAAAATTTTGAGTTTTGTTTTTGAGTTTTTATGCCCCGTTTGTTAAGCTAACTTGTTTCTAAGACTTGGAAAATGAAAGGTGTAATAAGATAACATATTTTTGATGTGTTTAAGTTATATTGAAATATATTATGAATGTGTTACATGTGTGTGTGTGTGTTGCTTTCACGAGGCACACAACACGATTCATTGAGTTATAGGCTTATGAATGTATGCCGTGAGTATAGACTCACGTACTTGACTAATTAGCAACCAATGTGGTAAATTATATTGTGAGTTGGACTTAGATATGAAGTTCGATGGTTTAAATATTGTAGTTGGATACTAATAGATGGTTTGAATGTAATATAAATGTGTAGGGTGTTTGTGAAGTGGTTATAATTGTTAAAGTGTAGCTTGTGCTTAAGGTAAGTTCTCTTACCCTTATTCTCTTATGTTAAGCAAGTTTCTAAACTTGTTATTTATATTGTGCAAGTTCTTTAAGCTACTCTTGAATGCTATACAAGCCTATTCATTGTATATTTTCATTGTGAAAGTTTCCTAACCCTTGCTCAAGAAAGCATGAAAGTTCATTCACGTTCCTTAACTTGTTATATGTGGTACAAGTTATACCACACTCATAAAGCGTAAGTATTAAAGCGTTATTTTAGTAATATGATCTTGACTTAGTTGTTCAAGTAAGATCTACTTAGTCTATCGAATGCTTTAAGTTGTTTCTAAAAGCATGCCTATCTATTATGAAGTTTATTGTTATATTTTGCAATTGGTTCATGATTCTTATATTATTGAACTGTAAAGAACTGAAAGTCTATTCAACTACTCCTAGTTGATGATAGTTGAACTCTAAAGTTCCCTTATCTATCCAAACCAAACTTTCTTTGGTGCGGACTTGTATTCAATTTCTGAGAAGAAACAACCCTATTAATTAGGGTATACTTTATGTGAAAGCGTTAAGATGGTTGTGCACAATTCATGGTACAAAGGGTTGATCCCCCTAAGTACGAGTTAATGTCTATAGTCTTATTGACTGTTAAAGGTTTAAATAGAAATATTTATAACCTAGGACAACGGTTCAAGGTCTTATGACCCTCAGATGATTCCATATTCGAATTCTATATATTGATGAAAGAATTATAATTCAATTCTTTATATTGATGAAAGTAAAGTTATTCAAACTCTTTTGAAAAGATTCACTTATGTCATATCACTGTTGTATTTTCAAGTGAGCTTTTGTTTGCTCACACTTGCTTGCTTTACCACCACTTGCAGTTGAGACCAAGAATGTTGACATACCATCAACAAGTAAAGGAAAAGGAAAGATGAATAAATGAAGGCTTGTTATGTCAAGTTGCTTTTGTAATAAGACTTAGTTGGTTATGTTTATGTTTCCGCATTTACGTTATCTGAATGATGTTAAGGTTTAGATAACCCTGGGATTTTATTGAACAAGTTGTCATTCTTTCTAGAGGGAGATTTTTATTAAGGTTGTAATTAGTTTGAAATTCTTTATTACTGGGTAGATGTATGTTTTAATTAGAAAGTGAACACCAAATCATGTAAAAACGAAGTACCCGGATTTGGGGGTGTCACAGCACCTCTACTAGTGGCTGCCGCGAGTAGACCCGCGAACATCTGGTCTATAAATAAGACCCCCCACCTTAGCAAAAAAAGAAGAAAAAAAAGGAAAAAAGTAGAGAAACTCCGCCCATTTCAATTCTTAGCCCTACCTCTAACACTCCAAACCACAATTTTATTCTTCCAATACGTCTACGTACGTACATACTGCAATATATCAAGTTTTAACCGGTGAAAACAGAGATTTGAAGCCCTCCGAGTGTTTTAAAGCTCGTGGCGCTACATCTTGTAAGAATTTTTACGATCAGAAACTTTCTGCTACTTAATTATATATATATATATGAGCATAGATATATATTTATAGCTTCTGGTTTCGCCTGGATTTCAAATTTGTGGCCTTTCTAACTTACTTTTATGTATATATATAAGTTTTTAATTTCTTGCACAGCCTGAATTGCTAATCCGTGGCTTTTTACCGCTTTCCTATAAATATAACTATATATATATATTTATACTAATTCGTTTGGCCTAGATTGCTAATCCGTGGCCTTTTCAGCTTTATTATATATATAACTGACTATATATATACTAACATTCAATTCAGTCAAGCCTGGATTGTTAATCCGTGGCTTTTTACCGCTTTCCTATATATATACTAACTTGTTTGGCCTGGATTGCTAATTCGTGGCCTTTTTCAGCTTTATATATATATATGGGGAAAATGGGTAGACACAGCAGTGCAAACTTTTTATTTACACAGTATTCCAAAATGACGTCGTTTGGCCAATTTGTTTTAAAAAGAAAAACACGGTTCAGGCTCTCTTGTGACGCCCCCAAATTCGGGACCACCACTTGGTCACTCGAATTCGGTTCGTCACGTGCTCATGGTAATACAATAATAACTAAAATCACACATTCACAGCGGAAGATCTAATTTAGAATAATATACAATGATTTATTATAATTATTCCCCCAAGTCTCGCAACCTACAGTACTTAATAGATTACATAATGATATCGAATAAAGACTTATTACATAATTCTACTTAAGCTTAAACATAGTCTGAAGACAGTCTTAATACAACATAACAATTTTTAAACATAAAGGAACAAGCTAGTCGGTAGTCTTGCCCTTGCCCTTGCCCTTGTCTTTCCCAGAGACACTTCCCTGTTCCGCCTTAACTGAAAGGTTTTAAAATAAGCAAGAATGAGCACAAATTGCCCAGCAAGTAATATACAACAAGGGTGATGAGTATTATATCACGATTTTGAAATATCGAAGTATAATCTCTACGATAGTTCAGAGTTTCAGAATAATATCAGGAACAACAAATATCAACAATTCTCGAATCACATCTTTGGAATATGAAATGATAATTCAATATAGATCAACAGATATATATGAATTCAAAGGCTATCAACGTATCCAACTGGATAAAACAATTTATACTGAGCAGTCACTAAGGACTATTGAACATCTACTAGAATTACCAATATTAAACTGATAATCCAAAAGAAATAAGTATAATAGATGATCAGTCTACAATAATCTATGTTATGCATAACCATAGTAATATTCACACGTGTGTTGGGGCTTCCAACAATAAACACTCCTCTTACCATAAGGGTTGTTCAACTCAGTTTTTAAGATTTTCGCACCGATAAAAAGGTTTGGACAGTTTTATAAACATGCATATAGTCTAGCCAAATCAAGTGGCATAGACACTTTCACAATATTCAAGAATAATACCAAGTTCAACATGAATAATAGCTTTCACAAGAGTTTAAACATACTAGCTCAAATGAACGAGTAAAATAACTTGCATTCAAAGAGATAAAGTTTAGATTCTCGCTTACAATATTCGTTGAATAAAGTAATACAAGGGTTAAGATACTTGCACTATAAATGAGTGTAAGTCAGGAAACTTACATAATCATTGATTTCCTTGCATAAAGTAAATGTGTCGGTTAGGATACTTGCCTTAAGCGTAGTTTATCCACGTAAAGCCTAATATTGCTTCGAAGAATTATGCTATCCTATTAACGTATATATATATATATATATATACACACACACACATTAGTTATACACATCGGATTCACATACTTGACATGTAAATTAAGGACATACATCAAGTTCTATCTTAGCTACACAATCAAATCGTATAACTATATATTAACAAACCACATAGTTTAATAATCAACTATAGTCCTTACTTGTAATTGTCTTAGAAAATCATACTTGAATAGTTTACGTCGTATCCAACTATGTGAATGTTCATATAGATCATGCTTAGCGATATAAAGAATACTAGCATGCAACCCTATAAGTTCATAATACAACCATGCAATGTGTATGAAACTTAGTTTGCAAACATATTTGAGTTAGTCTTTAACAGTTATTTTAAACCAAGCCAAAGCAATCTAGTTCATATAGGCAATTTCAAATCATATCTCACACTTAGTTAAGTTACGAGCATATGCTAGCAAGTTCGGACTTAAATAACACATGCTTCGTCAAGGGTTGTTTTCAAAATCATGAGTTCTCTTTTTATGTTAAGTAAATTATGGAAACATGTATTGCACAAGAGGGACTCCATAAATCATGTTACATTTACTTAGTATGAATTATAATTTCACTGCTCTCGGACTGGACAAACAGATAGTCATTTCTAGGCCTGTCTACACAGCGGCGCTGCGGCGCGATAAAAACAGCAGCAAGCTGGCGCTGCGGCGCTGGAGGCACTGCGACGCGGACACAATACCTGGAATCGGCGCTGCGGCGTGGGGACGCTGGGAGTGAGGCACTGTGGCGCTGCAGCACGCAGATAACGCTGCGCATCGGCGCTGCGGCGCCGCGATGCAGACTCAGTTCCTGCAGTTCACGCTGCAGCCAAAACTGACCCAAAACTTCCCATTTCATCGATTTCAACATACCCATATGCTATTAGACCTCTTTAACTTACTAACACACACACACACACACACACACACACACATATATATATATATATGCTTATATAACAGTCAATCGCCATTTATCAATTTCCAAATTTATGAACTCTAACTAAATTCAAGAATTAAAGAATTTTACAAAAATTTCAGAAACAGAAAACGAAAATGAAGAACAAGGAATGTAGTTATACCTCTGTAATGCAATTGTTGTTAACTGAGTTCTCAACTCTTGGAATACTTAACACTGATATGTATGCTCTCACCCAACTCTTAAACAAAATTCTCAACAAATGAATTTGTGAAGGGAGGTCTCAATTTATAGAATTTCCTATACACAAACAATGTCAATGTTCTCCAAATTAAACCAACGTATGCAAGGATTGTATGAAGGTTATGGAGTGGTAGGTAATTAGTTGTTGAAGGAAATCATGAAGCCCACATCCTTGTTCATCATTGCTGTGATTTTACTGAGTTTGAGGAGTAGAGAGTAGGCTTAGGCTTATGGCTATGCACGCGAAGGAGAAATGAGTCTCTTATAAGCAATATACATCTCAGCATTCTAGCAAACACAATGTTATATTATACACTTAGGTTAACACATATATATACCTACTATATATTTAGATTATAATTAAAATTATAATGTAATCCCAATAATACTACCATGTAATTCCTACAATGTAGTAAATGTAATTTACACACATATAATCCATGTACATTTGTTTTATCGGATATAATTCAAATCAAATATTACCACATTACATTATCTCATTCATTATTAAATTCTATTAATTCAATAATTATTTACAATATATATCTACACATGATGTATTCATAACACATAGCTTCAATATGTACAATCATATAATATAGTTTAAATATACTTGCATGGTCACACTTAAGTGTTTCTCTACATTATATAATATAGTTGTATTCCATATACCTTATATTATCTATTATTGCATACTTGCACATAACAATCAACAATCAATACAACCTTACTTATTTGTTTTATTATTCATAATGTCAAATAAATAATTTATTCATTTTATCAATTAATTAACAATAATATTAATTAATCCATTTCTCGTAATTATTAAGAACACTTAATTAATAATCATATGATTAATTATCATATGAATATAGATCATCTTATATTTGTGAACACGTTGCTTATTATTATTATATTATTTGCAATAATAATAATAATCCCCACATCATCAATTAATTATCATTAATATTCTATAGAAATTAATTAATATTTTACGATAACAATTAACAACAATTAACAATTAATTAATTGTTCACTTAATAAGTCCTTCGTCAATTAATATCATCACTAATATTCCTCATTACTATGCCACACAAGGCTTTTCGACGAGTTTGTCACAAGCTCCAAAATTTCTCAATTATTTTAATTATTTAATTTAACATAATTGAGTTAACTTATCTTTTAACACAAAAATCATTTATATACGAATAAATATTCATTTCATTAATATATTTATTTAATAATATTAGGAAAATCTCGGGTATTACATTTCTCCTCCCAAAATCGCGTTCCATTCTTCTCTTCAGATCACCTCCTCCATTCTCTCTGATTCTCTCCTCCAACGTCGGCCACCTCCTCCATTCTCTTCGATTCTCTCTCTCCTAGGGTTTATGTGTGATTGCTTCAATTAGTTCATTTTCGCCCAAGCTTTGCTTCAATTCCAACTACAACAGATCTGGTGTAACAAACCCTGTTGATTCTTATGATCGGTACTTAATTACTAGAATCTATCTACGCTTTAATTCGAGGCGTGGTGAGGCGACGTTCGATGCATCAGCCATTGCTTCAACCAAGTGACCTAAAATTTAGTCGTTTAATTTTTTTTATCTTTTATGTCCAAGATTAATACGGGTTCTTCAATTTCTTCATTTCTTTTATTTGTTTCGTACAAGTAAATTTCATTTGCTCAATTGAAATCCAAGATGAAGAAAAGGAAATAAAATCCTAATTATCTGCCTATGACATTAGTATATTACATGAAAATTTTGTAATGATTTCCTTACTTTTTGTTCTAGCTTTGTGTAAATATATGCTCCTATTTGATCTGGGTATTTGTTAATTTCTTTTAACATTTTTGAATTTCACTTGTCTACATATAGTTCAGCCTTAAGTTTGTGTTGTTGATCTTGCTAAATCTCTATACCAGAAGATTTACTTAATAAAATTATGCAATTTTGGTAATGTAGTCAATTTAATATGATTTCCTAGATTTCATAATTTTGCATTTCAATTTCCCCCATTGAGATCTGTTCTATTAAACAAAATATAAAGTGTGTTATCTTACACTTAGAGAAGAAAGAATGTCATCTAGAAAAGATGCTTGTAAATTCACATGTTATGATTTTGAAGAATTATGTTAGTCACATCTTTCCACTGGACAGATTTTCGGATATATATATATATATATATATATATATATATATATATATATATATATATGTTTACTTTGGAGCCAACTTCTATTTTGCTTTAGAATTATGAAGATCATTTCTAAACCACCGAAGGTACTTTCTTCTTATTATGAACATGACCCCTTTTACCCATTTTTTAAAGATTGTATAGATATTACATTAGCTTCATTTAGGTCTTTTGGCCTTATTACATTGTATAAGTCATAACTTGATCCCATGTTGAAATCTACAGGTTTTAGTTCTGAAAATAGAATGAAATCTACAAATTACCATTGTATTAAGTTATCACTATGTATTTTCGAATGACTGCTATACGTTAACAAAATGGGTGTATCATATCTAGTTCTGCTCTTTGTTTCATATGGTAAAATATTTTTTGCTTGTAATTTTGTTTTTTTCACTTTATACATCAAGATTGATTGTATTTTATATTTTATGTTCTTGTTTTGCTTATCAGTTTTTTCTTTTCAATGCAAATGGAAGCTTACATTACATTAAAGGTTCATTGGCATTGTAACAGCACTGAAGTTCTCACATGATTCAAGGGTCTAATACATCTTATCTTATGCTCCTTTTCTTATACCATTGGTTCCACTATACCTGCTTCCTCAAGAACTGGTATTGATTAGAAAGCATTTGGCTCAAATACAGGGCTTTGTTGTCTGCACCTCTTTTGACTCAAGTGCAAGGGTGACACTAATGAATGATGAAAAGCAAAGTGATATGTGACTAGATTGATTTATTTTAAAATAATATCAGTGTAATACTAAATGTGTTTTCTCAACTGATTTGTTTTAAATAGTTATTATCTTTTGCTATATTAATTACAGGATGGAGCTTGTGGGTCATTCTGTTCATCATATTGCTTGGGCTTGGACTAGCCTTGTATTATTACGCTGAACTGAAGGATTACTTCACTCGAAGCTCCAGCTTTTTGTCAATAAAATGTGAGGAATATACGTCTTGTGTGGGAACAACATATTTTGGTTTTACTGAAGTAGAATTCAGAAGAAAGGGAAGCATATGAACCTACGGATATGTGCGGAATCTTTAGATCTGGAACACACCGCAATTTAAGCTGGACCGAAAATATAAAAGAAATTTCGTGATCCAAACCCAGTTTGTAACATCTGAAAGTTTGGAAGAGGAAGAGATATTAGCAACGTGGGCTTATTTGTATTTATAATAGATAGATTCAGTTGGTTGAATGCTGCTTATTTGTGTAGCTTGTAATGCTCAGTGAATTTATTTGAATTCTTTTCTCCATCTTCTAGTAACCAGAAAAATAGTAAACATATATGAATGTTCTTAAAAACACCTAATAAAACTTGTGACAAGTGCAAGCACTAATTGCACCACCACAACGTGCCATTATCTTAAGCTATATAAAAAGATTGGCCTTCTAAACCTTGCTCTTCACTTTAAACTAAGTCTTGTTTCCTTCACCAAATTCTGGCAACAATTACGTGAGTCCGATGAGGCGTATATTGGTTGCAATGAGGCAAATCCTCCAGAACATAAGGAAGAGTCTGTGAGTATCAGATGAGAATATGCTTGGTGTATCTAACAAAGAAAATTCAAGCAATGTTTGAGATTATAAAAAGTATGTAAAGATCATACTCATGAAAAATTCAGTATTACTTGCTCAGAAATACAAATATCGCACAGTAAGACATTGAAGCAGTCAGAAAGTTGGTGATTGAAAATTTCTAGTACATGCTTTCAGTGTAATATGAGAAAATTTTGTCAACACTACAAATTCACAATAACACTTCCTCTATACAATTATAATATCTAGTTTCTATGCTAGCAGATACTATCCGTGTTACTGGCAACCTCAAAATTCTCTTCCCAAAGTTACTCAATTTCAGCATGTACGTAACCATCAAACAAAGCAGTAGTAGTAGTAGTAGTAGCAACAGCAAAGGAACTTGGACCATCACTGCTCATCAATCTTCTTTGATGTTTACTAACTTTTGTTAAGTGAGCAAAAATCATGTATTTAGTTTCTTCTTTCATTAATCATCAAACAAAGCATCCAGAAGATTTGTAGGTGAATCTTCTTTTCCGTTTTCATCAAAGAACCCATTTAAAGCATTTTCTTTTCTTAAATAATAGTTTCTGCCGTCTGTACAGTAATTTTGGCCCACCTGTTTCACTGATCTTTCAGCCACAAGAAACTTGTTTCCATCATGGGTTCTCTCAGAGAAGCCTGCCTAAACTAAAATAAATAACATGTGTCAGAAATTTAGCAAGTGAATCGAATCAAAATTTTAGTAAAAAATATAAAACCTAGTAGACATTTTTACAAAGTTTACTTGAACTCAATGGGGTGGATAACTCATGCATCATTATGACATTGGGTACAGTTTGAGTATAGCTGTTAAATAAATGTTAATAAATGGTATAGCTGTTAAACAAATGGCTTAAGTTAATCATTTGTAGAGTACTTGCTTGGTTGGGTACTAATTATAGTTGGTGTTCTTGAACTCATGGGTACAGTTTGATTTAGAGACCAACTAGAAAAAAGGTGTAAGACCCCAACTTTTTATGAATAAGATTTAATTTTCTTTATATATTATTTTAAATAGTAAGGTGTTGATTTGATAAATGTGGTAAGTTATGGGTAATATGCACAAAGTTTACAAATTAAGCAAGTTGTCATAAAATATTCATTGTGTCGGAGAATATTCGTTTGGTCGGGGAATATTCTTGTTGTCGGGGAATATTCGTACGACGGCGCAGTCATTTGTGGGCCCCATAACGAAAAACTGTCGGATGAAGAAAACAACAAGAATAAGTTTTCTAAAAATAAAGGCAAAACTGTTACCGCTAAACTGTTGAAATACCCGATAGTTAAAGAAAAGTAATACACGTTGTTGCACAGTAGCACACGGTATTGCACAGTATTTTAAATTATTGATTTTTACGTAAGAAGTCTTTCATTCAATAATTGTCACGCATATTATTTAAATAATATTATGAGATAACATTATTGGTAATGTCTAAAAAAATTTGTTGAGGAAAGGAGTTAGGTTATTTAATTGCGCACCAGTAAGGAGAAATTTTTATCGGAAAACACCCTCTTTCTTTGGAACGACCTGGTTGTCAATATTGTAATTCTGTAATATTATTTGTGAATAATAATTGATTATTGATAAAAATGATACGTAAATATTTATTCAATTTTGATATAAATGGATGAATTTTTAGCAAAAGAGACATTTGTTGAAAGTTAGCATTTTATCTTTTCTGATAAAATAATTCATTCAAATATATTATTATAATATTACATTAAAATATTATAATGTGATGATATAATAATATAATTTTATAATTTAAATTGTAATATTTTTACAATAAATTCATGGTATAAGAATAAAATGAAGAGGAAGAGAGCAAATTGGATTTGAATTATTTTTGTTGCTATAAATGTTTTAAGGAAGAAAATTATGTCAAATGTGTTTTGTGGGGGGGGGGGGGGGGGGGGGGGAGTTGTCCTTTTTGTGCTGATGGTTTTTTGTCAAACCGAGTGTCCGTCTGCAGATTTTTGTCAAAAGTGGTGTTCTGGCAATTTCCTATAAATAGGATACTTAGTTAGAAATGAAAATCACACTAGAATCAGAAATTTCTTTCTCTATACTATTGAGTGTATTTCTTGTGAGTATTTAGATATTTTAAGTGTTGATAACAGTGCAAGAGTTTTTCAGCAAAATATTCGATAATCCAGACCGATCTAGTATTATACTGAGGTAAAAGATATTATTTTTCTCGTAAATGATGTTATTTTTTTTCAATATTCGTAAAAAATATTATTTTCTTTCATATTTCATATTATGAAAGTGATAATATTTCATTTCATATTCCCAAACTTAAACTTACTATGGTAAGTATTGCTCTTATAATTCTTGAAATGATTAGAAATTTCTTGAGTTTTGCGTTTCATCTAATATCATTTCACCAGAATGTTGGTATGAACTTTCTTATGAAATTTTTACCTTTTCATGTCGGGGTTACTATTCATTCGTACGGTACTATTCATACGTACGGTACTATTCACAGGATACTATTCACGAGATTTTTTTTTCTTTATCCAAGTTATCTTTTTTGGATCTTATTCTTGAAATTGGATCCATGTTTTGATCTTTATATTGATAATTTGGATATTTTTGAACTCTGGATAAATTGAATTATAAATCTCTAATATTTATCCTTTATTTCAATTGATTCGTTCTTAATATCATTGTCATAATCTTCAAACTTAAATTGTGGTGAAAGTTATATTTGGCCCGTAGTGCAAAGATGAACTGTTGATTGATGAATATTTTTGGTCCGCAGTGCAAAGATGAGCTATGAATATCTTTGGCCCGTAGTGCAAAGATGAGCTGTTGATTTATGAATATATCTTTGGCCTGTAGTGCAAAGATGGACAGGTGTTTGACATGATCATGACCACTGGTGATACAAACGAATATCCTTGGCCCGTAGTGCATGGATAATTCGTTGATTAAAAATATTATTGATTGGTGTTACAGGGATAAAATATTGGTGATGGACTTTTATATCATAGAAGATAGTTGATTGTAATTAATAAGGACTGAATTTGAGCGTTTATATTTTGTATTATATACAATCTGTATTGAAGCTCACAGTTTCTGTGGTCGTATTTTGCACGACCGTTTGATATAAAAGATTTGTATTTAGATTCTGTACCATGTATTTTGTAACTCAGAATGGGTTTTGTATTGGACCTATTTTGGGTGCGTCACAGTTGGTATCAGAGTTTAGGGATATGATCTTTGGCGGAGATCTGAGAATAGAACTAGGAGGGGAGAGACGAGTAAATCCTTCGCTAGTGTGTCCTACCTAAGCTTATTTATTATTTAATTGGTCGGTTAGAATATAGAGATAATATGTGAAATGTCAATTTCTTTAATTAATCCTTGTTTTGTGGCAGTATTTGAGAACGACATCTAAAAATAAAGAGATGAACTCATATAGAGTTTTAAGTGATGCGTTGAGGAGATTATTTAAAGAGAAATATTAGAGTATAATATCTTGTTATAACAAAGGTGTTTATTGGGGAGTGCTAATTAAGTTATTGAACTTGATTATAGGATGTCAGGCGAAGAAGAAATTAGAGATATCCATGTGGTGAGTGAAGAATTAATAGTTGCACCTCGCAGAGGTAGCAGCTGAGAGTGAGGAAGAAGGGGAACCTGAGGAGGATTTATTAGGAGAATTTTATGATCAAAATGTAGAACTGCAAGATCGTATTCGCGAGTTAGAAGAGCAGGGTGAAGAACGGCAGGCGGCCGTGGAACAAAGGGATACAACAAATCAAAAATTTGCTACTCGATATGTGAGGCTTGAACAAAAGCTCTCTCTGGCAGAATATATGATATTATAGCTGGAATCTGAGAATGCAAATTTCAACGATCAGCTAAAAGAAGAAACAACTAAACAAGTGAGAATTGAAGATGCATGCGTAAAAGTCGCACGACGCGTTGATATTGTAGAAAGAAACGTCCGATCCAAGAAGGCCAAAATAGATGATATGGATTTCACTTTTTGGACAGCAATTGGGAGAATCCAACATTGAGTTTGAAATTATCCTCTGCAGAGCGGTCAACCCCAATTCGATATAGATCGAAGAGTAATGATTCAAATCATGGATTAGGAGTGCGACGAAACAGTTGAGGGTGGAATGTGCTTTATAGCAAAGTCAAGTCCAGCTGGGATAGTGACACCAAAGACTGTCCCAGACAAGTCAAAGTCTGTGGTTCCTGGAAGAGCGTTTGACTTGACTACCCAAAAAGCGAGAAACCCGAACGAAGTTATTACGGGTAAGTTAATCATAAACCCTTGCGAAGTTTATACCTTATTAGATACCGGTTCTATCCATTCTTTTATTTCACCTGCTTGCGCTCGACGTTTGAACTTGACCCTTGAGAAATTAGACTTTGATTTATCTGTTAAAACTACATTGGGAGAAACCATCGTTACATCCACTGTTTACAAATCTTGTTTGATTCAAATTAGCACCTTCACATTACCTGTTGATCTTATATCTTTGAAAATACTTGCATTTGATGTGATTTTAGGAATCGACTGGTTAACCACTCATCATGCCAAAATTGATTATTTTCGTAAGGTTATTAGTTTTCGTATTCCTAACCAACCTGTTGTGCGAATTCAAGCAACCAAACCACTAAAATCAATCACTGTCATTTCAAGTCATAAAGCTATTCGTTTATTGAAAAACGGATGTCAAGTTTTCTTAGCCTATGTCACTGATTTAAACCAGAATACGTCAGATTTGAATGATATTTCTGTTGTTAATAAGATTCCTGATGTATTTCCTGAAGAACTTCCTGGTCTACCCCCGGAACGTAAAGTTGAATTTTTTATTGACCTTGAACCATTTCCAAAACCCCATATCGAATGGCTCCTATTGAACTTCAGGAGTTAAAGGTCCAAGTACAGGAGTTGTTAGACATTGGTTTCATTCATCCTAGTACATCGCCTAGGGGTACTCATGTTATTCGTAAAGAAGAAAGACGGGAGTATGCGACTTTGTATCGACTATCAGGAGTTGAACCATGTCAACATCAAGAATAGGTATCCGTTACCTCATTTTGATGACTTGTTCGACCAGTTGCAAAGTGCGCAATTCTTTTCAAAGATCGATCTTCGTTCTGGATATCATCAGTTAAAGATTAAAACTGATGACATTCCAAAGACTGCCTTCAGAACTCGATACGGGCATTACGAATTTCTAGTTATATCTTTCGGATTGACCAATGTCCATGCTACGTTCATGGACATGATGAACCGAATATTCAAGAAATATTTGGATCATTTCGTGATTGTCTTTATTGATGGCATCCTAATATACTCCAAAAGCCTCAAATATTTCTTCACCCAAAACGAACTCAACATGCGACAACGACGTTGGCTTGAGCTGTTGAAATATTATGACCATACCATCCAATACCATCCTGAAAAATCGAATATGATAGCTGACGCGTTGAGTAGAAGATCATATGTGGGTACGAGTGCGATATTGTCAACACAAAGACCCACTTGATGATGTCAAATATACGACTAAAATCGACTTATGGCTCCATTCGAGGCATTGTATAGACGAAAGTGTCATTCTCCAGTATGCTGGGACGAGGTGGGTGAAGCAACATTGTTGGGACCAGAGTTAGTACGTATGACTACGGAAAAGATTCACATGATCCGGCAATGTATACAAACAGCACAAGATCGATAAAAAAGTTATGATGATCTTCATCGAAGGGACGTGAAATTTAATGTCGGAGACCATGTATTGTTACGTGTTCCATGGAAAGGAGTTACGAGATTCGAAAAGAGAAGAAAGCTCAACCCACGATTTATTGGTCCATTTGAAATTCTCGATCGAGTAGGAACTGTGGTCTATCGACTCGCCTTACCTCCAAGTATGTCTCGTGTTCATAACGTTTTTCACATATCCATGCTACGTAAATATGTGAAAGACCCAAACCACATTATCGAATTAGAACCAGACGAGATAGCTGAAGATTTAACGTGCGAGGAGGTACCTGTCAAGATCTTGGATAAGAAGGAACATGTCCTACGCTCAAAGATTATACCTCAAGTCAAAGTTTTGTTGAGAAATCATGATATTGAGGAAATGACCTGTGAGTTAGAATTGAAAATGAAAGCGTGGTATCCTCACCTTTTTGAAATATCAGGTACGTACATCAATTTCGAGGACGAAATTTCATAAGGAGGGGAGGTTGTAAGACCCCAACTTTTTATGAATAAGATTTAATTTTCTTTATATGTTATTTTAAATAGTAAGGTATTGATTTGATAAATGTGGTAAGTTACGGGTAATATGCGTAAAGTTTACAAAGTAAGCAAGTGGTCATAAAATATTTATTGTGTCAAAATATTCGTTTGGTCGTGGAATATTTTTGTTGTCGGGGAATATTCGTACGACGGCGCAGTTATTTGTGGGCCCCATAACGAAAAACTATCGGATGAAAAAAATGACAAGAATAAGTTTTCTAAAAATAACGGCAAAACTGTTACCGTTAAACTGTTGAAATACCCGGTGGTTAAAGAACAGTAATACGCGTTGTTGCACAGTAGCACACGGTATTGCACATTATTTTAAATTATTGATTTTTACGTAAGAGGTCATTCATTCAATAACTGTCACGTATATTATTTAAATAATATTATGAGATAACATTATTGGCAATGTCTAGAAAATTCTGTCGAGGAAAGGGGTTAGGTTATTTAATTGCGCGCCAGTAAGTAAAAATCTTTATCGGAAAGCCCCCTCTTTCCTAGGAACGGCCTGATTGTCACTATTGTGATTCTGTAATATTATTTGTGAATAATAATTGATTATTGATAAAAAAAAAAAATGATAAGTAAATATTTATTCAATTTTGATATAAATGGAGGAATTTTTAACAAAAGAGATATTTGTTGAAAGTTGACATTTTATCTTTTCTGATAAAATAATTCATTCAAATATATTATTATAATATTACATTATAATTGTATAATGTGATGATATAATAATATTATTTTATAATTTAAATGGTAATATTTTTACAATAAATTCATGGTATAAGAATAAAATGAGAAGGAAGAGAGCAAATTGGATCTAAATTGTTTTTGTTGCTATAAATGTTTTAACGAAGAAAATTGTGTAAAATGTGTTTTGTCGGGGGGGGGGGGGGGGGGGGGGGGGAGTTGCCCTTTTTGTGCTGATGGGTTTTTGTCAAACCGAGTGTCCGTCTGCAGATTTTTGTCAGAAGTGGTGTTCTGGCATTTTCTTATAAATAGGATGCTTAGTTAGAAATGAAAATCACACCAGAATCAGAAATTTCTTTCTCTATACTATTGAGCATATTTCTTGTGAGTATTTAGATATTTTGAGTGTTGATAACAGTGCAAGATTTCTTTAGCACAATATTCGATAATCCAGATCGATCTAGTATTGTACTGAGGTAAATGATATTATTTTTTCGTAAATGATGTAATTTTCTTTCATATTCCATATTATGAAAGTGATAATATTTCATTTCATATTCCTATACTTAAACTTACTATGGTAAGTATTGCTTCTATAATTCCTGAAATGATCAGAAATTCCTTGAGTTTTACATTTCATCTAATATCATTTCACCGGAATGTTGGTATGAACTTTCTTATAAAATTTTTACCTTTTCATGTCGGGGCTACTATTCATACGTACGGTACTATTCATACGTACGGTACTATTCATACGTACGGTACTATTCACTGGGTACTATTCACGAGAATTTTCTTTTCTTTTCTTTGTCCAAGTTATCTTTTATGGATCTTATTCTTGAAATTGGATCCATGTTTTGATCTTCATATTGACAATTTGGATATTCTTTAACTATGGATAAATTGAATTATAAATCTCTAATATTTATCCTTTATTTCAATTGATTCGTTCTTTATATCATTGTCATAATCTTCAAACTTAAATTGTGGTGAAAGTTATCTTTGGCCCATTGTGCAAAGCTGAACTGTTGATTGATGAATATCTTTGTCCCGTAGTGCAAAGATGAGCTATGAATATCTTTGGCCCGTAGTGCAAAGATGAGCTGTTGATTTATGAATATCTTTGGCATGTAGTGCAAAGATGGACAGGTGTTTGACATGATCATGACCACTGGTGATACAAATGAATATCCTTGGCCCGTAGTGCATGGATAATTCGTTGATTAAAAATATTATTGATTGGTGTTACAGGGATAAAATTTTGATAATGAACTTTTATATCATAGAAGATAGTAGACATCATTCTCTACTTAACTCTTCTAATGGATTGTTATTTCCGTTGCAGTCGTTGATTTAAAACTTGTTGCCCATAATATTTTATCTGATTTATTAAAGGCTAACTATAATACCCGAGAATTTCTATATATTAATAAATGAATATATTAATGGAAGTGAATATTTATTCATATATAAATGATTTTGTGTTATGAGATGAATTAATTCAATTATATAAAATTGAATAATTATAATAATGGAGAAATTTATGGAGTTTGCGATAAACTCGTTGATAGCCTTGTGTGGCACAGTGATGAGGATTTTTAATGATTATATTAATTAACGAAGAAATTATTAAGTGAACAATTAAACTATATTAATTGTTAATTGTTATTAATTGTTATCGTAGAATATTAATTAATTGTTATAGAATATTAATGATGATTAGTTAATAATATGTGATTATTATTACTGCAAGAGACATGATAATAATAAGCAAAGTGTTTATAAATATAATAAGATTTATATTCATTTAATATGTATTTAATCATATAAGTGTTAATCGATTATTATGAAAATTAATAATCAATGAAGAATGGATTAATTAATATTATCGTTAATTAATCAATGAGATGAATAATTTATTTATTTGACATTATGAACAATAAAATAAATAAGTAAGTTATTAATATGATGAGATTATATTGACTTCTATGTGTAAATGTGCAATACTTGAATATATAAAGTATATGGAATACGACTATATTATATAGTGTAGAGAGACACTTATATGTGACCATGCAAGTATATTTAAACCATATTATATGATTGTACATATTGAAACTATATGTTATGAATACATCATGATACCTATGTGACAATATGTATGTAAGTATACATTAAAATGATATATCATGAATATATTGTAATCACTTGTTGATGGTAGAATTTAATAATAAAGAAGACAATATAGTGTGATAATATCTGAAAAGATTATGTTGGTAGTGATAAGAATGTACATGGATTATATGATGTGAGTACATAGGTAATCCCTAATTTTTCCTAATATAGTAATAATTGTACATTAAAACCCATTTTTGGAAAGTATAGTAACTAAATTGAACTAATTAATTACATTGCAAGAAATCATCAGTTACACTCACAGTACATGAACAGTAGCCTAAGGCTAAATTTCGTAACTTCCAAGCTGTGATCATTGGCTATGGGAATGGCTGATGGTGGGTGGTTGAGCAACCCACTGTAAACCAATGTGTCCTCTTCTACACTTTGGTTTCAACTTCCATGTAAAACCTAGCCAGTCCACCATTCCTCTATAAATTGGCAGCTATGTTACTAAGTTTACATTGCTGTGTTTTGTCTGATAAAATTCTGAGAATTGAAGTTTGAGTGTTTGTTGTTCAAAGAAGAATATAGCAATCATAGAAAGTTAGAAGCTAAGCAAACTAAGTTTCAAGAGGTATAATTCTAAATTCCATATTCTTCATTCTTGTTCACTGTCAAAGTTTCAAATCTTGATCATATTGAATTGGATTGTAATTGGGGTATAGAACAATTGTTTAGTTGTTATAATAAACTTATAAGCATATTGGAATACAATGTGGTTGTTTTCGTGAATAAATTTTATGAATTGGGTTGCTGTCTGCCGAAGCAAGAGCTTCCAGCTCTGTACAGGTAACGGCGCAGCTGCGCCCTGGTTATACTAGGGTGCTGCGCAGCTGCGCCAGTGCTAGACTTGCGTTTAGCTGGCCAAGGCCCTGCGCAGCTGCCCCAGTTTTGAACTGGGGCGCTGCGCAGTTGCGCCGGTCATTGGTTCCAGATTCTGCTTCTGATTCAGGCTGTTACGTGCGAAATTATGATAACACTTTGGAACAAGTTTGAAAATATAAGTAGCATACCTATAGGAGTACATGGAGTTAACGTAAACATGTGTTGCTATAATTTCATGCAAGATTAATGGAATGACTAATAGCATTAAAATAAATCTCAAGTTTCTTAAACAAACTTTAACATATATAGACCATGAATACATCCTGACTTTTGAGACATGCTAGTATGACTTAGAAACGCATGAAGTACATGTTAGCTTATCTATATTGGTTTCCTGATATAATATGAATATGTGAACCTAACTAGTGCACTTTCCTAACGAAAATCAATGTTTTGAAAACAAACTTTGACATGTGTGTGACACATTGATGTTTTGATTTTGAGGCACACTAGTATGACCTAGAAACACATGAGATGCATGTTAACTCGCGTATATAAGCTCCGTAACGAAATGTGATCATGTGAACTTCGCTAAGTGAACTTAGAATTTTAAAAGGAACTTAGAGATTATGAAAAGGGGATTTAGATGTGCTATAATTATATTCGGACTTTGAACATGTTATTATGGTTTAGAAATGCATGAAGGACATGATGACTTGTGTATACGTGGTTAATAATGTAACATGGACACGGTATACCTTATTAGTAAACCTTACTAGTAAAAGTGTAAGTTAGAAACGTAAACCTTGAACATGTTTTCAAAAAGATAGTTACATCACGTGAGTATCTAGATTCTAAAGGGTTAAGATGGCATGTTCGGGTTTGATATGCCTCTAAACATGATTCGTATGTAGTAGACAAAATAATAACATGAGTTTAAAGCATGCTCCCAAGTATTAAATAATACTAGTTATGAATAAATAATGTGAACACTATAAGCATGTATATTAATAGATTATGTGACATCTATGCAAACATATAGCCAAGTTATAAAGCATGATAACCACATGATTTTTCTATCCCTTAATACCATGTAAAATGTAAGTTAAAATTGTGATAATGAACTCAAGAATGATTATATGCTACGATGTAACTTGAACCCGATTTTGACGGTTAACTTAGGGGAATGCCATAACTTGCTAAAATAAAATATATTTAGTATTGATTGTGGTCTTATGTGATATGAATAATATGTGAGTATGTTTTGCTAATTGTTGCGATCTTATAAGATATGAGAATATGTTTAAACTCTAAAGGAGGAACGTTAAAGATAGAAATTATATTCTATATAACTGTGTAGCTAGGTTAAAACTTAACTTATGTGTTGATAGTATATTCGAAGACAAAATATGAAGTTTAATTGTATGACTAATGAATATCATATATATACGTAACTATATTCCGATAGGATTCGAAAAATGTTGATTAAATTACGGGGATAAACTACGCTTAAGGCAAGTATCCTAACCGACGCATTTACTTTATGCAAGTATTATATCCTTGTATATTGCGAGCTAGTTTCTTTACTTACTCGTTTAAATTGAATTAGCATACTTGAACTCTTATTTCATTAAAGCTATTATTCATGTGGAACTTGGTATTGTTCTTGAATATTGTTAAAGTGTCTATGCCATTTGATTCGGCTAGACTTATATTATTGAAAATCGACCCAAACTAATTGATTGGTGCGGGATCTTATATTTGACTAAGAAGAACAACCTTCTTTGAAGGGAATATATAATTGTCGGAGAACCGACGCGCGCACTTAAGTATGATTGATTGTTATGCATAACGATGGTACTTTAGGCTGATCACCTGTTGTACTTATTTTTTGTTGGATTTTCAGTTTATTACTGTTAATTCTAGTAGAAGTTCATAGTCCTTAGTGACTGCTCAGTTTTTAGTTATCATGAAATCTTGAATCGATTTATTATTGAATCACATTGATATTATTCTGTCCTTAGCGACTGTATTTGAAAACTGATGATATTCTTGTTATCCTTGAACTATCAAACCTTGTTAAACCCTTTCGAGAATTTAGAATTTTATTACTCACCCTTATTGTATATTACTTGCTGGGAAATTTGTGCTCATTCTTGCTTTCCCTAAAACATTTCAGTTAAGGCAGAGCATGGTGAACCTTCAGGCGTTGATAAGGGCAAGGGCAAGGCTACCAACTAGCTTGTGTCTTTTATGTTTTTAAATATTTTAATGTTGTATTAAGATGATGTAGTAAGACTAGACTTGATTATGTTTAAGCTTGAGTTAGATTATGTAATAAGTCGTAATTGATATTATTATGTAATCTATGAAGTACTTTAGGTTGCCAGACTTGGGGAAATAATTATTATAAGTCGTTGTATATTATTCTAAATTAGATATTCCGCTGTGAATGTGTGATTTTAGTTATTATTGTATTACCATGAGCACGTGACGAACCGAATTTGAGAGACCAAGTGGCGGTCACGGATTTGGGGGCGTCACAGGTTGGTATCAGAGCTGTAGTTATAAACCTTAGGAACGAGTGTCCTTAGACTATAACTTAGGCGAACTTAGAAGTTGGAAAGGAGATAAAACTCACATAGAGTTTTCCCTAGAGCGAGACTTAGCGTGTTATAAAATGTAATTTCATTCTATACAATGAACTTATATTTTATTTAACATTCTAATGGAGTTGCTGTTTGTTTGTCTTGTGTTTGTGATTGTAGGGTGACAGACACAGGTGTACCTAGTAGAGTGGTAGAGGAGGAGCCCAGGGATATACATGTAGTGTACGAGGCACCCCTAGAGGCTACACTAGTGCAGGCTGTTGCACCGTTCGAGTCTGACGACGAGGACGAGATTGAGATAGAGTCTGATCCAGAGGAGCCGATGGAGGACGAGCCGATGGAGGATGAGCCAATAGAGGACCTTGATGAGGCTACTGTAGAGGAGCAGATGCTAGGAGAGTATGAGGAACAGATCCTAGAGTTAGACTTCAGGGTTCAAGAGCTGGAGGCAGAGGCCCAAGAGAGAGAGTCTGAGTTCCAAAAACTGAGGGATGAGGACCACTAGAGGAAGCTGGCCATGCAGGAGTTAGAGGTGGAGATCGCTTACCGCAGGGAGGCAGGGATCCAGATGGGAACTTTATTCCACATGTTGGTAGCGAGAAATGTAGATATAGAAGAGAAGCTGGAAGAAGTAGAACAGAGAGAATTGAGTGAGAAGACTGAGAAAGAGGCACTCCGTACTCAGCTAGAGTTGGAGGTGATGGATAGGATACACTTCGAGGAGAAGTGGGAAGCGGCCAGTGAGAGAGCTGACGACCTAGAGGACGAGGTCAGGTGCAAGAAGAGAAAGATGAACATGATGGGGTATGTGTTCCGTTCAGCTTTTGAGAGGGTGATTGATGGTGTGTACCACTACCCGGTAGAACAGGGACAGACTCTACATACTTTGAGTCGAGGGCTGGTTGCGTATATATCACAGTTAGAGTACAAGAGCGCTGTGGAGCGCGGGATGATACGATGAGATTTCCTTAGATGGTCTGGTGGTAGTTTAGTAGAATTTATCTTTATGTGTTGTACATACTATGTTGTAATCCTAATCTTTTGTGTAAGATGTGGGATAATGATGTGAACCCCGTGTTAGCTTTTGTTAGAGGGGTAGTATGGTAGTAGGTTGGTATATTCCTCGTCTTTTGTGATATTAGGGGATATATGTGATAACATTTATAGCAGCATGCTAGGGAAATCATGTAATGAACGATTTGGCATATGAATATAAATGAAGTTTATTTCAGAAACGTGTTATAAATTTATTCTTTTAGTATTAAAAGAAATACTTAAGTAATATACTTGAATAATAATAAAATGAAAATTTGTGATACAGATAATGCCGCCCAGATGTAGATTGACTACACCCGAAGAATCTGTTAATAACGAGAGGGAACAAGTTGACCCGATTCAGAAACTGGTAGACCTGTTAGGAGAGGCATTAAGGGGAAGGAACAATGAACCTGTTCGCCAAAACCCTCAGGCTGTGCCAGTAACAACCTTCAAAGAATTTAAGAGTGTAGGACCCCCAGAGTTCGAGGGAACTACCGACCCAAGCGTCACACAAACGTGGATCAAGGAGATCAAAAAATCTTTCACTATAGCTCGCGTAGGTGAAAATCAGAAGACGGTGTTTGCCACGTACATGATGAGGGGAGAAGCGAACTACTGGTGGGAGGCTAATCAACAAAGAGCTGGAGAAGGAATAATAGCTTGGGATAAGTTTAAGACGCTGTTTTTCGAGAATTACTTCCCAAAAAGCATGAATAATAGGATGGAGGTGAAATTCCTAGAGTTAAAACAAGGTGAGATGACGGTGGCGCAATACGCGGCTAGGTTTAATGAACTAGTGCGATTTGCGGAGCACCAAGTTGGTGATGAAGAGAGAAAGGCTAGACGCTTCGAACAAGGGTTGAAGCCGTGGCTGTTCAATAAGGTATCAGTTCTTCAAATTAATTCCTTTGCAACATTACTGGAAAAGGCAATCATTGCGGAAGGTGGTAGTGAGGCCTTAAGTCTGTATAACAAGGAAAAGAAGGGAAAGAATACAGGAGGAGAGAATCGTATTGGAGGAAGCAGCAGTGGAGGAAGTAATTTGGGAAAGAGAAAGTGGGAGAACAACAACAACAACAAAAACAACAATAATCAATCAGGGAATTTTTGTGGAGGTTTCAAGAAGAGGGCTGAAGGATGCCCAAAGTGTGGGAAGAATCACCAGGGCGAGTGCTGGAAGGGACGTGGCACTTGCTACAACTGCAGACAGGAAGGGCACATCTAGCCCAACTGTCCGAAACCAAAGAAGACCCAAGGGTGTTTTGCTTGCGGCTCAACTGAGCACCGTATTAAGGATTGCCCAAAGAAGGGAAGTGGCGGGGGTAGCAATCAGCAAGGAGGCAACAAGCTGATGATCAGCGGGCCGACACAATCCAACCGCCCAACCGCCAGAACCTTTAACATGACCGTTAAGGACGCCGTGGCTGCGAAGGACGTGGTGTCAGGTATAATCCCAATCAATGATATAAATGCTTATGTATTATTTGATTCGGGTGCCACCTGTTCTTTTATATCTGAAGAATTTGCTAGTAAACTTAGTACACCCTGAGAATGATTAGAAAATCCTTTAATCATAGAAGTTGCTAATAAGGAAGTAATCCCTGTAGAATACGTTTATTGAAATTGTCGCGCAAACATTAGAGAACATGAACTGAGCTTAGACTTGATTCCTATTAGATTGGGAGAATTTGACGTAATACTGGGAATGGATTGGTTGTATAACCATGCTGCGATAATTGACTATCAGAGCAAATGTGTGAACCTTCAGACTCCGAGGAAGTCTAAGGTAGTGTTTTATGGTAGCTCATCGCTTAAGCAATCGTGTTGCATTACGATGATGCAACCCAAGAAATTATTAAGGAAAGGATGTGTAGGTTATCTAGCTTACATCGTTGATACTCGAAAAAAGGGAGTAGAAATTAAGGATATATCCGTAGTTAATGAATTTCAAAATGTGTTTTCGGACGATCTGCCTGGTCTTTCGCCAGACAGAAAAATCGAATTAGTAATAGACTTAGCACCGGGAACGGTACCGATTTCGAAAGCTCCATATCGTATGGCGCCAGTAGAAATGAAGGAATTGATGATACAATTGCAAGAATTATTGGATAAGGGTTACATTCGACCGAGTGTTTCTCCTTGGGGAGCACCAGTGTTATTCGTTAAGAAAAAGGACGGATCGATGAGGCTCTGTATCGATTATCGAGAATTGAACAGAGTAACGATCAAGAATTGATATCCGCTACCGAGGATAGACGACTTATTTGATCAACTGAAGGGAGCAAAGTGTTTCTCAAAAATTGACCTACGAACAGGATATCATCAACTGAAAGTGAGGGATGAGGACATACCAAAGACTGCGTTTCGAACCCGTTATGGACACTACGAGTTTTTAGTAATGTCATTTGGATTGACTAATGCTCCGGAAGCATTTATGGACTTGATGAACCGAGTTTTCAAGCCATACTTGGATAAATTTGTAGTGGTTTTTATCGATGACATTTTGATCTACTCGAAGACAGAGGAAAAACACGCCGAACATCTGAAGATTGTTTTGGAGGCACTAAGGAAGGAGAAGATGTATGCAAAATTTTCAAAGTGCGAATTTTGGATGGAGAAGGTTCAATTCTTAGGCCACGTGGTGGATAAGAATGGAATCGCTGTAGACCCTGCAAAGGTAGAAGCAGTAAGTAATTGGGAACAACCGAGAACACCGACGGAGGTGAGAAGCTTTTTAGGGTTAGCCGGGTACTATCGAAGATTCATCCAAGATTTTTCTAAGATAGCAACCCCGTTGACCAATTTGACTAGAAAGACGGTGAAATTTGTATGGACCGACAAATGCGAAGAAAGTTTTCAAGAACTGAAAAGGAGATTGAGCGAAGCACCTGTGTTATCATTACCAGATGATGCGGGAAATTTTGTGGTGTATAGTGATGCATCGCACAAGGGACTTGACTGTGTGCTTATGCAGTACGACAAGGTCATTGCATATGTGTGACGCCCCCAAATCCGTGTAACATCGATTACAGGACATGGTGCTCACGATACAATATACATCATCATCTATCTAAGTAAATTCCCATAAAAATAATAATATTATAACTATTACGTACATACTCCAAATAAAATCCCAAGTCTTTACAACCTTTAATAAACCACAACTTAAACTTAGCGTTTGTCGCTACATTACATCATATGCGGAAATATAAACTTATTACATAAGGTAACTAGCATCATTTCATCTTAGACTTCCCCTTGTCCTTGCCCTAGCCCTCAACCTTCTCATCCTTAACTGAAAGGTTTAAGCAAGAATGAGCACAAATTTCCCAGCAAGTATATAAAGTAGTTTGAAAACACACATCAGGAGTAGAAACATCTGAATAGCTATAATAGTTGAAAGAATTATCAAGTGTTAAACAAAACAGAAATATCAAGAATAAGAGTTTAAAAATTCTCAATATCATACTAAGGGGCATAAAATACCCTGAACATTACTTTGTTTCATCGAAAAATCATCAGACGGTTTAACAATCAAATAGATTGTAAACAGTCTCTGCAAGTACTCCATGTGATCAGCCTATTGTACCCTACATTGTGCACAAGTATAAAGTTTAAATTGCATAAGCATAAATGGGACTATATGCCCGACATCTGTTTGCCCGTTTATTCGGGTTGTTCATCTTAGTATTCATGCGAGACCGCACCAAAATAATTTGGATTGGTAAACATTAAATAGCTTCAAAAGATTTGAATTAAATCATTTGTCATCAATAATCTTTAGCTGAAACAAAAGCTAGAAAGCATACTTGGAAGCAGTTCTTTTAAATCGATAGAACTTTAAAGCATAGCCGTTGAATTAATAACTGAGTAATCAACAATAAAACTTGCAAGATAATTGAAGTTGTAGAAATTTACGTCAAAGGAATTTGTACGTGTCAACGAATAAATACAAGCTCGGTACTTACCCTTACCGTAATAAAAGAAGTAAGGCTTGAATAATTTATTAATGAAAAATAGGGTATGAAACTTGCATAATCAAATTCGAGTAAGGAAACTTGCCTGATACGTCTGCTACAATTAACGCTATCTACTAGCTCTTCACGTAACCTATTCATATGTGTCACGTTAAGCAATTAGGTTCTTGAACACGACTCTGAAATATAATGGTTTCCTTTTATCTCAATTGGATTATCATCTAACATGTAATCAATTAACAATGCAATTCAATTACACAATACCATTCAATTACATAAACAGGTTGCAACTTATAGGTCTAGGGGTTAAATATAAAAATATGGGAAAATAAAGTTTTTGGAAATTTTTCTGACCCGACCCGACCCGGATCAGACCTGACCCGGACCGACCCGGACCGGCGCAGCTGCGCAGCCTCAAGCCGTGTTATTGGCGCAGCTGTGCTGCCTGGCAAACCCGAACTCCAACTTTGAGTGGCGCAGCTGCGCAGCGTTAAGCCGTATGAACGGTGCAGCTGCGCTGCTCTTCATGCCCAGAAAAGTTTTTTCCTGCCGAACAGCCTACTTCCCGATTTAATTCCCACTTGTTTACAAGTTGTATGACCATGATATTTGGACACCATACACTCCATACATCACAGTATTTTACAAAAATACAACATACATGAAACTAACATGTTAAGACCTCGATCCAGCAGTCTAGATAAGCGTGCCAGACTGTCTTCCAGACTTGGAAAATTCTGGAAATTCCCAGAATTCTGCAGATTTTTATACCAACATGCTTGCTTACTAAATTCATAACTTGCTCATTTTAACTCCGTTTCTTTTGAAAATTGGTCAGGTGAGACATCATACTACATAGTATTTTACAAAATTAACACATACAACCAACGAGTCACAGAAGCTATGATTCCAAGGCTCCGAAAAACCCAAAAAGTCACAGCTTCTAAGTTAACTCACTTTGACAAAAATTCATGATTTTGATTCTAGCATGCAAGGAACTAGTTGCTACTGTCCAGATCACCTTTACTAACACATATACACATGTTACAATAATCAAACTCATTAACTTTTCATGTTTTGAGCAAATTGACATCTAAGAGGCATTTTATCGAATAGTTTGCATGCATACATGAATTCTACGATTCTCTACGAATTTGAAACATGATTAGACCAGAACTTTCGTTCTTAACACCCATATATCAGTATTACACACTAACATGGTATCACGGAACCACAACGAAACATTTCCCATAATTATACATGCATTTTCTTCACTATTTCCTTAAGAACATAATATAAGTTCGTATTCTTACCTTGAACGCTATTCTCTAATCAAGGAATCCGAGAATGCTTCCCTCCTTGCTTGCTTAGTCTTTGCAAATTTCCAGAATAACTCCACACTAACTATTACTCTCAATTTCTCTCACGGAATGAAGTTTTTAGCAAAAGAAGTAGTGTTTTAGGTGGAGAGTATAAATAGAGATTGATATAGCTTGATAGAGGCTGATATCATCAGCCCCTCCATGTTCTCATAACTGTTATACACATATTGCATGATTAACTAATATTAAAATGAAAAGAGGAGTTAGAGAATGGAAGAGTTTGTGGGTGTAAAGGATTGTAACTCCCTTCCTCTCTAAATCTTCTAAAACGTATACTCCCTTGTCCCAAATTAGTTGTCATGTGGGCCCACTCCAGCTGCTGATCAACATATTAAAATAATATTATAATCAATTAAATAACCATTTTAACCATTTTACCCTCCGTAGCCGAACGTTACGATACTTATATCGATTCCTACTAAAATCGACGTCCCGGACGTCATGGGACTATCCGTTTCGTCAAATTCACCTCCAAAATTCGTGGTTGACTTTGACCAAAAAGTCAACCGTGACACATTTTCGTGGTTACAGTCTATCCTGACTAATTTTGACGTTCCGGACTCAAATACGCAGTCCGCATCTCTAAATTCCGCTCTGAACTCAAAATCATTCTTTAAAGCCATCCCACGAAATTAATAAAATTAATTCCATACTTAACCAATTTAAATATTTGAATTAAACTGAACCAACCATTTAAATACTCCTCATCACATATACGCAAATAACACATGTATGTATAACATATATACATCTAATAAAAGAAAACACACAAGAATTTCACATAAATTCATTTATTGATAATTGTTAAATGACATAATAATCTCGGATATTACATTCACCCTTCCTTATAAGGATTCCGTCCCTGGAATCATTACACATCAAACAAAAAGACTAGGGTAATCTTTCATCATTTTTTCCTCGAGTTCCCACGTAGCCTCTTCGGCATTGTGGTTCCTCCATACTACCTTAACAGAATGTATTATCTTATTTCTTAACACTTGTTCTTTTCTATCAATTATCTGTACTGAAACCTCTTTATAGGTTAAGTCCTTTTCAAACTGAATGGGTTCATACTCTATGACGTGCTTGTAATCCTGCTTATAGGGTCGTAAAACTGATACGTGGAACACGTTGTGTATATATTCTAACTCCGGAGGTAAAGCTATTTCATAAGCTACCTCACCGACTCGCCTTAGCACTTCAAAGGGTCCTATGAATCTGGGACTAAGTGTTCCCTTCTTCCCAAACCTTATTTTCCCTTTCCAAGGTGAAACCTTTAGAAACACATAAGTGCCGACGTCGAAGTCTCTTTGTTGCCGATGTTGATCAGCATATTTCTTCTGTCGATCCTGAGCTGTCACTAATCTCGCTCGTATCGTTTTGATCACATCTGCAGTTTGCTGCACTAATTCTGGCCCTTGCAATTGACGTTCTCCTACTTCATCCCAGCACAATGGCATTCTGCATTTCCTTCCATATAAAGCTTCATAAGGTGGCATCCCGATGCTCGCATGGTAACTGTTGTTGTATGCAAATTCCACCAATGGTAGGTGGTCATCCCAGCTTCCTTTGAATTCCATAACACATTCTCTCAGCATGTCCTCCAATGTTTGAATAGTTCTTTCTCTCTGCCCGTCTGTTTGAGGATGATACGCGGTGCTCAACCTCAGTTGCGTTCCCATGCGTTCTTGAAAGCTTTTCCAGAAATTAGCTGTGAACCGCAGATCGCGATCTGACACAATTGATACAGGTACACCGTGCCTGGAAACGATCTCCTTGATATAAAGCTTTGCTAACTGATCCAAGGTATATCTGATTTTGATTGGCAAGAAATACGTTGACTTGGTCAATCGATCAACGATTACCCAAACTGCATCGTAACCCTTCTGTGTATTTGGAAGTCCTACCACGAAGTCCATCGTGATATGCTCCCATTTCCATTCCAAAATTTCTAATGGTTGAAGTAACCCGCTCGGTCTCTGATGTTCTGCCTTAACTCTCTGGCATGTCAAACATCTGCTGACGTACTCTGACACTTCTCTCTTCATATTGGGCCACCAATAATGTTGGCGAAGATCCTGATACATCTTTGTACTTCCCGGGTGAATTGAGTAACTTGAGCTATGAGCTCCCTGCAAGATTTCCTCCTTTAACTCGGATACCCCTGGCACCCAAATTCTCCTCTCAAACCTTAATAATCCATCAATACCTACATTGAACTTAAGCTCCTCTCCATCTGAAATTCTTTTCCTCACCTTCTCGCATTCTTCATCGCTACTTTGTTCTTCTTTGATTTTGTCCAATAGAGTCGGTCGAACCTCCATTGCGAACAACTTCCCATCTGACTCGCTCGGACTCTTTACCTCGAGTTCCAAACTGGCCATTTCCCTAATCAACTCCTCTTGAGCCGTTAGCATTGCCAACCTGCCATTGCCCTTTCTGCTTAGCGCATCTGCGACCACGTTAGCTTTCCCCGGATGATATAAGATGTCGCAATCATAATCCTTTATTAGTTCCAACCATCTTCTCTGTCTCATATTCAACTCCTTCTACGTGAAGATATACTTCAGACTTTTATGGTCCGTGTATATTTCACACTTTACACTATATAAATAGTGCCTCCAAATGTTTAGGGCAAATACTATCGCTGCCAATTCCAGGTCATGGGTAGGATATCCCTTCTCGTAATCCTTCAACTGACGTGATGCGTACGCAATAACTTTACCATGTTGCATAAGCACACAGCCAAGTCCTTTATGCGACGCATCACTGAAAATCACGAAATCACCTGTATCGTCTGGTAAAGACAACACCGGTGCCTCACTCAATCTTTTCTTAAGTTCCCGAAAACTTTCTTCACACTTCTCTGTCCAGACAAATTTGACCGACTTCTTCGTTAAATTCGTCAAAGTTCCTGCTATCTTTGAAAAATCTTGGATAAACCATCTATAATAGCCTGCCAGTCCTAAGAAACTTCTTACTTTAGTCGGTGTCTTTGGTTGCTCCCAATTCTGCACCACTTCCACCTTTGCTGGATCCACGGAGATTTCAGTCCTTATCGATCACGTGACCCAAAAATTGAACTTTCTCCAACCAAAACTCGCACTTTGAAAATTTTGCGTATAACTTATCCTTCCTCAACGCCTCCAATACCAACCTTAAGTGTTCAGCATGATCCTCCTGGGTCTTGGAATAGATCAGGATATCATCTATGAACACGACCACAAATTTATCTAAGTATTGCTTGAATACCCGATTCATCATGTCCATAAATACTGCCGGCGCGTTCGTTAATCCAAATGACATCACCAGGAACTCGTAGTGACCGTAACGAGTCCTGAATGCTGTCTTAGGAACATCTTCCTTCCTCACCCTCAATTGGTGATATCCCGTCCTCAAGTCTATCTTGGAAAAATATTTTGCTCCCTTCAACTGATCGAACAGATCATCTATCCTAGGTAACGGATACTTGTTCTTGATCGTCACTTTGTTCAACTCTCGATAGTCGATACAAAGTCTCATCGATCCGTCCTTCTTTTTCACAAATAAAACTGGTGCTCCCCAAGGAGACACACTCGGTTGAATATACTTTCTATCCAATAATTCCTGCAACTGTACCACCAGCTCTTTCATCTCTGCCGGTGCCATTCTGTATGGGGCTTTCAAAATCGGGGCCGTTCCCGGTACTAAATCTATAACGAATTCGACCTCTCTATCCGGTGGAAGTCCTGGTAACTCTTCCGAAAATACATCCAAAAATTCATTTACTACTGGTATCTGTCCCATTCCTACACCTACTTTCTGTGTATCGACGATATGGGCCAAATATCCTACACATCCCTTCCTTAGCAACTTCCTCGCTTGCAACATCGTCAGACAACTCGAGTGTCTCGGCGACTTACTCCCGTAGAATACTTCCTTAGACTGATTTGGAGTCTTAAGGTTTATACACTTCTTCTGGAAATCTATCATCGCTCCATGGTTAAATAACCAATCCATTCCTAGAATTACATCAAATTCCCCTAATTGAATCAGAATTAAATTCACAGGTAACTTATACCCACTGATATCTAAAACACAATTCCTATAGACATGGCTAACGGGAATAACTTCCTTATTAGCGACTTCTATGTTCATAGGATATTCTAGTTCTTCCTGGGGTAAGTTTATGTTGGGTTTGTACGAAATCGTGACGCAATCAAATTGTAAAAATTAGCGGAAGCATGGTATATCAGAGTTTAAAAAATTTCTACAAAACCATTACCCGGATCATCCTTTATGCAAATTATTAATTTAAAACGATAAATAAGAAGTTATGGAATCATACCCTTGTAGAACGAAGCTTCCACAGGTACTAGTTCAACTCCTTGTTCTTCGTGATCTCCTTGAATTTTCGGGTTAGATTCTTTCCTTTGATCAACGTTAGCCACCCAAGTGTTTGGCCTCTAGAGGTGATCCACCAAGGAAGATGAATTATCAAGAAGGAGGGTGTTTGGCTTAACCTTAGTTTTCTATCCTCTATAGAAAAGGAGTACTCTCCAACAATTGGAATTGCATCAAATTAATATCTATTATAAGACTTCTCTTATATAGACATTGGTCAACCCTTCTAATCCTATTAGACATGGGATTTCTTTTAATTAATTAAACTCCTTTAATTAATTTAGGCTTCCCACCACATGGGAATAATTAATTAAATTCATTTAATTAATTTGTCTCCTAATCTTATTAGGAATAAATGAGAGTACTAAATATTAAATTAATTACTAAACTCCTTTAGAAATTAAAATAATAATAATTGTAATAATATTAATAAGACTCCTCTTATTAATTTATATTTAATATTTCTAAAATATTAAATAATAAACATTAAGCTATTTAATTTATTCTATCACCATAGATTAAATTAATTATACTTAATGCATTATTACGATTATGCCATTACCTTCTTAAATATTTATTCTTCCTTTTATGGTGTGACCCTTTAGGTTCTACATATTAAACCGGTTGTGAATAAATCAATTAAAACAATTTTAATCTTATTTAAATAAATAAATTAAACTAATAATCTATTTAAATAAATAATATTTATTCTACAATAGGGATAAGCCTCCCTAGCGATCAACGACTTTCCAGATAATATAGATTTCAACATTAATCATAAAAGAACCTGTGAGTTAATAGTTACCATACAATTCAATCCTTCCACCATACAATGTCCCAATTAAATATAAGACATGGATTTACTGTCAAGTCTTATTTTATTTAATTATATGTATTTCGATTAGAAAATGCACAATTCCAAATAATGCAAATTAAAAACTCCTTTCTAATTTCATTTCACCTTGGCCAAGGATTCCTGGGTTGTCATTTAACGAATCACATGGGACATATCTCCTCTTTTACTAGAGGTGGTAGATTCTTTATTGATCATTCATTATCTCCATATGTAACTCATTATACCCAAGCATACCCTATATATGCCTTAAAAGGTCTTAAGGAATAAGTCAAAGTATAATTTGTTACATACAAGATACTATGATGATCTCAAGTCCAAGGATCACTTGTACTACTATCACATTAGGAATTCCTATTGACATGCTAGTAAAACTCCATTAGGTATTCCATAGCGAATCACGTTCAGTGAACTTATTCTCCAATAAGCACCTACATACTTGCTTTAGTGTCTCCACACAAATGATCATGAGATCAATCATCCTCATCCAATGAGCAAGCAACATATGTACCAATCTATCCGGATTTACTAATCCCCTTTTTAGTAATCCCATGATTGGGAACTATTTTAGTTTTAGAGCTTTCTAAGAATTTAGATCTCATTAGCATGATCATCATCATGATTCTAAAAGCATTGCTTAAAACTATGGGTTATTTACATATTATAAAAACAGCACCACGTAGATAATTAAATGCCTTTAATAAATGAATATTTTATTAATAAATAAATAAGATTGTTTACAAAGTACGTGCTTTATCATCATACATGATTGGCTTGTATGCACACTACTATCAATCTCCCACTTGCACTAAAGCCAATCGCCATGGTATCTCATACCCATCTTCTCTAAGTGACGATCAAACTGCTGTTGTGTTAAAGCTTTAGTTAATGGATCTGCAATGTTGTCTTGAGAGTCTACACTCTCCTCTTTCAATGATTTGTTTAATCAAAGTGCCGCAACACATGTTTAGATTCAAGATGAGACTTAGGAACTATTCCTAGTTCTGTAATGAACTTTTCATCTAAAACATCAACTTGCAGCTTCACTTACAGTTATATACTTTGCCTCTGTCACTGAATCAACAACTGTTTGCTGCTTGGAACTCTTCCAACTCACTACGCCTCCGTTCAAGGTAAAAAATATACCCTGAAACAGATTTACTGTCATCTTGGTCCGTTTGAAAACTTGAGTCTGTGAAGCCCTCGAGTTTTAATTCAGACCCACCGTAGACAAGAAAAATATCTTTAGTCCTTCTCAAGTACTTTAGGATATTCTTCACTGCCTTCCAGTGCTCTTCTCCAGGATTCGACTGGTATCTGCTTGTTACACTAAGTGCATGAGCAACATCCGGTCTAGTACATATCATACCGTACATGATAGATCCTATTGCAGAAGTATAAGGGATCTTACTCATACGGTCTCTCTCCTCAGGTGTCTTTGGGGCCTGTTTCTTGGAGAGATGTATTCCATGGCTCATCAGCATGAGACCTCTTTTGGAATCTTCCATGCTAAATCTCTTTAGCATTGCATCAATGTACGTTCCTTGGGATAAACCAAGCATCCTTTTAGATCTATCTCTATAGATCTTTATCCCCAAAATATAGGATGCTTCTCCCAAGTCCTTCATGGAGAAGTGTTTAGATAACCAGATTTTAATTGATTGTAGCATAGGAATGTCATTCCCTATCAGTAATATATCATCAACATATAATACAAGGAATGAAATTGCGCTCCCACTAACCTTCTTGTACACACATGGTTCATCGTCATTTTTGATAAAATCAAACTCTTTGATTGTCTCATCAAAACGAATGTTCCATCTACGAGAAGCTTGCTTCAATCCATAAATGGATCGTTGCAGCTTACAGACTTGATTTATTCCAACCTTTGAAACAAATTCCTCTGGCTGTGTCATATACACATCCTCCTCAAGTTTCCCATTGAGGAAGGCTGTTTTCACTTCCATCTGCCAGATCTCATAGTCGTTATAAGCTGCAATCGCAAGCAAAATCCAAATGGACTTGAGCATAGCTACTGGTGAAAAGGTTTCATCATAATCAACTCCTTGTCTTTGTTTGAAACCTTTTGCAACCAGTCGGGCCTTATAGGTCTCCACCTTGCCGTCCGCTCCAGTCTTTCTTTTAAAGACCCATTTACACCCAATAGGCTTAATGCCTTCAGGTGGTGAAACCAAAGTCCATACTTTGTTTTCATACATGGAGTCCATTTCGGATTTCATGGCTTCAAGCCATTTCCCTGAGTCTTTATTACTCATGGCCTGTTCGTAATTCAATGGATCATCATCATTCATGATGTGTACCTCATCGTCATCCTCTATAACGAATCCATACCTCTCAGGTATCTTCGGTACTCTCCCAGATTTACGAACAGGGTGTGGTATAGTAGGTTCTTCTACTTGGTCAGGTACCTGACTTTGATCCGTGGTAATTTGTGGTTCTTGAACTTCTTCAAGATATATCTTACTCCCACTGACCCCTTCATGGATAAACTCCTTTTCCAAGAAGGCAGCATGTTTCGCAACAAACACCTTTTGATCAGTTAGATGATAGAAATAATACCCTATAGTTTCTTTAGGGTATCCCACAAATCTACACTTTTCGGATTTAGTCTGTAGCTTATCATGTTCAAACTTTTTGACATAAGCTGGACAACCCCAAGTCTTAACATGCTTAAGATTTGGTTTCCTCCCCTTCCACATCTCATATGGAGTCTTTGGGACGGATTTGGTAGGTACCTTGTTAAGTAGGTATGCAGCCGTTTCTAGGGCATATCCCCAGAAGGAAATTGGAAGGTCGGTAAAACTCATCATGGATCGAACCATGTCTAACAGTGTTCGATTTCTCCTTTCAGATACTCCATTTAACTGTGGTGTACCTGGAGGAGTCCATTGTGAGATTATACCATTTTCTTTGAGACAATTGAGAAACTCACCGCTTAAGTATTCTCCGCCTCGATCTGATCGAAGTATCTTTATACTCTTGCCCGTTTGTTTCTCTACTTCACTTCTGAACTCTTTGAACTTTTCAAATGATTCTGACTTGTATTTCATTAAATACACATATCCAAATCTTGAGTGATCATCAGTGAAAGTAATAAAATAAGAATACCCACCCCGTGCACTTGTTGTCATAGGCCCACAAACGTCTGTGTGAATCAATGCCAACAACTCTGTAACTCTTTCTCCTCTTCCACTAAAAGGAGATTTAGTCATTTTACCCATGAGACAAGATTCACAAGTTGGATATGATTCATAATCGGATAGCTCGAGGAGCCCATCTTTATGCAACTTGGATAATCTTGTTTCATTGATATGACCGAGTCTACAGTGCCACATGTAGGTATAATTAATATCATCTCTTTTCCTTTTCTTAGTTTGTTCAATTTGAAATATATTTTCTTGTAAGTCAAGTGTATAAAGTCCATTTCGCAAATTTCCAATACCATATAAAACATCGTCTTTATAAATAGAACAACTATTGTTCTTTATAACAACGTTAAATCCTTCCATATCCAATACAGAAATTGAAATAATGTTTTTAATAATATTCGGAACATAATAACAATTATTAAGATAAATGGACTTGTCCGAAGGCATTGCTAAATAATAAGTTCCTACAGCTAATGCAGCAACCTTTGCTCCATTCCCCACTCGTAGGATCACCTCATCATTGTTCAGCTTTCTACTTCTGACCAGTCCCTGCACAGTATTACATATGTGAGAACCACAGCCGGTATCCAATACCCAAGTAGAATTATGACTTTCAGAAAAATTAATTTCAATCATAAACAAACCTTGATTGGAAGTCGAAGCTTCTCCAAGCTTCTTCTCTGCTAGATACTTCTTGCAGTTCCTTTTCCAATGTCCCGGCTTGTTGCAATGAAAGCACATTCCTTTAGCTGGTTCAGGTTTCTTTTGTTCCTTTTCTTTCCCCTTTCCCTTAGCCTTCTTGGATTTCTTCTTTTCAGAAGATACCTTAGGTCTCTTCCTTTTATTGGAAGAATCCACCATCAAGATATGGTTCTTCTTGGATGGGAAGTGACCTTCTGCAGTTTTCAGCATGTTAAGCAGCTCAGGCAAGCTGACATCTAGCTTATTCATGTGAAAATTAACCACAAACTGCGAGAAGGTCTCAGGGAGTGACTGCAAGACCAAGTCTTGACTCAACTCCCCATCCATGACGAACCCAAGCTGTCCAAGGCGTTCAATCAAATTGATCACTTTCAGGACATGAGTCTCGACAGCAGTACCCTTGGTCATCCGAGATCGGAAGAGCTCCTTAGATATCTCATATCTAGCAGTCCTACTCTGTTCACCATACAACTCCTTGAGGTGAAGCAGCATAGCAGGAGCATCCATTTTTTCGTGCTGACGCTGAAGCTCGTTATTCATGGATGCGAGCATGATGCATTGAGCCACAGATGCATCATCTTGCCACTTATTGAAAGTGACAATCTCTTCCTCAGAGGCTGTTTCTGAAACAAATTCAGGGACAGTTGAATTTAGGACATAAGAAATCTTTTCAGCAGTGAGAACAATTCTCAGATTTCTTAGCCAGTCCTCATAATTCGGCCCGGTAAGCTTGTTTGCATCAAGTATGCTTCGTAGTGAGATTAGTGATTTAGACATTTTTAAAATTCTGCATGTGAAAAATAACATTTTAGCAAACATTCATTTTATTAATTTTGCATACCAAAATAAATTTAGGTCTTTATTTTAAATTGGTATCTCCCACTATTTTCATCAAACTATATTACCCTCACTTATATAGTTCGGCAACATCTAATTAAAGATTTGCTAGTGAGAATAAGGATCCCATTTCAAATGTATATAACCTTGTGGATAGCACAACAAGCGATATACAAATAAATAGGTAGACAACTCTTGTCAATTACAACACTATATAACTCCTTTTATTTTGCCTCTTAAATCATAATGGTCAAGTGTGTGCACATCCGAACTAAAATGATTTAAGTTAAGTCCAGCCTAGCACTTCCATAAATTCAAAAAAGAAAAATGTTCGTCCTTGTGGATAGCACAACAAGACTAGATCGTTCAATTTTCTTGATAAGCATCAAATGTGATTAATTAACATCTTAAATACGCAATACTCGCCTTGTGGATAGCACAACAAGCTCATATTAAATATTTAATACTCTATTAATTTATCATGCTAGAAGGCGACGTTCGATATTCCAAATATCATTTGAACGCTTCGGACTTAATATTATTTCTTTGAGGGGTTTGTTATTATTTGTCTCATCTTGTTTAGCGCGCATGCACATATATATATAAAATACGCGTCATTTTATTAAACATGCGAAGCATGTTTGCATAAAATATAATATATATAATATTTAGCATGCAATATAGAATACTATATTCTACCCGGATTGATTATGGACTTTTATTCTAGTTTGGTTCACTAGAGCCACCAAGTGAACCAAAAGGTCAAACCTAGGAGTGCAAGAATTTAAATATAAATATAACTATTACATTTAAATCCGGGCTCCATACAAACGGGTCTTCACGCGCTCCTTGCTCCTTGGTCTCCAATTTCTTCAAGATAATTCTAACTATTCTTATTACATTAAACTATTTAATTTAAATAGAAATCTTGATCAACAGTCAAGGGGAAGTACATAGGAGGGAGATAGAATTTTACATCAAGAAAAAAAAATTAGAGAAGACGAGGTACGCAGACCCCATTTAATAAAACCCATTCATTCAAGCATTCAACTAAAATAAAATCCAATCACATTGGTCAAATAGTCCATAATCAATCCCCATTTATTTTCATACATATCACCATATATATCAATAAATAAATATTCATCTCATGAATTAAAACATTCCATATATATATGAGTATCATTTAATGGGCAATTTTAAATTGCATGAAATCCAATTTCAAGATTAAAATAAACTCTTTATTTTAATTATAAAATTATTTAGAATATAATATATAAATATATCATATTTATTTTTTAAAAAGAAGTCACCTTCTTTTATTAAAAGAGTCCTGCAGGTTTATTAAAAAAGTCCTTTCCTGATGGGTCACCTTCTTTTTGGAGTAAGAAAGAGAAAACACATTTTCTTTGCAGAATTCAAGATTAGCACCAAAAAAAAAAAATTGTGATTCGTCCCAAAAAAAGTCTTTTTTTTTTCTTAAAAAATATAATTTTATACAATAAAATTATGCCCAATAAATTATTTTAAATACATACCCATATGTATATGAAATCAAAAAAAAAAATTAATAATTGCATAAAGATTTGGCTCTGATGCCACTGTTGGGTTTGTACGAAATCGTGACGCAATCAAATTGTAAAAATTAGCGGAAGCATGGTATATCAGAGTTTAAAAAATTTCTACAAAACCATTACCCGGATCATCCTTTATGCAAATTATTAATTTAAAACGATAAATAAGAAGTTATGGAATCATACCCTTGTAGAACGAAGCTTCCACAGGTACTAGTTCAACTCCTTGTTCTTCGTGATCTCCTTGAATTTTCGGGTTAGATTCTTTCCTTTGATCAACGTTAGCCACCCAAGTGTTTGGCCTCTAGAGGTGATCCACCAAGGAAGAGGAATTATCAAGAAGGAGGGTGTTTGGCTTAACCTTAGTTTTCTATCCTCTATAGAAAAGGAGTACTCTCCAACAATTGGAATTGCATCAAATTAATATCTATTATAAGACTTCTCTTATATAGACATTGGTCAACCCTTCTAATCCTATTAGACATGAGATTTCTTTTAATTAATTAAACTCCTTTAATTAATTTAGGCTTCCCACCACATGGGAATAATTAATTAAATTCATTTAATTAATTTGTCTCCTAATCTTATTAGGAATAAATGAGAGTACTAAATATTAAATTAATTACTAAACTCCTTTAGAAATTAAAATAATAATAATTGTAATAATATTAATAAGACTCCTCTTATTAATTTATATTTAATATTTCTAAAATATTAAATAATAAACATTAAGCTATTTAATTTATTCTATCACCATAGATTAAATTAATTATACTTAATGCATTATTACGATTATGCCATTACCTTCTTAAATATTTATTCTTCCTTTTATGGTGTGACCCTTTAGGTTCTACATATTAAACCGGTTGTGAATAAATCAATTAAAACAATTTTAATCTTATTTAAATAAATAAATTAAACTAATAATCTATTTAAATAAATAATATTTATTCTACAATAGGGATAAGCCTCCCTAGCGATCAACGACTTTCCAGATAATATAGATTTCAACATTAATCATAAAAGAACCTGTGAGTTAATAGTTACCATACAATTCAATCCTTCCACCATACAATGTCCCAATTAAATATAAGACATGGATTTACTGTCAAGTCTTATTTTATTTAATTATATGTATTTCGATTAGAAAATGCACAATTCCAAATAATGCAAATTAAAAACTCCTTTCTAATTTCATTTCACCTTGGCCAAGGATTCCTGGGTTGTCATTTAACGAATCACATGGGACATATCTCCTCTTTTACTAGAGGTGGTAGATTCTTTATTGATCATTCATTATCTCCATATGTAACTCATTATACCCAAGCATACCCTATATATGCCTTAAAAGGTCTTAAGGAATAAGTCAAAGTATAATTTGTTACATACAAGATACTATGATGATCTCAAGTCCAAGGATCACTTGTACTACTATCACATTAGGAATTCCTATTGACATGCGAGTAAAACTCCATTAGGTATTCCATAGCGAATCACGTTCAGTGAACTTATTCTCCAATAAGCACCTACATACTTGCTTTAGTGTCTCCACACAAATGATCATGAGATCAATCATCCTCATCCAATGAGCAAGCAACATATGTACCAATCTATCCGGATTTACTAATCCCCTTTTTAGTAATCCCACGATTGGGAACTATTTTAGTTTTAGAGCTTTCTAAGAATTTAGATCTCATTAGCATGATCATCATCATGATTCTAAAAGCATTGCTTAAAACTATGGGTTATTTACATATTATAAAAACAGCACCACGTAGATAATTAAATGCCTTTAATAAATGAATATTTTATTAATAAATAAATAAGATTGTTTACAAAGTACGTGCTTTATCATCATACATGATTGGCTTGTATGCACACTACTATCAGTTTAATCGTTGGGAGAATTCATACGACATGAAGGAACAAGTTGCACCCAAATCGAATAATATGTAAGTAGATATATCATTGACCGGAATGATACCTAAAACCACGTCCTTGGATGCGACTGCATCCTGAACCGTCATGTTGAAAGTCCTTGCTGTTGGTCGATTCTGAGTTGGTGGTCCAATAATTGTGAGATTTCCACCTCTTGGTCCCCTTCCTCCATTTCCTCATGCTGAATTCTTCTTTGGGCAATTCCTTGCCTGATGGTCCAATACTCCACAATTGAAACATCCATTTCTCTTTGGTGCAGAGCAATTGGGAGAGATGTTCCCCTCTCTTGCCCGCAATTGAAACAAACATTCTTCCCTTTTAGACATGCACCCGAGTGATTCCTCCCACACTCCTTGCACGCCTCAGTTCTCTTCTTTGCTTCCCCTGGTTTTCCCCCATAGTTTCCCGAGTTGAAATTGTTATTGTTGTTGTTGTTGTTCCACTTCCTCTTGTTTGCACCACTGCTGCTGCTACCTTCCCCGCGATTCCCTCCTTCATTCTTCTTCTTTTTCTCCTTATTAAACTTCATTAGGGCTTCATTTCCGCCCTCAGCAATTATAGCCTTCTCCAGGAGAGTCGCGAAGCTGTTCGTATGCAACACCGAAAGTCTATTGTATAACCATGGTTTGAGACCCTGCTCAAGCCTCCTCGTTTTCCTATCCTCAGTGTCGACCTGATGAGGCGCGAACCTCGCCAGCTCGTTAAACTTTGAGGCGTACTGGGGTACGGTCATGTCTTCTTGCTTCAGCTCCAAGAATCGCATCTCCATACGACTCTGCATACTCGCAGGGAAATAGTTTTCGAAGAAGATCTTCTTAAACTCTTCCCAAGGTATCACACCTTCTCCCGCCCTGATCTGGTTTGCCTCCCACCAGAAATTGGCTTCACCCTTCAGCATGTAAGTGGCGAAGATTGTTTTCTGATCATCTCCTACGCGAGCAATAGCGAACGCCTTTTCGATTTCCTTGACCCAAGTTTGGGCTTCAATAGGTTCGGTGGTTCCTTTGAACTCAGGTGGTCCCGCGCTCTTAAAGTCTTTAAAGTGTGCCACCTTGCCCGCTGGAGGGTTATTGGTATTCGAGGTTCGATTCTGAAGTGCCCCAGCTAACATGTCTACGAATTGTTGCAAGGGGTTCGGTGGACCCCTAGCATTACCGCCTGACCCTTCTGGTACTTGACGACGTCTTCCTCTAGCCATCTATCTGTTTAAATAAACTTAATGTTATCATCTCATAACTTATTCCTACAACATATATAATTCATATAAAAACTTAATCATCACATCACATATTTAAATAAAAGCATATTTATTTATAAACATAATACCCAAGGTATTTCATCGTCTTATGGCATTAAGCCATTTACATCACTTTAACCATCATATTTAGTAACATTGGAAACCAAGTTTTATTTCATAGATAAGCGTTCTACACGCTACTAGTAAAAGTTTAACACGAACAAACTAAAGACCCCGCCTAATGGCGTCTTCATGCTCTTCATCCGCTATCTCCAGCACCAGCCCATGGCTTATGGCATGTCTAGACCGGTACTCCTCACGTGGAAAGTGATACACCCTATGTTGGAACCTCCCATGTGCTGACTTAAATGCGTACTTCATTTTATCCACCCTAACCTTCTTATCTCTTACTTCTCCTTCTAACTCGCCTGTTAGCTTCTCGGCCTGAACACGGCCTCTCATCTTATCTCCCCAGAAAGTGGTAATAATCTGCTTGTCAATTTTGAGACTCTGTATCCTCGACTCTAACCCATTAATGGTATGTCCCAAGTGGGTCCTGATAGCTTCTTTCTCATCCTTCAACCTGTCCACCTTCTGACCTGTTGTTCGTAGCTTGTCAGCTACATCCCCATTCCTAATTATCAGGTGTTGCACCAATGCCCCAAGCAATACTGCAGCCTGCTGCTCCCCCTGATATAGCTCCTCCAACTCATGGACCTTGTCATCTAATTCTGTAATCCTATCCATCAACTCATCCAACATAGTATCCTCAGGTGCTTCCTCGGAGTCCTCCTCGGGCTCCTCTTCCCCTTCAGGATATTCCTCTGGGTCTGACTCAGCTGCTGCCTCAGCTATGGGCTCAGGTACAGCTGTCACCAACTGCTCACTCACGACGTGAATATCTCTAACCTCCTCTTCTCCTGACATCCTACAATCAAGGCAAAGAACTCGATTAGCATTTTAAAATAGATATTGGTTTTGTTTTTAGAAAAATAGATTCAACGCTACACTTAGAACTCTACGTGAGTTTATCTCCTTATTACCTCCACTAACTTCCCTAAGGTTATAGTCTAAGGTTCCCCACCTAAGGTTTATAACCTACGGCTTTGATACCAACCTGTGACTCCCCCAAATCCGTGTAACATCGATTATAGGACACGGTGCTCACGATACAACATACATCATCATCTATCTAAGTAAATTCCCATAAAAATAATAATATTATAACTATTACATACATACTCCAAATAAAATCCCAAGTCTTTACAACCTTTAATTAACCACAACTTAAACTTAGCGTTTATCGCTACATTACATCATATGCGGAAATATAAACTTATTACATAAGGTAACTAGCATCATTTCATCTTAGACTTCCCCTTGTCTTTGCCCGAGCCCTCAGCCTTCTCATCCTTAACTGAAAGGTTTAAGCAAGAATGAGCACAAATTTCCCAGCAAGTATATAAAGTAGTTTGAAAACACACATCAAGAGTAGAAACATCTGAATAGCTATAACAGTTGAAATAATTATCAAGTGTTAAACAGAAATATCAAGAATAAGAGTTTAAGAATTCTCAATATCATACTAAGGGGCATAAAATACCCTGAACATTACTTTGTTTCATCGAAAAATCATCAGACGGTTTAACAATCAAATAGATTGTAAACAGTCTCTGCAAGTACTCCATGTGATCAGCCTATTGTACCCTACATTGTGCACAAGTATAAAGTTTAAATTGCATAAGCATAAATGGGACTATATGCCCGACATCTGTTTGCCCGTTTATTCGGGTTGTTCATCTTAGTATTCATGCGAGACCGCACCAAAATAATTTGGATTGGTAAACATTAAATAGCTTCAAAAGATTTGAATTAAATCATTTGCCATCAATAATCTCTAGTTGAAACAAAAGCTAGAAAGCATACTTGGAAGCAGTTCTTTTAAATCGATAGAACTTTAAAGCATAGCCGTTGAATTAATAACTGAGTAATCAACAATAAAACTTGCAAGATAATTGAAGTTGTAGAAATTTACGTCAAAGGAATTTGTACGTGTCAACGAATAAATACAAGCTCGGTACTTACCCTTACCGTAATAAAAGAAGTAAGGCTTGAATAATTTATCAATGAAAAATAGGGTATGAAACTTGCATAATCAAATCCGAGTAAGGAAACTTGCCTGATACGTCTGCTACAATTAACGCTATCTACTAGCTCTTCACGTAACCTATTCATATGTGTCACGTTAAGCAATTAGGTTCTCGAACACGACTCTGAAATATAATGGTTTCCTTTTATCTCAATTGGATTATCATCTAAACATGTAATCAATTAACAATGCAATTCAATTACACAATACCATTCAATTACATAAACAGGTTGCAACTTATAGGTCCAGGGGTTAAATATAAAAATCTGGGAAAATAAAGTTTATGGAAATTTTTCTGACCCGACCCGACCCGGATCAGACCTGACCCGGACCGACCCGGACCGGCGCAGTTGCGCAGCCTCAAGCCGTGTTACCGGCGCAGCTGCGCTGCCTGGCAAACCCGGACTCCAACTTTGAGTGGCGTAGCTGCACAGCATTAAGCCGTGTGAACGGCGCAGCTGCGCTGCTCTTCATGCCCAGAAAAGTTTTTTCCTGCCGAACAGCCTACTTCCCGATTTAATTCCCACTTGTTTACAAGTTGTATGACCATGATATTTGGACACCATACACTCCATACATCACAGTATTTTATAAAAATACAACATACATGAAACTAACATGTTAAGACCTCGATCCAGCAGTCTAGATAAGCGTGCCATACTGCCTTCCAGACTTAGAAAATTTCTGGAAATTCCCAGAATTCTGCAGATTTTTATACCAACATACTTGCTTACGAAATTCATAACTTGCTCATTTTAACTCCGTTTCTTTTGAAAATTGTTCAGGTGAGACATCATACTACATAGTATTTTAAAAAATTAACACATACAACCAACGAGTCACAGAAGCTATGATTCCAAGGCTCCGAAAATCCCAAAATGTCACAGCTTCTAAGTTAACCCACTTTGACAAAAATTCATGATTTTGATTCTAGCATGCAAGGAACTAGTTGCTACTGTCCAGATCACCTCTACTAACACATATAAACATGTTACAATAATCAAACTCACTAACCTTTCATGTTTTGAACAAATTGACATCTAAGAGGCATTTTATGGAATAGTTAGCATGCATACATGAATTCTACGATTCTCTACGAATTTAAAACATGATTAGACCAGAACTTTCGTTCTTAACACCCATATATCAGTATTACACACTAACATGGTATCACGAAACCACAACGAAACATTTCCCATAATTATACATGCATTTTCTTCACTATTTCCTTAAGAACATAATATAAGTTCGTATTCTTACCTTGAACGCTATTCTCTGATCAAGGAATCCGAGAATGCTTCCCTCCTTGCTTGCTTAGTCTTTGCAAATTTCCAGAATAACTCCACACTAATTATTACTCTCAATTTCTCTCACGGAATGAAGTTTTTAGCAAAAGAGGTAGTGTTTTGGGTGGAGAGTATAAATAGAGATTGATATAGCTTGATAGAGGCTGATATCATCAGCCCCTCCATGTTCTCATAATGGTTATACACATATTGCATGATTAACTAATATTAAAATGAAAAGAGGAGTTAGAGAATGGAAGAGTTTGTGGGTGTAAAGGATTGTAACTCCCTTCCTCTCTAAATCTTCTAAAACGTATACTCCCTTGTCCCAAATCAGTTGTCATGTGGGCCCACTCCAGCTGCTGATCAACATATTAAAATAATATTATAATCAATTAAATAACCATTTTGACCATTTTGCCCTCCGTAGCCGAACGTTGCGATACTTATATCGATTCCTACTAAAATCAACGTTTCGGACGTCATGGGACTATCCGTTTAGTCAAATTCAACTCCAAAATTCGTGGTTGACTTTTTATCCAAAAAGTCAACTGGTTGACTTTGACCAAAAAGTCAACCGTGACACATTTTCGTGGTTACAGTCTATCCTGACTAATTTTGACGTTCCGGACTCAAATACGCAGTCCGCGTCTCTAAATTCCGCTCCGAACTCAAAATCATGCTTTAAAGCCATCCCACGAAATTAATAAAATTAATTCCATACTTAACCAATTTAAATAGTTGAATTAAACTGAACGAACCATTTAAATACTCCTCATCACATATACGCAAATAACACATGTATGTATAACATATATACATCTAATAAAAGAAAACACACAAGAATTTCACATAAATTCATTTATTGATAATTGTTTAATGACATAATAATCTCGGATATTACAATATGCATCACGACAATTGAAGGATTACGAAAAACGATACCCTACTCACGACTTAGATTTAGCGGTAGTAGTTTTTGCGTTAAAGATATGGAGGCATTATTTGTATGGGGAAAAATGTGAGATATACACGGACCACAAAAGTCTGAAATATATCTTCACACAGAAGGAGTTGAACATGCGGTAGAGGAGGTGGTTAGAATTAATCAAAGACTATGACAGCGATATTCTTTATCACCCAGGGAAGGCAAACGTAGTTGCCGACGCTCTGAGCAGAAAAGGAAGGGAGAAATTATTTAATTTGACGACTCAGGAAGAATTGATAAGAGAGATGGAGAAATTAGAGATAGAAGTGAAAGGACCAGAAAAGTCTGGCGAGAAGTTAATTGTAATGGAAGCTTGTCCGACGTTGTTGGATAGAGTGAAGGAAGCCCAGGAAAAGGATGAAGAGTGTGAGAAAATCCGAAAGAGGATCACAGAAAATGAGGAAGAGAAATTTTGAATGGATATAGACGGTATTTTGAGATTTGAATAAAGAGTATGGGTACCAGCGGTAACCGAATTAAGGGAAGAGATTTTGCATGAGGCACATAATACGACATATTCTGTTCATCCGGGAGGCACTAAGATGTACCGAGATTTGAAGCAACATTTTTGGTGGCCTAATTTGAAATGAGAAGTCGCAGAGTGCATTAGTAGATGCTTGACTTGCCAACGCGTTAAAGCAGAGCATCAACGGCCGAGTGGTTTACTACAACCGTTGGAAATACCAGAGTGGAAATGGGAGCATATTACGATGGACTTCGTGGTAGGACTTCCAGTTACGCAAAAAGGTTATGATGCTATTTGGGTTGTCGTGGATCGACTAATGAAGACCGTACATTTTCTACCAATAAAGATCCGCTACAGTTTGAACAAATTAGCAAGTCTATACATAAAGGAGATTGTCTCACGACATGGAGTGCCAGTATCTATTGTCTCTGATCGAGATCCGCGCTTCACGTCCAATTTTTGCAAGAGTTTGCAAGAGAGAATGGGAACACAGTTGAGGTTGACTACGACTTATCATCCTCAGACAGACAGACAGAGTGAGTGAACAATACAAATGCTGGAGGACATGCTTAGGACTTGCGTGATGGATTTTAAGGGAAATTGGGACGACCACCTACCCTTAGTCGAATTTGCGTATAATAATAGTTACCATACGAGTATCGGCATGCCACCGTACGAAGCTCTTTACGGGAGAAAGTACAGAACGCCATTGTGTTGGGACGAAGTCGGAGAACGACGAATACTCGGACCAGAGCTAGTACAACAAACCGCAGACGTGGTGACAGTGATAAGAGCCAGATTAGTAGCAGCTCAAGACCACCAAAAAAAGTATGCAGATTTACATCGGCAGGACCGAGACTATAAAGTCGGCAGTTTTGTATTCTTGAAGGTATCTCCATGGAAGGAAAAAATCCGTTTCGACAGGAAAGGAAAATTGAGTCCAAGATTCATAGGACCATTCGAGATACTGAAGCGAGTGGACGAAGTGGCATATAAAGTTGCGTTACCACCCGAGTTGGAGCACATCCACAACGTGTTCCACATTTTCGTGTTGCGACCGTACAAGGCTGACTACAAGCATGTGATTTCTTACGAGCCCATTCAAGTGGAGAAGAACTTGGCGTATGAAGAAATTTTTGTCCAAATACTAGATAGGAAAGAGCAAGCCTTGAGAAATAAAATTATATCATCTGTAAAAGTGCTTTGGCGTAACCACGATGTCGAGGAGGCTACATGGGAGTTAGAAGATAGGATGATGAGGGATCATCCCCATCTATTTGTGTAACCTTGTAGCAATTCCGGGACAGAATTTTTATAAGGGGGGAGCATGTAATAGCCGAGAATTTTCATATATTAATAAATGAATATATTAATGAAAGTGAATATTTATTCATATATAAATGATTTTGTGTTATGAGATGAATTAATTCAATTATATAAAATTGAATATTTATAATAATGGAGAAATTTATGGAGTTTGCGATAAACTCGTTGATAGCCTTGTGTGGCACAGTGATGAGGATTATTAATGATTATATTAATTAACGAAGAAATTATTAAGTGAACAATTAAACTATATTAATTGTTAATTGTTATTAATTGTTATCGTAGAATATTAATTAATTGTTATAAAATATTAATGATGATTAGTTAATAATATGTGATTATTATTACTGCAAGAGACATGATAATAATAAGCAAAGTGTTTATAAATATAATAAGATTTATATTCATTTAATGTGATATTTAATCATATTAGTGTTAATCGATTATTATGGAAATTAATAATCAATGAAGAATGGATTAATTAATATTATCGTTAATTAATCAATGAGATGAATAATTTATTTATTTGACATTATGAACAATAAAATAAATAAGTAAGTTATTAATATGATGAGATTATATTGACTTCTATGTGTAAATGTGCAATACTTGAATATATAAAGTATATGGAATACGACTATATTATATAGTGTAGAGAGACACTTATATGTGACCATGCAAGTATATTTAAACCATATTGTATGATTGTACATATTGAAACTATATGTTATGAATACATCATGATACCTATATGACAATATGTATGTAAGTACACATTAAAATGATATATCATGAATATATTGTAATCACTTGTTGATGGTAGAATTTAATAATAAAGAAGACAATATAGTGTGATAATATCTGAAAAGATTATGTTGGTAGTGATAAGAATGTACATGGATTATATGATGTGAGTACATAGGTAATCCCTAATTTTTCCTAATATAGTAATAATTGTACATTAAAACCCATTTTTAGAAAGTATAGTAACTAAATTGAACTAATTAATCACATTGCTAGAAATCATCAGTTACACTCACAGTACATGAACAGTAGCCTAAGGCTAAATTACGTAACTTCCAAGCTGTGATCATTGGCTATGGGAATGGCTGATGGTGGGTGGTTGAGCAACCCACTGTAAACCAATGTGTTCTTCTTCTACACTTTGGTTTCAACTTCCATGTAAAACCTTTAGCCAGTCCACCATTCCTCTATAAATTGGCAGCTATGTTACTAAGTTTACGTTGCTGTGTTTTGTCTGATAAAATTCTGAGAATTGAAGTTTGAGTGTTTGTTGTTCAAAGAAGAATATAGCAATCACAGAAAGTTAGAAGCTAAGCAAACTAAGTTTCAAGAGGTATAATTCTAAATTCTATATTCTTCATTCTTGTTCACTGTCAAAGTTTCAAATCTTGATCATGTTGAATTGGATTGTAATTGGGGTATAGAACAATTGTTTAGTTGTTATAATAAACTTATAAGCATGTTGGAATATAATGTGGTTATTTTCGTGAATAAATTTTATGAATTGGGTTGCTGTCTGCCGAAGTAGGAGCTTCCAGCTCTGTACAGGTAACGGCGCAGCTGCGCCCTGGTTATACTAGGGTGCTGCGCAGCTGTGCCAGTGCTAGACTTGCGTTTAGCTGGCCAAGGCCCTGCGCAGCTGCGCCAGTTTTGAACTGGGGCGCTACGCAGTTGCGCCGGTCATTGGTTCCAGATTCTGCTTCTGATTCAGGCTGTTACGTGCGAAATTATGATAACACTTTGGAACAAGTTTGAAAATATAAGTAGCATGCCTATAGGAGTACATGGAGTTAACGTAAATATGTGTTGCTATAATGTCATGTAAGATTAATGAATTGACTAATAGCATTGAAATAAATTTCAAATTTCTTAAACAAACTTTAACTTATATAGACCATGAATACATCCTGACTTTTGAGACATGCTAGTATGACTTAGAAACGCATGAAGTACATGTTAGCTTATCTATATTGGTTTCGTGATATAATATGAATATGTGAACCTAACTAGTGCACTTTCCTAACGAAAATCAATGTTTTGAAAACATACTTTGACATGTGTGTAACACATTGATGTTTTGATTTTGAGGCACATTAGTATGACCTAGAAACACATGAGATGCATGTTAACTCGCGTATATAAGCTCCGTAACGAAATGTGATCATGTGAACTTCGCTAAGTGAACTTAAAATTTTAAAAGGAACTTAGAGATTATGAAAAGGGGATTTAGATGTGCCATAATTATATTCGGACTTTGAACATGTTATTATGGTTTAGAAATGCATGAAGGACATGATGACTTGTGTATACGTGGTTAATAATGTAACATGGACACGCTATGCCTTATTAGTAAACCTTACTAGTAAAAGTGTAAGTTGGAAACGTAAACCTTGAACATGTTTTCAAAAAGGTAGTTACATCACGTGAGTATCTAGATTCTAAGGGGTTAAGATGGCATGTTCGGGTTTGATATGCCTCTAAACATGATTCGTATGTAGTAGCCATAATGATAACATGAGTTTAAAGAATGCTCCCAAGTATTAAACAATACTAGTTATGAATAAATAATGTGAACACTATAAACATGTGTATTAATAGATTATGTGACATCTATGTAAACATATAGCCAAGTTATAAAGTATGATAACCACATGGTTTTTCTATCCCTTAATACCATGTAAAATGTAAGTTAAAATTGTGATAATGAACTCAAGAATGATTATATGCTACGATGTAACTTGAACCCGATTTTGACGGTTAACTTAAGGGAATGCCATAACTTGCTAAAATGAAATATATTTAGTATTGATTGTGGTCTTATGTGATATGAATAATATACGAGTATGTTTTGCTAATTGTTGCGATCTTATAAGATATGAGAATGTGTTTAAACTCTAAAGGAGGAACGTTAAAGATAGAAATTATATTCTATATAACTGTGTAGCTAGGTTAAAACTTATCTTATGTGTTGATAGTATATTCGAAGACAAAATGTGAAGTTTAATTATATGACTAATGAATATCATATATATACGTAACTATATTACGATAGGATTCGAAAAGTGTTGATTAAATTACGGGGATAAACTACGCTTAAGAAAAGTATCCTAACCGACGCATTTACTTTATGCAAGTATTCTATCCTTGTATATTGCGAGCTAGTTTCTTTACTTACTCGTTTAAATTGAATTAGCATACTTGAACTCTTATTTCATTAAAGCTATTATTCATGTGGAACTTGGTATTGTTCTTGAATATTGTTAAAGTGTCTATGCCATTTGATTCGGCTAGACTTATATTATTGAAAAGCGACCCAAACTAATTGATTGGTGCGGGATCTTGTATTTGACTGAGAAGAACAACCTTCTTTGAAGGGAATATATAATTATCGGAGAACCGACGCGCGCACTTGAGTATGATTGATTGTTATGCATAACAATGGTACTTTAGGCTGATCACCTGTTGTACTTATTTTTTGTTGGATTTTTAGTTTATTACTGTTAATTCTAGTAGAAGTTCATAGTCCTTAGTGACTGCTCAGTTTTTAGTTATCTTGAAATCTTGAATCGATTTATTATTGAATCACATTGATATTATTCTGTCCTTAGCGACTGTATTTGAAAACTGATGATATTCTTATTATCCTTGAACTATCAAACCTTGTTAAACCCTTTCGAGAATTGAGAATTTTATTACTCACCCTTATTGTATATTACTTGCTGGGCAATTTGTGCTCATTCTTACTTTCCCTAAAACATTTCAGTTAAGGCAGAGCATGGTGAACCTTCAGGCGTTGATAAGGGCAAGGGCAAGGCTACCAACTAGCTTGTGTCTTTTATGTTTTTAAATATTTTAATGTTGTATTAAGATGATGTAGTAAGACTAGATTTGATTATGTTTAAGCTTAAGTTAGATTATATAATAAGTCGTAATTGATATTATTATGTAATCTATTAAGTACTTTAGGTTGCGAGACTTAGGGGAATAATTATTATAAATCGTTGTATATTATTCTAAAATAGATATTCCGCTATGAATGTGTGATTTTAGTTATTATTGTATTACCATGAGCACGTGATGAACCGAATTCGAGAAACCAAGTGGCGGTCACGGATTTGGGGGCGTCACACTAACGATAATTTATTCTTCATTATCTTAGTCATAATATTCTTTACTGGGCTAGTTGAGCTCACCCTTTTCTTCCATTGTTCTATTCAGGAAATGAGAATGTCACAGGGACTAGTCGGGGAACGGAGTTATGGTTCAAGTTAAAGCTGTAGTAGTCCTCACTATTTTGTGAAATAGTGTGATAATAATTGTAATTAATGAGGACTGAATTTGAGCGTTTATATTTCGTATTATATATGATCTGTATTGAAGCTCACAGTTTGTGTGGTCATATTTTTTACGACCATTTGATGTAAAAGATTTGTATTTGGATTCTATACCATGTATTTGGCGATTCAAAATGGGTTGTGTATTGGACCTATTTTGGGTGGTCATAAAAAGAGAGATTAAAAACTTGGTACTTAACCAAAAGATTAGAATTCTACAATTTGTGTGTTATCAATGGTTTTTCTAATTAAAATTTGTGTAACTAAATTTCAGTGAATCTTGTAGCTTCACAAAGTGATAAAGGAGGGTGCTAAGGAGTGGGACATGTATTTTTCATTTTTTATTGAGTTACACCTGCATAATCATGATTAGTTATAACAAGAACATCAATTATTTAACATCTCCCAGAAAAGGAAAGGATGACACTCAAAACGGAGCTTTTTGCTACTGGGGTTGTTACAAGTGCAGTATTATTGACCAACAGTCCATATATAGTTCTAGTATTATTTTTTCATGACTAAAAGAAATCTTCTTAACACTTGTTTAAGCATATTGTTCAACAAAATGATAGAAACTCCTCGTAGGTCAAATTAAGTACCCTCTGGTTGACTAAGAGTACAAACATTTTAAATAACACCATGTGCTCCAAGAATACATGATATAGCTACAAACGACCCTTGCTAAGAAAATGAAATGATCTTCATAATTCTAAAGAAAAATAGAAGTTGACTCCAAAGTAAACATATATATTCGAAAATCTATCCAGTGGAAAGATGTGACTAACATAATTCTTCAAAATCATAACATGTGAATTTACAAGCACCTTTTCTAGATGCCATTCTTCCTTCTCTAAGTGTAAGATAACACATTTTATATTTTGTTTAGTAGTACAGATCTCAATGGGGTAAATTAAAATGAAAAATTATGAAATCTAGGAAATCATATTAAATTGACTGCATTACCAAAATTGCATAATTTTATTAAGTAAATCTTTTGGTATAGAGATTTAGCAAGATCAACAACACAAACTTAAGGCTGAACTATATGTAGACAAGTGAAATTCAAAAATGTTAAGAGAAATTAACAAATACCCAGATCAAATAGGAGCATATATTTACACAAAGAACAGAAAGTGAGGAAATCATTACAAAATTTTCATGTAATATACTAATGTCAGAGGCAGATAATTGGGATTTTTTTTCCTTTTCTTCATCTTGGATTTCAATTGAGCAAATGAAATTTACTTGTACGAAACAAATAAAAGAAATGAAGAAATTGAAGAACCCATATTAATCTTGGAAATAAAAGATAAAAAAAATTAACCACTAAATTTTAGTTCACCTAGTTGAAAGCAGTAACTGATGCATCGAACGGAGCCTCGCCTTGCCTCGCCTCGAAATAAAGCCTAGATATATTCTAGTAATTAAGTACAGATGATAGGAATCAGCAGGGTTTGTTGCAGTTGGAATTGAAGCAAAGCTTGGGCGAAATGACCTAATTGAAGCAATCACACATAAACCATAGGAGAGTGAGAATCAGAAAGAATGAAGGAGGTGGCTAACGTTGAAGGAGAGAATCAGAGAGAATGGAGGAGGTGATCTGAAGAGAAGAATGGAATGCGATTTTGGGAGGAGAGAGCCTGAACCGTGTTTTTCTTTTTAAAATAAATTGGCCAAACGACGTCATTTTGGTATACTGTGTAAATAAAAAGTTTGCACAGCTGTGTATACCCATTTTCCCCTATATGGTAGATATATATAAATATATATATATATATATATATATATATATATATATATATATATTTACATTTCTCAGTCGGGCCTGGATTAAAAATCCGTGGCCCTTTACAACTTTCATATATATATATATATATATATATATATATATATTCTTTATTCAATGTTATTAAATATCTGTTTTAATTATTCATTTGATATGAATCTGTTCTAATGTAAATTTTGTGGATTAGATTCATCTAAATCTAACCACTTCTAACTTTCAATCGGTTCAAAATCAGTCAAACCAGAACCGAAGAGCTAGAATGGCTAAGATTTATTTAAATCTAGAGTTCTTTCTAGTTTTATAAATACTAAAGCAACTATGCGACCCTAGATACATATCTAGAGGGAATGGGAAGCTTCGGCTATGCGCATGCAAGGATTTAACTGATGAATCCTTTGTCTTGTGACTTCTAGATGTAAATTCGCATTTTATGTCAATACCTTTGTTGTGCAGGCTTTTTGATATTATTCTATGAGCCTAGGAATCATAGGATCTAAGATCACCCATAAAGATCTAAATCTGATTCCCATGATAGAAAACTTGGCATTGTAAATACATCCTACCAATTTTTTCTTGTAAATGTAAATCAGAGGGACCTTAAAAGGGTTATCTGGATTTAAGGTCTCAACATAGTGAAAGGTAGTTTATAGTGCTAGGGTCACTTTGATGGCTTTCATGCCCATAAGAAGACCGACACTTGTATATACATTTTGTGGTCGAGGATGCTTCGCATCCCGACAATAAAATCAAAACAAGTCGAATGCGGAATAAAAAAAATCAAATGGAAGTATCAACAGGCTTCAATTCCTATGCGAGCGAAAGGGTTTGAAAACCATATTTTAAAATGTTATTTTCATATCATGTTTAAAATGGACTTTTCAAACAAATCAAACCCTTCATATATAGGTCCAACGAAGCACGACACTACTTCCAATCAAGCACGTAGGCTCAATTACTTCGAACACACACACACACACATTACAAATAAAAAAGGGAAAATTGAAAAGATGTGGTAACTATGTTACACGAAAGTCGGGGGTGCCTAACACCTTCCCCCCGCTTAACCAAGCCCCTGAACTTTATGAATCTCGATTTCCAAGGCCAAGTTTTGACAGAGTCCAGTAATTGGGCCTACTTGCAAACTTTTTAAATAAAACTCGGTTGAGTTGGTACAACCATTTCAAAATATACCAACAGGTGACTCTATAAACCTTTCAAATTGTCGACATGATACATGTTGGCCTTTTCCTAAAAATTCACCCTTCATAAAATAGATAAGAAAAACAAGGGTAGAAAATATCAATTTATGGAAAGGAAGATCTGTGCAATGATTTTTCGCGACAGCTACAGGTGGCGACTCTGCTGAGGATAGTAGAGGGCTTAAGCCGCACTTCAAATCTTTTCAAAATTTCCCTTTTTATCTACGTGTGTGTGGATGTTGTGTTTACATTGAATGGATGTAAATAAATGCTTTACTTCTTTATATTAGTGCTTCGCACAATGTCATCATTTCATATACGGTGAGATACGATGTATGCGAATGTATGCTGTGTGATTCCTTCACCAGGAGGCAAACCCGTCGGTGATTGATTACTGGACTCAAAGGAGATTAATCATGCGAGGCTCAGGAAAGACACCACTCAGACCCGCTTCAATTGAAAGAACGGATTAATTTCCCCTCTAATAAATTGCGATGATCTGGGGACCTTCATGCCGAAAATTCGTGAGAGTTGCCTATGATAGGTCAGCCTCTGATAAACCAAATCCAAAGGGGAGTCTCTTCATGCCTTCCCCTTTCAAATTCAATGTAAATTTCAAATTCTATGTAAATATACATTCCATATCTTGTAAATCATGTCATGATATCCTGTCATCAAAACAACTGACCTTTGTTTTATAAGAAAAGATTAAAAAACTTCAAAAATATAAACATTGCATAGCATGCATCCTGTTGATATATACATCAAAATTAACATACCTACTTTTGTTGTAGGAAAAAATTGGTCCCGTTACCAGATCAAAATCTAAAAAGGCACTAAGCCCATCTCCAGTCATGGCTTCAAGTGCCCAACCTGAATCCACCCCGATCTCTCTGGAAGAGTTAGAAGGGTTAAAGAACCAGATAGCGGAATTGGCTATTTTCCTTAAGGAGCAAAGCAAAAGTCTTCAGGGTAAACAAATACCCGATCAAACAGAATCATCCACACCTGGTGGCAGTCAGGATACCGACAATAAAGATACTCAGACACCTGAGCCTCAAAACAAGGATCTAACCAACCAAACCCCTGAAATCACCAATCTCAACAAAGATCATGAAACTGGTGATATTAGGAAAAAGGTCCAACAAATGGAAGAAATAATTCGGTCCATTAAAGGAACTAGGGCATTTGGGAGTGTAAACTACTCAGATCTGTGTATATTTCCAGGGGCTCGATATCCAAACAAATTTTAAGTCCCTAATTTTGAAAAGTATGACGGATTAGGAGATCCTTACACTCATTTAAAAGTGTTCATTGGATAACTCGGATCCTATACAGAAGATGAGAAACTCAAAATGCAGTTATTCCAAAAGAGTCTGACTGGGGAAGCTCGAGCTTGGTATGCCCAACTCGACAATTCCAAGATCCACAGCTGGGAAGAGCTAGCATATGCCTTCCTAAATCAATACAGCTTCCAGTCTCAGATGGCTCCGGATCGATATCAGGTGACCAAGTTAAAAAAATAAAGCAATGAGTCTTTTCGTTAGTATGTCCAATGATGGAGACGAATGGCTGCGCAGGTCACCCCATCTATGACAGAGACTAAGATAGTCATAACTTTCATAGACATCCAGGAACCCGAAACCCGGATCTTTCTCGCTTTCCTAAGTTTTATTTTTACCCTTATTTTATCTTTTTGAAAAGGCAAAGGGTTTTTTAGGAAAAGGCCAACATGTATCATGTCGACGATTAGAATGGTTTATAGAGTCTCCAGTTGGTAGATTTGAAATGGTTGTACCAACTCAACCGAGTTTTATTTTGAAAGTAGGCCCAATTGTTGGACACTGTCGAAACTGAATCTTTGAAACCCAAGTTCTAAGTTTGGGGGTTTGGTTAAGTGTGGGGAAGGTGTTAGGCACCCCATAACTCCCGTGAAAACACGGTACCACATCTTTTCAATATTTTCCTTTTAAATCTGCAATGTGTGTGTGAATGCTGAAAGAAATTAGGCCTATGCTTGTTTGATTGAAAGTAGTGCTTTGCTTCGTTGAACCTATATACGAAGGGTTTGATTTGATTTGCAAAAGTCTTTTTCAGACAAGATATTTAAAAGTGATATTTTGAAAGGTAGTTTTCAAACCCCTACGCTCTCATAGGAATAGAAGATAGTTTATACTTCCATTTTATCTTTTCAGCCTTTTGGCTCAATTTGAATGGTGATTGTCGGGCTAAGCATCCTCGACCACAAGATATATACAAGTGCCGGTCTTCTCATGGGCATGACAACCATCGGAGTGACTCTGACAAAACAGACCATTATTTCACTATGTTGAGACCTTAAACCCGGATAACCGTTTTAAGGTCTTTCAGATGTACATTTTTACAAAAAACTGGCATGGTACATTTGTAAAATGGAGTTTGTTCATCGTGGAAATCAGATTCTGATCAGTTTGATCATGAATACCACGATTCCTAGGTTCACAGAGGGAAGCCAAGAGAACCTACACAACTCAAATATGCATAGAAAATGTATATTTACATCTAAACGTCGCAAAAAAACAAGGATTTATCAGTCAAATCCTGGCCTGCGCGTAGCCAAAGCTTCTCATTCCCACTAGATAGCGATCTAAGGGCCACGATGTTGCTTTTTGTATTGAACAAAACTAGAAAAACTGCTAGATTTAAATAAATCTCAGCCATTCTAGCTTCCCGATTTCGTCTGGACCTATTTTGAACCGTTTGAAAGGTAGAAAGAGCTAGATTTAAAGAAATCTAGTTCGCCCAAATAGATATCAGTGCTGATTCATATCAAATGAACATTTACAGCAGATATGTAATCACAATGAATGAAGGATATATATATATATATACGAAAGCAGTAAAGGGCGATGGATTTTCACTCCGATGCCCGGACTTGAATGTAAATATATATATATATATATATATATATATAAAAGCTGTAAAAAGCCACGGAGTAATCCAGGCTTGACAGAATGGAAATATATATATATATATATATATATATATATATATATATAAGCAATAAATGGCGACGGATGTCAAATCCTATGCCCGAATTGGAATGAAAATATATATATATATATATATATATATATATTTATAAAAGCTGTAAAAAGCCACAGTAATCCAGGCTGGACATAATTGATATATATATATATATATATATAGATAAAAAGCCACGGGATGATCCAAGCTTGTCAGAATGTAAATATATATATATATATATATATATATATATATATATATATATATAAAAGCTGTAAAAGAGCCACGGAATGATCCAAGCTTGACATAATTGAAATATATATATATATATATATATATATATATATATAAAGCTGTAAAGAGCAACATATTTGCAATCTTATGCCCAGACAAGAATGTAAATATATATATATATATATATAAATGGTAAAAAGGCCATGAAATGATCCAGGACAAACTGGAATGTAAATATTAATATATATAGCTAATATATATATATATATATATATATATATATATATATATATGTATCAAGGCAATAAAAAGGCCACGAAGTCAAAATCCAGACCCAAATAAGTTAAAAAATTTATATATAAAGTTATATATATAAAAGCAGTAAACTGCCACAGATTTGACATTCAGGTTTGACAGAATTGAAAAGTTAGTATATATATAGTTAAATATATATATAAAAAAGTCAAACCGGGACTGAGAAGATAACCCAGTCCGGTGAAGGGCATATATATATATCTATATATAAAAGCTAATAAAAGTCGCGGATCGACAATCCGGGCTGTAGAAATGCCAGAAAACGTATAAATGTACTAAAATATACGAAAACGTAAGTAAAAATGGCCACGGAACTGAGTTTCGGGCGTAATCAGAAAACGAAACTTAACGTGAAAGTGTATAAATGCACAATGAAGTAGTAGGAACTTCCTGATCGTAAAAATACTTACAATGGACTGCTACACGGGCTTTTTGCCACTTGGTAGGCTTCAAACGTCCATTTTCACTGGTTAATTTTTGGTATGTAACAGTATATGAGTATACCTACGTGTTAGAGTGATAAAAACAAGGTTTGGAGTACAAGAAATTGGGCTAGGAAATGAAATGGGTAGAGTTTCAGAGCGTTTCTGACTTGATTTTGGCCTGGGGGTGAACTTATATTTATAGACCCGATGGAAGCGGCTCTACCAGAGGCAGCCATGGGTCTACCTATGGTGCCATGTGGCAGGGCTCGGGTGGTGGGTCCCACCATCTCGAAGTCAGATTTAAAACTTTTTAACTTTTGATCGGAGAGTCCGTTTGAGGCGTGCTATACCTTTCTGAAAAAGCCCTCGCCGAGCTCATCACAATGACATGGGACTAAACATTTTTTGAGTCCAAGAAGATGGGTTCATAACCGGGTCTTTGTTTCCCCGTAGTTCGTCTGTTGAGCTATTTTGCGCTGTTTCCACTTGGGATCAACGCTATGGTTCTTTCTGACCTTGATGGCATCGATTCGGCTTGATTTTGATCGAATCGACTTTAAGTCAGTAAAAAGACTATTTTGCCCCTCCAAGGGTTATTTCCTGTACTGGGACGGCCTTCGACTGTTTCCACGGGGTTATCTCCGAGATTTGAATCCAGCCGACTCTGTTTGTCCTCAGGGTTATCTCCGAGGCTGACTTAGTGTCTCCAGGGTTACCTCTGGGGATGATGTGATATTTTGAGGTTGTCTTTGAAGTTGATTTGACATCCTGGGTTGAGACCGGGGATGACTTGACCTCCCAAGTTAAGACCGGGGTTGGCCTGTACCTCCAAGGTTTAGACCGGGGCTGACTTGTACCTCCCGAGTTGAGATCGAGGCTGAGTTGACATCTCAGTATTGAGACCGAGGCTGAGTTGACATCCCGATATTGAGATCAGGGCTGAGTTGACATCTCGGTATTGAGACTAAGGCTGAGTTGACATCCCAGTATTGAGATCGGGGCTAAGTTGACATCTCGGTATTGAGACCGGGGCTGAGTTGACATCCCAGTATTGAGACTGGGGCTGAGTTGACATCCCGGTATTGAAACTGAGGCTGAGTTAACATCCCAGTATTGAGACCGGGGCTGAGTTGACATTCCGGTGTTGAGATTGGGGCTGAGTTGACATCCTGGTATTGAGACCGGGGCTGAGTAGACATCCCGATATTGAGATCGAGGCTGAGTTGACATCCCGATATTGAGACCAGGGCTGAGTTAACATTCTGGTATTGAGACCGGGGATGAGTAGACATCCAGGTATTGAGACCGGGGCTGAGTTGACATCCCGGTATTGAGACCGAGGCTGAGTAGACATCCCAGTATTGAGACTGAGGATGAGTTGATAGTTTTACCCTCCTGCAAGGGTTAGTAACAAGAAGGCAAAATTTTTGAGCGTCTATAACAGAAATACAAAATTTCGAGTGTCTACAGATGCCCCTCTTTATCATGTTTATGCAATGCAGTGGAATGAACAGGATAAAGATTGCTAGACACTGGAAATATGATAGATGCAAATGTAATGCAACACATGGCATGATATGTTATGAATGTTAGATACCTTTGAGGGAGTAGGGTTATCATTGGTTAATTACGTCATTTTCTGCTGGGGATAATGTTATCTGTGATAACCCTTGGTGAAGATCTTCTCTTGGCTTGATGCCGTTGGACTTCACTGAACTCGACTTTGAGACGATCATCAACAGTATTCGCCTTCAGATAGGATTTCTAACTTTCTTCTCCGCTGGGGATATTTTGGTATGAGGAGTTACCACATTATAGATTACCGATACCAATCCTGAAGGTAGCTCTCATCGGTTCATGTCTTCGGACCTATCCCGATGTTTCGTGGAATTGTTTCCAACGGTTTGGATTATTGTTTGATCGATGTTGATGCTTTGGTGAAAGTCTGCCCGGCTAGCAACTTATACAGGTCGACTGATCTTGACTCTATTCCTACTCGAACGGTAGCTTGCAGAGTTTCTATCACCACCAAAATTTTTCAATGTTCCCTCTAGGGATATCTATAACAGATTCCATCATCTTTCCTCTGTGGGGTTAAACTGATATATTGTTTTTGCCACCGGCTCATTCCCTATGCTTCGCCAAAGTTGTCGCCAGAGGCTGATAGTGTCAGGCAATCTGACCTACACGCTGAAGTGGCCTTCAACGGCTGAATGTCACCGGACCATTCTCGATGCTTCGCTGGGGTTGTGCTAACGGCTGCTAGTGTCAGGCAATCTGACCTTCGCTGATGTAACCTTCAACGGCTGAATGTCACCGGTTTGTTCCCATTTCCTCGTTGGGGTTGTGCCAACGGCTGATGATGTTAGGTAATCTGACCTTTGCTGAAGTAACCTTCAACGGCTGAATGTCACCGGTTCGTTCCCGAAGCTTCACTGGGGTTGTGCCAACGGCTGATAGTGTCAAGTAATCTGAACTTTGCTGGAGTAGCCTTCAACGGCTGAAATGTCACCGGTTCATTCCCGATGCTTCGCTGGGGTTGTGCCAACGGCTGATAGTGTTAGGTAATCTGACCTTCACTGAAGTAGCCTTCAATGGCTGAATGTCACCGGTTCGTTCCCAATGGTTTGCTGGGGTTGTGCCTGTGACACCCCCAAATCCAGGTCCTCTGACCCCTGTCCGGTCACCACGAAACAATACTAACATCCACCTTTAAGTAACATACGATAACTAAAATGCAGAATATAATAAACGTACGTCGTTCATTCAAAAGGTGTTACTAGTCCCAAGATTCGATAACCTTAATACATCAATACAAATATACACTAGAATAAACATTAGGGTTCATATTACATTAACAGTAATTAAACAAATCACAAAGACAAAGTCTGCTCCTTGCAAACCATCCTAAATCTTTCGTTTACCCTTGTCTTTCCCTGAGGGCTTGGGCTTAACTACAATATAAGTCATGATATAGCAAGAATGAGCAACAAGTTTGCTCAGTAAGTCTAAATACAACAATAAAAGATATATCATAATGAATGGAAAAATATCTGACAATGATTTCAATAAAATGAATATCTTAAAGATTCAACAATATGAATGTTAGAATGATTCAACAATCTGTATGATTCAATACTATGAATATCTGTATAATTTAGCGATATGAATATCTGTAAGGTTCAACAACCTGCATGATTCAACACTATGAATATCTGAAAGATTCAATAATATGACTATTAAAAACAAAGATAATAATTTCCTTTAGAATGACTGATAGTCGAGTAGACTCTGAACTATAACTTTCCAATGGGTTCAATAGCTAATTGACCCTTTTAGAATTACTGGCTTCTGGCTACAGAAACTAAGTACCTCGAGGAGATCAGCCTCGGGTACAACGTGAATATGCATAACACTTATATCTACTTACTCGTATCATATATATTAGATACCTGGGCACACTCCTACATATGATGGGTGTTCTGTTCCGTCTAAGAATCCTTACCATCAATTGGTTTGGATAGCTTCAAAGAAAACTTCATACACTAGTCTGACCGAGCAAAGGTTCAGACTCTTACTGACATAGTTCAAGAAATTTAGAACCTTGAATAGTGTACAAGTCCAAGACTGTACGAGCTCAAATGCACTAGGTGCGGACATCAATAATATCAATGTGGAATAATTGATAAGTAATTAAACCACTAAATAACATGCTTGGAAATAAGGTTCAAGTAATTAAGTAAACAACTTTCGATTCAACAATAACCTACTCAATACAATATGAGAAGGATAGAGAACTTGCACAAAGTGAAGTTTAGAATTTGCATAATATATGAATTTGTGTAAGTTCGGGGAACTTGCACAATACTCCATGTGTGAAGTTCGGGGAACTTGCACAATACTCAACGTGTGAAGTTCGGGAAACTTGGACAATACTCAACGTGTGAAGTTCGGGGAACTTGCACGATAATAGATTCCTTGCATAAAATAAATGCATAGGCTTAGACACTTACAATATCAAAGAGTGAAATTCGGGGAATTTCACCATAATAGATCCCTTGCATAAAGTAAATGCATAGGTTAGGACATTTGCTTACAACGTTCTTTGAGTAAAGTAAACACAAAGATAAGATACTTTCACAATATAAGAGTTTGTATAAGTTTAGAGAACTTGCATAATAAAGAAATGAAGTTCGGAAATTTGCAAAATAACCAAAGTGTGAAGTTCGGGGAACTTTCACAATACTCAAAATGTGAAGTTCGGGGAACTTTCACAATAACCAAAGTGTGAAGTTCGGGAAACTTTAACAATACTCAAGATGTGAAGTTCGGGGAACTTTCACAATACTCAAAATATGAAGTTCGGGGAACTTTCACAACAACCAAAATGTGAAGTTTGGGAAACTTTCACAATACTGAAAATGTGAAGTTCGTCGAACTTTCACAATACAATAATAACCAGCTCAAAACAATATGAGAAGGATAGGAAACTTTCACCAAAAACAAGTGAAGTTTAGAAACTCGCTTTCACGGTTCATTGAATAAGGTAGTACAAAAATTCAGGATAATTGCATTCAATATAACAATCAACTGAAGTTAGGAAACTTGCTTACAATATCTGTTGAATAAAGTAATGCAAGGGTCTAGGAAACTTGCTCAAATATAACTTGAGGAAGATAGGGAACTTGCCTGATTGCTCAGCTACAAATAATTCTAGCTTTAATTTAAATGGCATTAGAATGACCTAATATTAACAAGTCGATCTCTCCAATTAGTTTAAGTTCACACATACAAGAATATAATCATTATATAATTCTATCACATAGTTCACGTAAGTCAATCTACTCATGTCTTAGATTTAATATTGTAGATTATCTAGTTACCATGCATCAATATAGGCTTGAACACATAGCACTTCCAGTTACTGATATAAATCAACACACATGTTTATCAAGTTTATCTAACTCAAGTTCGAAAGTTGACATGTTCATTCTATGATCACTTCAAGACCACATATTTTTATGTCGGACATTCACATACTTTAAACAATATAAGTTCATTCTTCAAGATTGGTTACTAAATTCATGTTATCACAAAACAAGGTCAAATAATACTTAATATGTATGCTCGAGTATACTACACACATATACTTTAATCACGTAGTTCATACTTGAAGTTCATTGATTATGATTGAGCATGCATATGTGAAATTTGTATATAAACAAATGAGGTTCATGTCAATACGTCTATAGTCATAATGAAATCTTAATACTTATGCTTATATGCTCATAACATGTCTCACAAGGTATATGATGTTGTTTATCTTTCAAAGTTTAAGTTCTCTTTCAAAAATTTCACTAAGTCCATAAAGGTCATTTAGTATAAACAAGGTATCTTCATATAGATTTCATATGCATTAGAAACACATATTTAAACCACATAAATGTTCTCATATGGTCAGAATTTAAAAGCTACTAGCCTTGGTCAAGTTCATTTTGAAAGTCTTAAGTTTTTCTTTTGAAAACGTCTTAACTTACGATCAAGTATGTTAGTGCATGATTAATACTTTAAACATACTCTTCATGTCAATATAAACTATACTATCATGTTTAAAATATCAGAATATGCACATGCTACGTATGTGTCTAAGTTCACAATCGAAACTATAAGTTTCATTTCAAAACCATAAGTGTTGTGTCAATCATGTGTACTAACGTTGTTATACTTGTTCATACTACATGCATGTACTCAAGTATACATATTAACCATATCCACATGCTTGCCAAAAGAGGTAACATATGTTAGTAAATAACAGCAGCTTAATAGAAGCAGGAAACTCTGATCCAGGCCCAGCGCAGCTGCGCCGCTGGCCAGTACAAAACTGGCGCAGCTGCCGACCAGAGACAGACACTGCACTGCTTCGGCAGAAACTTAGCCCAACTCAGAAATTTTCAAACGAAAATCAATCTAAACCTATACATTGCAATTCTAAGCTAATATATCAAGTTATATAATGCATAGTTTGCATTCTCTACTCAAATGATCATCCAATTTAGCATAATCAAGAATTAGAAAATTTGCAGAAAATAAAGAACATGATTATACCTCTGCAAATTGTTTTGATTGAATTAACAAATTCTTCCTCACTGATAATTCTCACAGAACATACTCACTATAAATGCTATCAATTCTATACTTGTATGAAAGTCTCAGCAATTCAAATTGAGAAGAAGAGAAGCCAATTTATAGGCAAATGTTTACCCAGACATTTCCATTCCATTTCAAATTAAACCAAGGGAAGAAGCAATGGTATGATAGATAAGAGAGGGTGGTTGTGAGTGGGTGGATTCATCATGAATCCCACTCCCTTTACAATGATTATGGCTAGAAGTGTTGAATTTGAGAAGGAAAATAGAGTATAGCTAGCTTCTTGTTTTCACGTGAAGAGCAATTGAGGGGTAACTCTATGTGAGACAATGTAATATAGAACTCAGCAACTTGCATTTCATCAGACTAATGTTATATATGTACATATAGTATATACTTAAGCTACATGTATCCATTCCATATACATTTAAATGGGAGCTACAATGTTATTTATAATGAACAAATAATGATATAATGCATCAAGTAAGGTATATACATATAATCCATGTACATTTTCTATTAACACCGAATATAAAGCAATTGGGTTTTATTATTAATCATTATCCCATAACGTTTATCATTTCAATTAAGAACTTATTGAAATCATTTACCAACTAGCAATTGTTTATTACTATATGTCACTAGGGCATACATTAATGTCTACCACCCATATTATGTTACATAAGTCATAATATAATGTAACTCACATAAAATACTTAAATTTATTATATAGTCTATATACATATTATATAGCCATATCAAATATGTTACCCTGCACCTTATACAATATATAAAGGTAACTACTATATATTAAAGGTTCACTTATCACATGCTTGTATAAAAATAATAAATCAGTTAACCAAATAAATATAATATTATTATATTTATAAATCTCTTACTCATTAATGAATAATTATTCATAATAATAATTGATCATCACATTATCAATTAATTACTCCTAATTCATTAATTATTATTTATTCATAATAATTATAAATCAACAACAATGATAATTTCATACGTTATCGATTAATTACACCAATATCAATTAATCAATCATGATTAACTCTCTACACTATATTCAAGAAATTTGAATATATAATTACTAACACTTTTATCAATATTCTGATATATAAAAGTTGCAGGGTTAATCTACTAAGTTAAATAACCATTAGTGATTCCCTTTAATAAAAATCCTAGCATTTATTCGCATAGGTTAAATCACATAAGCACATAACCACATAAGGTTTAAATAAGTTTGAAAACATAACTCCTAAAAATTTTAAATCACATATAAAATTAATAAGGAGCCTAAAATTCCTGGTCGTTACATCTATCCCCCCTTATAAAAATTCCGTCCTCAGAATTGTAAAAATAAGGTTACTCCAATAAAAACGGATAATTTGCTCTTATCACTTTGATAATCTCTACCGTCTGCTGTACCACTTCTGGTCCCAACAGTCGACGTTCACCTACCTTGTCTCAACACAACGGTGCTCGACACTTTTCCTTCCATAAAATGCTTCTAGCAAAATCTCTTCTCTTAGTTCTAGTACTAACGGTACCCAAATTTATCCTTCAAATCATAGAAGTTCAGTGCTATCAATCTTAAATTTCAACTTATCACCTTCAGCTAATTGCTTCTTGATGTTATCATAATCTTCGTTCTTCTCTTGTGCCTCCATAACCTTATCTAATAAAGTCTGGCTTACTAACACTGTAAATAATTTCTCGTCGGTCTCCATCGGATACTTAACCTCTAAGTCTAGTCATTCAAAAACTCTCACTAATTCCTCTTGAATGGTCAACCTCGATAATTTCCCTTTGCCTTTCCTATCCAAGGCATCTGCCACTACATTTGCCTTGTCGGGATGGTACAGAATTTTACAATCATAATCTTTAATCAATTCTAGCCATCGGCGCTACCTCATGTTTAATTCCTTCAGCGTGAAGATATACTTCAGACTGTGTATATCTCACATTTCTCGCCATACCAATAATGCTTCCAAAACTCCAAGGCAAAAACTATTGCTGCTAAATCTCGTTTGGGAAGACATCCACGAATTCCCTTCAAATCGGTATAACAGTTCCTATGAATGTATTCTACGAAGATAACTTCCTTGTTTGCTACTCCTATGCCCATAGGGTGTTCTAATTTCTCACGGGTAAGTCTAACTGTTTAAAAAAAATTTAGAAATAAAAGAGCAGGTGGCACCCGAATCGAATAACACATATGCATCTATATATAATTGATCGGGATGATACCTGACTCCACCGCATCCTGTATGGTTATGTTGGCTTGACTGGCTGGCCCTCCGATGCTCAGCCCATTGTTGTTGTTGTTATGGTTTTCGCTAACTGCATCCCCCTTTTTCTTCGGGCAGTCCTTGATTTGATGGTCTGTGGCTTTACACGCGAAACATCTTCCTTTTGGCTTATTCGGACACTGAGGAGCCATGTGCCCCGGTTGTCCACAATGATAACATGCGTTCTTCCCCTTCAAGCAATCCCCCGAGTGGTTCCTTCCACAGTTACTGTACTTTAAACTTTTCTTAGCCTTTCTGTGACACCCCCAAATCCGGGTACTTCAATTTCCACGGGACTTGGTGTTCACTGTACAAATATCATCTATCTATCTACCCATAGTAAATGCAAACCATGAAATAAATAGAAATAATCCTCCCCTTATGGGGTTACAACATCTGAAAAGAAATGCATCAATCCCAGGTCGTACTTAACCTTAAATATCAAATGCGGAAATATAAATAATTAAATAAGTTTTACACAACTTTAACATAAGTCTGAAACATAAACACATAAAATAAACAACAAGTCTTCATCACTTGTTGACTTTGCCCTTGCCTTTGCTAGTAGAAGGCTCGTCAGACCTTTCGTTCTTAACTGCAATGTTATTATTACGCAAGAGTGAGCACGGTTGCCCACAAGTATAATAATATGACAACAATATAATAACATGCGAGTGAATCAAGGACATCTGAATAAAGAAACTCAACTTTTGACTCGAGGATAAATAACAGGAATCAAAATATCATCTGAGGGTCATAAGACCTTGAACTATGTCCTAGGTTGTAAAGTGTTTATACTTAAAACCTTTAACAGTCATAAGACTATGGACTCTACTTCTCGTACTTAGGGGGATCAGCCCTTAGTACCATATTGTGCACAATATCTCAACGCTAAAGCGTAAATAATCCCCTTTTACAGGGTTGTTCATCTCAGTTTTGACATCAGAGTCCGCACCAAAGGAAGTTTGGTTTGGATAAGCTCAATAAGTATTTTGGAATTTAGAACGTTCATCAACTATGGACTAGTCGAATCAATAAGGGTTCACTAGTCCTATAAGGTTCAACAATAACATCGATATTCAACTTGAATAATAAATCTCAAGAGTATACAATCGAATAAGTATTGTATCACTGAATCATGCTTTTAAAAGAGTTACAATATGTAATATGAATTTCGAACTTGAACAATTAAAAACACGAGCTTACTCGATATAGAAACACAAGTCTAAGGCTTAATAAATGAATAAATTAGAATTTAGGGAACTTGCTAAATCGATAAGTTAGGGATAGGATACTTGCCTCTTGCACAAGCTACAATTATAATTCACGTTCTTTATTAAACCCTACACATCAATACGTTCACAATACAAATTAATCAATAACTCGATATACGTATCGAATCACACACATCGGTCTTGAGCACGTTATTGGACTATACAATTAACGATTCAAGTCATGTAATTAACTTATTAATTACTCACGTAATATAAGTTATTAACCTCTTATTATATGTTTAATCATGTCTTTATGTTCATTACATTAGGTTTTAAACCACCTCTTAGAACACACGAACACTTAGCAAAAAAATTTCAAATTTCTGCAAGGGGCGCGGCCGCGCGCCAGTTACCCTTGGGACCAGCGCGGCCGCGCGGCAACGCAGACCCAGATTTCCAGTTCGCGAATGACACACAGAGCAACCCAAATAAATCCAAATTAAACTAACGAAATGAATTTAAGGCTACCCATGAGATATAGAATTTACAGAAACATCATACCATGTTCTAAGCATGCTTTTAACACTTTAAATCACGGAATTACACAAATCACAACATTTAATTTCACTATTTTCAATATTTTATAAAGTTTTGAAAGAAAACAAGAATTCAACGTTACGGATTCGTTATAACACCGAATCCGTTCGTTTAACTTCCATTTTGTTCGTTTAAATGTACACAATCACATTCAAGTGTTAATTTAAGTTAAATAAACGCATAAGGTGTGTAAATTTTGTACGTAAGGGCCATATGGGCCATATGTACAATTTCTACACTCTGTAACTTTTGAAAAATCAAATTAAGCATAACTACATGGATTTAATCGCACTAAATCATGCATACATGATATACAACATGTTATGATCATACAATAACACATATAAAATCATATCATACATTAATTATCAAATTAGTTATTCACAGAGAATCTAACATACGTTAATGGAAAACTTTAAGAACTTGAATTTAAAAACTTAGGAGAAGGAATTACCCTTGCTAGTTTGTGAAGATGATTCAAGGATGATGATATAAACTTTTCAAATTCTTCTTCCTCAATCTTTTCTCTCAAAATTCTCTCTGATATGAATATATGAATTGATATAGTATATATGTATATAAGTATAATACGTATAATATATAATGGGTGAGTGGTTGTCAGTTGGTCCCTTAGTGGGTTAACTGACCAACTCCCCTTAAGGCCTTGTTTGGCTAGCTTAAGGAATCCTTTCTCATTTATTTTAATTAACTTACTATAATATAGTTTAATAATGTCACACTTTTAATTAATCAATAATCCTATTTAAATCAATTAAATAAAATAGCATAAATCTACATTAAATCACATAGTCACATAATTAAAATTCTTATTTATTAATTATGTCTAATCATAAATCTCTAATTAATTATTAAATTAATTAGAATAACATTATGCTTATTAATTAATATATTAATCAAATAAGCTCAATTAAATACATACTTTGAATATAAAAATTCACCACATTAATTTAACTAATGTGACACATATAATTAAATTAATCTACCACAAATTCATCAATTAATTATTTAACTCAATAATTAAATCATCAAAAAATATTTATTTAATTCAATAAATATTCAAAATAAATTATAAAAATCTTGTTTGTCACATCTTTCCCCCCTTAAAAGGATTCTGTCCCCAGAATCACGGTTCAATTAAATTTCGTCCCGTTACATTCTCCCCCCCTTACAAAGATTCTGTCCCCAGAATCGCATAAACAAAAAAATTAAGTAAATAAATCTGGGTAATTCTTCATCATATGCTCTTCGAGTTCCCACGTAGCTTCTTCAGCATTGTGGTTCCTCCAAATTACCTTAACAGAAGGTATAATTTTATTTCTGAGGACTTGCTCTTTCCTGTCAACAATCTGAACAGGAATTTCTTCATAGGATAAGTCTTTCTCAAAATGTAGGGGTTCATATTCAATCACATGTTTGTAATCGGGTTTGTAGGGGCGTAAAACTGACACATGAAAGACGTTGTGGACGTTCTCAAGCGCCGGAGGTAAGGCTACCTCATACGCAACTTCTCCAATCCTTCGCAGTACTTCAAAGGGTCCAATGAACCTTGGGCTCAATTTTCCCTTCTTACCGAATCTGATCTTCCCCTTCCAGGGAGAGACTTTCAAGAACACATAGCTACCCGATTCAAACTCAACGTTCTTACGGTGTGGATCGGCGTATTTCTTCTGCCTATCCTGAGCTGCTACCAGTCTTGTTCTGATCACTTTGACTATCTCTGCTGTCTGCTGTACCAGTTCTGGACCTAATAGTTGTCTCTCGCCAACTTCATCCCAGTATAGCGGGGTTCTGCATTTTCTTCCGTACAACGCTTCGTAAGGCGGCATGCCAATACTAGCGTGGTAACTGTTGTTGTAACCGAATTCCACAAGCGGTAGGTGATCATCCCAATTTCCTTTAAAATCCATGATGCATGCTCTCAACATATCTTCCAATGTCTGGATCGTTCTTTCACTCTGCCCATCTGTCTGAGGGTGATAAGCCGTACTCATTCTCAACTGTGTCCCCATGCATTCTTGTAGTCGCTTCCAGAAGTTCGATGTGAAACGCGGATCTCTGTCGGAAACAATTGACACCGGAACTCCGTGCCTCGAAACAATCTCTTTCACATATAGCCTTGCCAACTGGTCTAAGTTGAATCTGATTTTAATCGGAAGGAAGTGTGCGGATTTCGTCAGTCGGTCAACGATAACCCATACTGCGTCGTAGCCTTTCTGAGTCGTCGGAAGGCCAACCACGAAATCCATCGTAATGTGTTCCCATTTCCATTCTGGGATTTCCAGGGGTTGTAGCAAACCACTTGGTCTCTGATGTTCTGCTTTCACTTTCTGACAGGTTAGACACTTTGCAACACACTCAGCAACATCTCGTTTCAAATTCGGCCACCAGAAGTGCTGTCGAAGATCCTGGTACATCTTGGTACTACCGGGGTGAATTGAATACCGTGAGCTATGAGCCTCTCTCAAAATGTCATCCTTAATTTCTGGCACTGACGGTACCCGAACTCTATTCTCAAATCTCAGTAGTCCCTCACTGTCTATCTTGAATCTCGGTTCGGTTCCTTCAGATATCTTTTTCTTAACCTTCTCACATTCTTCGTCCTGAAGTTGAGCTTCCTTAACTTTATCCAATAGGGTTGTACCAGCTTGAATCTGAAACAACTTCTCGTCAATCTCCATCGAATACTTCACTTCCAATTTCAGCTTTTCCATTGCTGAAATTAGTTCCTCCTGAGTAGTCAACATCATCAATTTCTCCCGACCCTTTCTGCTTAAGGCGTCGGCAACCACATTAGCCTTACCCGGATGGTATAAGATTTCACAGTCATAATCCTTAATTAACTCCAGCCACCTTCTCTGGCGCATATTCAAGTCCTTCTGTGTAAAGATATATTTCAGACTCTTGTGGTCTGTATATATTTCACACTTCTCCCCATAGAGATAGTGTCTCCAAATTTTTAAAGCAAATACCACGGCAGCTAACTCCAAGTCATGGGTCGGATACCCCTTCTCATAGTCTTTCAATTGTCGTGACGCATACGCAATGACCTTGCCGTTTTGCATAAGCACACAGCCAAGTCCTTTATGCGACGCATCACTATAAACCACAAAATTGCCTGTGTCGTCCGGAAGGGATAACACAGGTGCTGAACTCAACCTCCTCTTGAGCTCTTGGAAACTTTCCTCACACTTCTCTGTCCAAACGAATTTCACCGATTTTCTAGTCAAATTTGTCAGCGGAGTTGCGATCTTGGAAAAGTCCTGAATAAATCTTCTATAATAACCCGCCAATCCAAGAAAACTCCTCACTTCCGACGGTGTTTTCGGCAGATCCCAGTTCATCACAGCTTCGACTTTAGAGGGATCTACCGAAATTCCGTCCTTGTCGATCACATGTCCAAGAAATTGCACTCTTTCAATCCAGAATTCACATTTAGAAAATTTGGCGTACAACTTCTCTCTTCTCAACGCCTCTAATGTTAACTTCAGATGTTCTACATGTTCTTCCTTGGTCTTCGAGTATACCAAAATATCGTCGATAAAGACCACCACGAATTTGTCCAAAAACGGCTTGAACACTCCATTCATTAAGCCCATGAATGCTGCAGGAGCATTCGTTAGACCAAATGACATTACCAAAAATTCGTAGTGACCATATCGAGTCCTAAATGCTGTCTTTGGAACATCCTCTGGCCTCACCTTCAGCTGATGATAGCCACTCCTCAAGTCTATCTTTGAAAAGTACCTTGCACCCTTCAATTGGTCGAACAGATCGTCGATCCTCGGTAATGGATATCTATTCTTAATTGTGACCTTATTCAGTTCTCTGTAGTCGATGCAAAGCCGCATCGTCCCGTCCTTCTTCTTCACAAATAACACCGGCGCTCCCCACGGCGATACGCTCGGTTGGATGTACTTCTTGTCCAGTAACTCTTGTAGTTGTACCATTAACTCTTTCATCTCTACCGGAGCCATCCGGTATGGTGCCTTCGATATTGGGGCCGTCCCTGGCGCCAAATCGATCACAAACTCAACCTCTCTGTCTGGCGGAAGTCCTGGCAGATCATCCGGAAATACGTCTAAGAAGTCCCTCACGACTGGTATATCTTCTAATTTCGAATTTTCTTTACGACTATCGACTATGTAGGCTAAATATCCTACACAGCCTTGTCTTAACAACTTCCTGGCCTGCATCATCGTCAGACAACTCGCTTGTCTAGGCGATTTACTGCCATAAAACACAACCTTTGACGGGGTCATAAGGTTGATACACTTCCTCTGGCAATCAATTACAGCCCCATAATTGACTAGCCAATCCATTCCCAGAATAACATCGAATTCCCCAAGTCTAATCGGGATAAGATTTACGTTCATAATGTTACCCTTAATATCTACTCTACAGTTCTTGTGTACATACTTAACAGGGATTACTTCTCTATTCGCAATCTCTATATTCATGGGGTATTCTAACTCGTCCATAGGAAGTTCTAAGTTCTTAGCAAAGTCATCGGATATAAATGAACAAGTAGCACCCGAATCAAATAGTACATAAGCATTAACTTTATTGATCGGAATGATACCTGACACCACATCGCGAGACTGCACAGCATCCTGCACGGTCATGTTGAAGGTCCTGGCGGTTGGTCGGTTGGTTGCGGTTGGTCCCGTGATAGTTAAAGCACTTCCACCGCTGTTTCCCCTGTTTCCACCTGATCCTTCCCTTCCAGATCCCTTCTTGGGACAGTCCCTTGCCAGATGGTCCTTTGAGCCGCAAGTGAAGCAAGCGCCCTTCTTTGGGTTCGGACAGTTAGGTGCTATGTGGCCTTCCTGACCACAATTATAACATACTCGTTTTCCCTTCATACAGACCCCCAGGTGAGCTTTCCCGCAGGTCGAACAAGCTTCGATCCTCTTTTTCTGACCACCTTGCTGATTCCCAGTCGATGAGTTATCATTCCACCTCCTCTTCTGATTATTACTCCCTCCCGTGTTGCTACCACTAGCCTTGTTAATTCCTTCACCTTCACTCTTCTTCTTTTTCTGATCTTGGTTATACTTTGTAACTGCATCACTCCCGCCTTCAGCGAGAATGGCCTTCTCCAACACCCCAGCAAAAGTGTTCAATTGGAACATTGACACTTTGCTATACAACCAGGGCTTCAGGCCCTGTTCAAACCTCCTTGCCTTCCTCTGATCGGTGTGCACTTGATACGTGGCAAACCTAGCCAACTCATTGAATTTCGCCGCATATTCTGGTACGGACATATTTCCCTGTTTCAGTTCCAAGAACTGGACCTCCATTTGATTCTGCGAGCTGGTCGGAAAGTACATCTCGAAGAACATCTCCTTGAACCTCTCCCAGGTAATCACACCTTCACCTCCCCGGACCTTATTCGCTTGCCACCAATAGCTGGCCTCAGATTTCAGCATGAACGTTGCATAGGCGGTTTTCTGGTCCTCTCTGACTCTGGCGACGTCAAAAACTTTTTCCATCTCCATGACCCAGGTTTGAGCTTCTATCGGGTTCATGGTGCCTTTAAACTCTGGCGGTCCCACCGCCTTGAAGTCCTTGAACGTTGTGGCCGGTGGAGCTTGAGGTTGGTTGTTAAGCGCTCCAGCAAGTAAGTTCGCCAACTGCTGAACGGGGTTAGCATTGGCGTCGTTGTTGTTGTTAGTTGACCCTTCTTGGGCCTGTTGACGGTTAGATCGTCTCCTTGGCGGCATTTTACTGTTAGGAAATACGCGTATTAGAACTTTATTCAATCTTTTAAATATCTAAGGCTTAACTTAAACATTTAGACACAATCAGTCAACACATTATCTCAAATAAACTCTGATATATTACTAAATCAAAAGTTTTAACATAATACGATAGCATCACTGCTATTTACATCAACTATCCTGAGATAAAGAATCTACAGGATTTAAAACATAAAATATTCCTCTGTTTATAAACACATTGGAATTTACATTATTAACTACCAGATAGGTTTCACAAAATCAAATGTTCCTATCACTGCCCATTAAGGCGACGAACAGCTTTGCCACGCTCTTCTTCCATAATCCGAGACATCGTCCTGCGATCTAGCATGTACGACGGTAGTCCTTCAAACTGAATTGGGTACCTCATAACCCGATCCTGGGCCTCGTCAATTGCATACTGAAGTATAGAGTACGTCTCTTCAAGCTTGGCCTTCTTCGCCCGACAATTATCTTCTGCGAGATCTGCTCGTCGTGATTCCCTTACCCAAGCCTCCTCTGCTATGGCCAGCCTTGCTGATTTCTCTTTTAGTTCATTCTTCAATTCCTCAATTTCCTCTGACTTCTGCTCGGTTTGGCCCTTCTCGTGAGCCAAATTCCACTCTACATTTCCCAAACGTGTGTGAAGAGCCTCAACCTCTCCATCCCTCAGCTCGATGGTAGACTGTTGAGTAACCGACCGCTCCCTCAGCTCCTGAACAGTCTCCCTCAGCTCCTGAACAGTATCACGTAACTCTATGTTACGGTCATACAGCTCGTCATACATCTCAGCACTGATAGAGCTCGGCGGGAACTCTTCAGGGTCTTCCTCCTCCTCTTCAGCTGCCTCAGCCTGAACTTTAATCTCCTCAGGGTCTTCCTCAGAGTCCTCCTCTGAATTAGACACCGGCACAATTTCCTGACCAATGACTGTGATCAAGGGTGATGGCTCTCGTCGGACTAACTGCTCCCAAACTACGTGGATATCTCGGGGCTCCTCCTCTCTAGCCTCTAGGGGTACAAGGTCCCTGGACTGACTAGGTTCTCCAGCATTCGTCATCCTGACAAATAAAATTTTAAGTTTTAGTAATTACGTGATGCTAATCGAGACTCGAATATATAAGTATAAGCACGTAGCACATAAGGTAAGTTATTATCTTTCTTAGAACTCGATAAGAGTTATCATTACTATGTTCTCGATCTCTAAAAAGGCTACTATCCTAAGGTTTTTCCCCACCTAAGGTTCATAACCTACGGCTCTGATACCAACCTGTGACACCCCCAAATCCGGGTACTTCAATTTCCACGGGACTTGGTGTTCACTGTACAAATATCATCTATCTATCTACCCATAGTAAATGCAAACCATGAAATAAATAGAAATAATCCTCCCCTTATGGGGTTACAACATCTGAAAAGAAATGCATCAATCCCAGGTCGTACTTAACCTTAAATATCAAATGCGGAAATATAAATAATTAAATAAGTTTTACACAACTTTAACATAAGTCTGAAACATAAACACATAAAATAAACAACAAGTCTTCATCACTTGTTGACTTTGCCCTTGCCTTTGCTAGTAGAAGGCTCGTCAGACCTTTCGTTCTTAACTGCAATGTTATTATTACGCAAGAGTGAGCACGGTTGCCCACAAGTATAATAATATGACAACAATATAATAACATGCGAGTGAATCAAGGACATCTGAATAAAGAAACTCAACTTTTGACTCGAGGATAAATAACAGGAATCAAAATATCATCTGAGGGTCATAAGACCTTGAACTATGTCCTAGGTTGTAAAGTGTTTATACTTAAAACCTTTAACAGTCATAAGACTATGGACTCTACTTCTCGTACTTAGGGGGATCAGCCCTTAGTACCATATTGTGCACAATATCTCAACGCTAAAGCGTAAATAATCCCCTTTTACAGGGTTGTTCATCTCAGTTTTGACATCAGAGTCCGCACCAAAGGAAGTTTGGTTTGGATAAGCTCAATAAGTATTTTGGAATTTAGAACGTTCATCAACTATGGACTAGTCGAATCAATAAGGGTTCACTAGTCCTATAAGGTTCAACAATAACATCGATATTCAACTTGAATAATAAATCTCAAGAGTATACAATCGAATAAGTATTGTATCACTGAATCATGCTTTTAAAAGAGTTACAATATGTAATATGAATTTCGAACTTGAACAATTAAAAACACGAGCTTACTCGATATAGAAACACAAGTCTAAGGCTTAATAAATGAATAAATTAGAATTTAGGGAACTTGCTAAATCGATAAGTTAGGGATAGGATACTTGCCTCTTGCACAAGCTACAATTATAATTCACGTTCTTTATTAAACCCTACACATCAATACGTTCACAATACAAATTAATCAATAACTCGATATACGTATCGAATCACACACATCGGTCTTGAGCACGTTATTGGACTATACAATTAACGATTCAAGTCATGTAATTAACTTATTAATTACTCACGTAATATAAGTTATTAACCTCTTATTATATGTTTAATCATGTCTTTATGTTCATTACATTAGGTTTTAAACCACCTCTTAGAACACACGAACACTTAGCAAAAAAAATTTCAAATTTCTGCAAGGGGCGCGGCCGCGCGCCAGTTACCCTTGGGACCAGCGCGGCCGCGCGGCAACGCAGACCCAGATTTCCAGTTCGCGAATGACACACAGAGCAACCCAAATAAATCCAAATTAAACTAACAAAATGAATTTAAGGCTACCCATGAGATATAGAATTTACAGAAACATCATACCATGTTCTAAGCATGCTTTTAACACTTTAAATCACGGAATTACACAAATCACAACATTTAATTTCACTATTTTCAATATTTTATAAAGTTTTGAAAGAAAACAAGAATTCAACGTTACGGATTCGTTATAACACCGAATCCGTTCGTTTAACTTCCATTTTGTTCGTTTAAAGTACACAATCACATTCAAGTGTTAATTTAAGTTAAATAAACGCATAAGGTGTGTAAATTTTGTACGTAAGGGCCATATGGGCCATATGTACAATTTCTACACTCTGTAACTTTTGAAAAATCAAATTAAGCATAACTACATGGATTTAATCGCACTAAATCATGCATACATGATATACAACATGTTATGATCATACAATAACACATATAAAATCATATCATACATTAATTATCAAATTAGTTATTCACAGAGAATCTAACATACGTTAATGGAAAACTTTAAGAACTTGAATTTAAAAACTTAGGAGAAGGAATTACCCTTGCTAGTTTGTGAAGATGATTCAAGGATGATGATATAAACTTTTCAAATTCTTCTTCCTCAATCTTTTCTCTCAAAATTCTCTCTGATATGAATATATGAATTGTTATAGTATATATGTATATAAGTATAATACGTATAATATATAATGGGTGAGTGGTTGTCAGTTGGTCCCTTAGTGGGTTAACTGACCAACTCCCCTTAAGGCCTTGTTTGGCTAGCTTAAGGAATCCTTTCTCATTTATTTTAATTAACTTACTATAATATAGTTTAATAATGTCACACTTTTAATTAATCAATAATCCTATTTAAATCAATTAAATAAAATAGCATAAATCTACATTAAATCACATAGTCACATAATTAAAATTCTTATTTATTAATTATGTCTAATCATAAATCTCTAATTAATTATTAAATTAATTAGAATAACATTATGCTTATTAATTAATATATTAATCAAATAAGCTCAATTAAATACATACTTTGAATATAAAAATTCACCACATTAATTTAACTAATGTGACACATATAATTAAATTAATCTACCACAAATTCATCAATTAATTATTTAACTCAATAATTAAATCATCAAAAAATATTTATTTAATTCAATAAATATTCAAAATAAATTACAAAAATCTTGTTTGTCACACTTTCTCCCGAATTTGCCACCTCCGGATGATTGGCTCTCCATCTATTTACGCTTATTGGGGTTGCTGCCTCCGCCGCTTCCCCCCTTCTGTCCTTCTTGACCGGTCTTCTTAACTTACTTAAATTGCGCTATGGCTTCATTACCTCCTTCGGCAATGATAGCCATTTCCAAAAGATCAGAAAAAGTCTTAATCTTCAATACATCTACTGCCTTCTGTACCCATGGTTTCAATCCTAATTCAAATCTCTTTGCTTTCTTGGCCTCCGTGTCCACCTGGCGTGACGCGAGTCGAGCCAACTCGTTAAATCTTGTCGCGTTCTCCTCGACTGACATACCTTCTTGTCTCAGCTCCAGAAACTTAACTTCCATATCTTGTTGCGTATTCTCCGAAAAGAAATTCTTAAATCTGTCCCACATAATAACTTCTTCGCCTGCTAGCCCTTTATTGGGTTCCCACCAATTATTAGCTTCGCCCTTCATCATGAATGTGGCGAAACTCGTCTTTTGTGCCTCGGCCACCCGTGCGACCTCAAACACCTTCTCCATTTCTTCTACCCATGTCTGGGCTTCAATTGGGTCCAAGGTTTCCCAAAATTCCGGTGGTCCTACCAATTTAAAGTCCTTAAAGCTAGCCAAGTAATGTCCTGGCTACTTAGCTGCTGGCGGGGTTATGTTTTGCATTTCTTCTGTTAATAGGATAACGAAGCTCTGCATTGGGTCGACATTTCCCCCTCCACCATTGCTAACAGATCTTTCCTCCCTCTGGTTCCGCAAAAATCCCCTAGGCGACATGATCCTGACGACAAGAAGAAAACATTAGGCTTTATGTGATATGCTATCCATGTTAGCATTAAGAAGTTAGAACGTCTATCAATCATAGTTGATTTAAATAAACAACTTCAGTATCACAATAAGACTCGATGGATATCCTCAATCCATCACCTACAAACTCTACTTGAGTTTTCTACGAAGGTTATAACTTAGGTTTCGCATTCCTAACGTTTATAACCTAAAGCTTTGATACCAACCTGTGACACCCCCGAATCCGGGTTATCTGACCCCGGTTCGATCGCCATTAAACAATACTAACATCCAACTTTAAGTAACATACGATAACTAAAATGCGGAATATAATAAACGTACGTAGTTCATTCAAAAGGTGTTACTAGTCCCAAGATTCGATATCCTTAATACATTAATACAAATATACCCTAGAATAAATATTAGGGTTCATATTACATTAACAGTAATTAAACAAATCATAAAGACAATGTCTGCTCCTTGCAAACCATCCTAAATCTTTCCTTTACCCTTGTCCTTCCCTGAGGGCTCGGGCTTAACTACAATATAAGTCATGATATAGCAAGAATGAGCAACAAGTTTGCTCAGCAAGTTTAAATACAACAATAAAGGATATATCATGATGAATGGAAAAATATTTGACAATGATTTCAACAAAATGAATATCTTAAAGATTCAACAATATGAATGTTAGAATGATTCAACAATCTGTATGATTTAATACTATGAATATTTGTATAATTTAGCGAAATGAATATCTGTAAGGTTCAACAACCTGCATGATTCAACACTATGAATATCTGAAAGATTCAATAATATGACTATTAAAAACAAAGATAATAATTGCCTTTAGAATGACTGATAGTCGAGTAGACTCTGAACTATAACTTTCCAAGGGGTTCAATAGCTAATTGACCCTTTTAGAATTACTGGCTTCTTGCTACAGAAACTAAGTACCTCGAGGAGATCAGCCTCGGGTACAACGTGAATATGCATAACACTTATATCTACTTACTCGTATCATATATATTAGTTACCTGGGCACACTCCTACATATGATGGGTGTTCTGTTCCGTCTAAGAATCCTTACCATCAATTGGTTTGGATAGCTTCAAAGAAAACCTCATACACTAGTCTGACCGAGCAAAGGTTCAGACTCTTACTGACATAGTTCAAGAAATTTAGAACCTTGAATAGTGTACAAGTCCAAGACTTACGAGCTCAAATGCACTAGGTGCGGACATCAATAATATCAATGTGGAATAATTGATAAGTAATTAAACCACTAAATAACATACTTGGAAATAAGGTTCAAGCAATTAAGTAAACAACTTTCGATTCAACAATAACCTACTCAATACAATATGAGAAGGATAGAGAACTTGCACAAAGTGAAGTTTAGAATTTGCACAATATATGAATTTGTGTAAGTTCGGGGAACTTGGACAATACTCCATGTGAGAAGTTCGGGGAACTTGCACAATACTCCATGTGTGAAGTTTGGGGAACTTGCACAATACTCAACGTGTGAAGTTCGGGGAACTTGGACAATACTAAACGTGTGAAGTTCAGGGAACTTGCACGATAAGATATTCCTTGCATAAAATAAATGCTTAGGCTTAGACACATACAATATCAAAGAGTGAAATTCGGGGAATTTCACCATAATAGATCCCTTGCATAAAGTAAATGCATAGGTTAGGACATTTACTTACAACGTTCTTTGAGTAAAGTAAACATAAAGATAAGATACTTGCACAATATACGAGTTTGTATAAGTTTAGAGAACTTGCATAATAGAGAAATGAAGTTTGGAAATTTGCAAAATAACCAAAGTGTGAAGTTCGGGGAACTTTCACAATACTCAAAATGTGAAGTTCGAGGAACTTTCATAATAACCAAAGTGTGAAGTTCGGGGAACTTTCACAATACTCAGAATGTGAAGTTCGGGGAATTTTCACAATACTCAAAATTTGAAGTTCGGGAAACTTTCACCACAACCAAAGTGTGAAGTTCGGGGAACTTTCACAATATTCAAAATGTGAAGTTCGGGGAACTTTCACAATACAATAATAACCTGCTCAAAATAATATGAGAAAGATAGGAAACTTTCACCAAAAATAAGTGAAGTTTAGAAACTCGCTTACACGGTTCATTGAATAAGGTAGTACAAGAATTTAGGATACTTGCATTCAATATAACAATCAACTGAAGTTAGGAAACTTGCTTACAATATCTGTTGAATAAAGTAATGCAAGGGTCTAGGAAACTTGCTCAAATATAACTTGAGGAAGGTAGGGAACTTGCCTGATTGCTCGGCTACAAATAATTCTAGCTTTAATTTAAATGGCGTTGGAATGACCTAATATTAACAAGTCAATCTCTCCAATTAGTATAAGTTCACACATACAAGAATCTAATCATTATATAATTCTATCACATAGTTCACGTAAGTCAATCTATTCATGTCTTAGATTTAATAACTTTCGATTATCTAGTTACCATGCATCAATATAGGCTTGAACACATAGCACTTCCAGTTACTGATATAAATCAACACACATGTTTATCAAGTTTATCTAACTCAAGTTCGAAAGCTAACATGTTCATTCTATGTTCACTTCAAGACCACATATTTTTATGTCGGACATTCACATACTTTAAACAATATAAGTTCATGCTTTAAGATTGGTTACTAAAGTCATGTTATCACATAACAAGGTCAAACAATACTTAATATGTATACTCGAGTATACTACACACATATACTTTAATCACGTAGTTCATACTTGAAGTTCATTTCTTATGATTGAGCATGCATATGTGAAATTTGTATATAAACAAATGAGGTTCATGTCAATACGTCTATAGTCATAATGAAATCTTAATGCTTATGCTTATATGCTCACAACATGTCTCACATGGTATATGATGTTGTTTACCTTTCAAAGCTTAAGTTCTATTTCAAAAATTTCACTAAGTCCATAAAGGTCATTTAGTATAAACAAGGTATCTTCATATAGATTTCATATGCATTAGAAACACATATTTAAACCACCTAAATGTCCTCATATGGTTAGAATTTAAAACCTACTAGCCTTGGTCATGTTCATTTTGAAAGTCTTAAGTTTTTCTTTTGAAAACGTCTTAACTTACGATCAAGTATGCTAGTGCATGATTAATACTTTAAACATACTCTTCATGTCAATATAAACCATACTATCATGTTTAAAATATCAGAATATGCACAAGCTACATATGTGTCTAAGTTCATAATCGAAACTATAATTTCATTTCAAAACCATAAGTGTTGTGTCAATTATGTGTACTAACGTTGTTATACTTGTTCATACTACATGCATGTACTTAAGTATACATATTAACCATATCCACATGCTTGCCAAAAGAGGTAACGTATGTTAGTACATAACAGCAGCTTAACAGAAGCAGGAAACTCTGATCCAGTCCCGGCGTAGCTGCGCCGCTGGCCAGTACAAAACTGGCACAGCTGCGCAGGTGCCGGCCAGAGACAGATACTGCACTGCTTCGGCAGAAACTTAGCCCAACTAATAAATTTTCAAACGAAAATCAATCTAAACCTATACATTGCAATTCTAAGCTAACATATCAACTTATATAATGCATAGTATGCATTCTCTACTCAAATGATCATCTAATTTAGCATAATCAAGAATTAGAAAATTTGCAGAAAATAAAGAACATTATTATACCTCTGCAATTGTTTTACTTGAATTAACAAATTCTCCCTCACTGATAATTCTCACAAAACTTACTCACTATAAATGCTATCAATTCTATACTTGTATGGAAGTCTCAGTAATTCAAATTGAGAAGAAGAGAAGCCAATTTATAGGCAAATGTTTACCCAGACATTTCCATTCCATTTCAAATTAAACCAAGAGAAGAAGCAATGGTATGATAGATAAGAGAGGGTGGTTGAGAGTGGGTGGATTCATTATGAATCCCACTCCCCTTATAATGATTATGGTTAGAAGTGTTGAATTTGAGAAGGAAAATAGAGTATAGCTAGATTCTTGTTTTCACGTGAAGAGCAATTGAGGGGTAACTCTATGTGAGATAATGTAATATAGAACTCAGCAACTTGCATTTCATCATACTAATGTTATATATGTACATATAGTATATACTTAAGCTACATGTATCCATTCCATATACATTTAAATGGGAGCTACAATGTTATTTCTAATGAACAAATAATGATATAATGCATCAAGTAAGGTATATACATATAATCTATATACATTTTCTATTAACACCGAATATAAAGCAATTGGGTTTTATTATTAATCATTATCCCATAACGTTTATCATTTCAATTAAGAACTTATTGAAATCATTTACCAACTAGCAATTGTTTATTACTATATGTCACTAGGGCATACATTAATGTCTACCACCCATATTATGTTACATAAGTCATAATATAATGTAACTCACATAAAGTAATTAAATTTATTATATAGTCTATATACATATTATATAGCCATATCAAATATGTTACCCTGCACCTTATACAATATATAAAGGTAACTACTATATATTAAAGGTTCACTTATCACATTCTTGTATAAAAATAATAAATCAGTTAACCAAATAAATATAATATTATTATATTTATAAATCTCTTACTCATTAATGAATAATTATTCATAATAGTAATTAATCATCACATTATCAATTAATTACTCCCAATTCATTAAATATTATTTATTCATAATAATTATAAATCAACAACAATGCTAATTTCATACGTTATCGATTAATTACACCAATATCAATTAATCAATCACGATTAACTCTCTACACTATATTCAAGAAATTTGAATACATAATTACTAACACTTTTATCAATATTCTGATATATAAAAGTCTCAAGGTTAATCTACTAAGTTAAATAACCATTAGTGATTCCCTTTAATAAAAATCATAGCATTTATTCGCATATGTTAAATCACATAAGCACATAACCACATAAGGTTTAAATAAGTTTGAAAAATTAACTCCTAAAAATTTTAAATCATATATAAAATTAATAAGGAGCCTAAAATTCCTGGTCGTTACATCTATCCCCCCTTATAAAAATTTCATCCTCGGAATTGTAAAAATAAGGTTACTCCAACAAAAACGGATAATTCGCTCTTATTACTTAGATAATCTCTACCGTCTGCTGTACCACTTCTGGTCCCAACATTCGACGTTCACCTACCTTGTCTCAACACAACGGTGCTCGACACTTTTCCTTCCATAAATGCTTCTAGCAAAATCTCTTCTCTTAGTTCTAGTACTAACGGTACCCAAATTTATCCTTCAAATCATAGAAGTTCAGTGCTATCAATCTTAAATTTCAACTCATCACCTTCAGCTAATTGCTTCTTGATGTTATCATAATCTTCGTCCTTCTCTTGTGCCTCCATAACCTTATCTAATAAAGTCGAGCTTACTAACACTGTAAATAATTTCTTGTCGGTCTCCATCGGATACTTAACCTCTAAGTCTAGTCTTTCAAAAACTCTCACTAATTCCTCTTGAATGGTCAACCTCGATAATTTCCCTCTGCCTTTCCTATCCAAGGCATCTGCCACTACATTTGCCTTGTCGGGATGGTACAGAATTTTACAATCATAATCTTTAATCAATTCTATCCATCGGCGCTGCCTCATGTTTAATTCCTTCTGCGTGAAGATATACTTCAGACTATGTATATCTCACATTTCTCGCCATACCAATAATGCTTCCAAAATTCCAAGGCAAAAACTATTGCTGCTAAATCTCGTTTGGGAAGACATCCACGAATTCCCTTCAAATCGGTATAGCAATTCCTATGAATGTATTCTACGGGGATAACTTCCTTGTTTGCTACTCCTATGCCCATAGGGTGTTCTAATTTCTCACGGGTAAGTCTAACTGTCTAACAAATTTTTTTCAAAAATAAAAGAGCAGGTGGCACCCGAATCGAATAACACATATGCATCTATATATAATTAATCAGGATGATACCTGACTCCACGGCATCCTGTATGGTTATGTTGGCTTGACTGGCTGGCCCTCCGATGCTCAGCCCATTGTTGTTGTTGTTATAGTTTTTGCTAACTGCATCCCCCTTTTTCTTCAGGCAGTCCTTGATTTGATGGTCTGTGGCTTTACACGCGAAACATCTTCCTTTTGGCTTATTCGGACACTGAGGAGCCCTGTGCCCCGGTTGTCCACAATGATAACATGCGTTCTTCCCCTTCAAGCAATCCCCCGAGTGGTTCCTTCCACAGTTACTTCACTTTAAACTTTTCTTAGCCTTTCTCCCGAATTTGCCACCTCCAGATGATTGGCTCTCCATCTATTTACGCTTATTGGGGTTGCTGCCTCCGCCGCTTCCCCCCTTCTGTCCTTCTTGACCGGTCTTCTTAACTTACTTAAATTGCGCTATGGCTTCATTACCTCCTTCGGCAATGATAGCCATTTCCAAAAGATCAGAAAAAGTCTTAATCTTCAATACATCTACTGCCTTCTGTACCTATGGTTTCAATCCTAATTCAAATCTCTTTGCTTTCCTGGCCTCCGTGTCCACCTGGCGTGACGCGAGTCGAGCCAATTGGTTAAATCTTGCCGCGTTCTCCGCGACTGACATACCTCCTTGTCTCAGCTCCAGAAACGTAACTTCCATACCTTGTTGCGTATTCTCCGAAAAGAAATTCTTAAATCTGTCCCACATAATAACTTCTTCGCCTGCTAGCCCTTTATTGGGTTCCCACCAATTATTAGCTTCGCCCTTCATCATGAATGTGGCAAAACTAGTCTTCTGTGCCTCGGCCACCCGTGGGACCTCAAACACCTTGTCCATTTCTTCTACCCATGTCTGGGCTTCAATTGGGTCCAAGGTTTCCCAAAATTCCGGTGGTCCTACCAATTTAAAGTCCTTAAAGCTAGCCAAGTAATGTCCTGGCAGCTCAACTGCTGGCGGGGTTATGTTTTGCATTGCTTCTGTTAATAGGTTAACGAAGCTCTGCATTGGGTTGACATTTCCCCCTCCACCATTGCTAACAGATCTTTCCTCCCTCTGGTTCCGCAAAAATCCCCTGGGCGGCATGATCCTGATGAAAAGAAGAAAACATTAGGCTTTATGTGATATGCTATTCATGTTAGCATTAAGAAGTTAGGACGTCTATCAACCATAGCTGATTTAAATAAACAACTTCAGTATCACAATAAGACTCGATGGATATCCTCAATCCATCACCTACAAACTCTACTTGAGTTTTCTACTAAGGTTATAACATAAGTTTTACATTCTGAACTTTTATAACCTAAAGCTTTGATACCAACTTGTGACACCCCCGAATCCGGGTCCTCTGACCCCGGTCCGGTCGCCATGAAACAATATTAACATCGACCTTTAAGTAACATACGATAACTAAAATGCAGAATATAATAAACGTACGTCGTTCATTTAAAAGGTGTTACTAGTCCCAAGATTCGATAACCTTAATACATTAATACAAATACACCCTAGAATAAATATTAGGGTTCATATTACATTAACAGTAATTAAACAAATCACGAAGACAAAGTCTGGTCCTCGCAAACCATCCTAAATCTTTCCTTTACCCTTGTCCTTCCTGAGGGCTTGGGCTTAACTGCAATATAAGTCATGATATAGCAAGAATGAGCAACAAGTTTGCTCAGCAAGTTTAAATACAACAATAAAGGATATATCATGATGAATGGAAAAATATCTGATAATAATTTCAACAAAATGAATATCTTAAAGATTCAACAATATGAATGTTAGAATGATTCAACAATCTGTATGATTCAATACTATGAATATCTGTATAATTTAGCGATATGAATATCTGTAAGGTTCAACAACCTGCATGATTCAACACTATGAATATCTGAAAGATTCAATAATATGACTATTAAAAGCAAAGATAATAATTGCCTTTAGAATGACTGATAGTCGAGTAGACTCTGAACTATAACTTTCCAATGGGTTCAATAGATAATTGACCCTTTTAGAATTACTTGCTTCTGGCTACAAAAACTAAGTACCTCGAAGAGATCAGCCTCGGGTACAACGTGAATATGCATAACACTTATATCTACTTACTCGTATCATATATATTAGATACTTGGGCACACTACAATATATGAGGGGTGTTTTGTTCCGTTTAAGAATCCTTACCATCAATTGGTTTGGATAGCTTCAAAGAAAACTTCATACACTAGTCTGACCAAGCAAAGGTTCAGACTCTTACTGACATAGTTCAAGAAATTTAGAACCTTGAATAATGTACAAGTTCAAGACTGTACGAGCTCAAATGCACTAGGTGCGAACATCAATAATATCAATGTGGAATAATTGATAAGTAATTAAACCACTAAATAACATGCTTGGAAATAAGGTTCAAGCAATTAAGTAAACAACTTTCGATTCAACAATAACCTACTCAATACAATATGAGAAGGATAGAGAACTTGCACAAAGTGAAGTTTAGAATTTGCACAATATATGAATTTGTGTAAGTTCGGGGAACTTGCACAATACTCCATATGTGAAGTTCGGGGAACTTCCACAATACTCAACGTGTGAAGTTCGGGGAACTTGCACGATAATAGATTCCTTGCATAAAATAAATGCATAGGCTTAGACACTTACAATATCAAAGAGTGAAATTCGGGGAATTTCACCATAATAGATCCTTTGCATAAAGTAAATGCATAGGTTAGGACATTTGCTTACAACGTTCTTTGAGTAAAGTAAACACAAAGATAAGATACTTGCACAATATACGAGTTTGTATAAGTTTAGAGAACTTGCATAATAAAGAAATGAAGTTCGGGAATTTGCAAAATAACCGAAGTGTGAAGTTCGGGGAACTTTCACAATACTCAAAATGTGAAGTTCGGGGAACTTTCACAATACTCAAAATGTGAAGTCCGGGGAACTTTCACAATAACCAAAGTGTGAAGTTCAGGGAACTTTCACAATACTCAAAATGTGAAGTTCGGGGAACTTTCACAATACCCAAAATTTGAAGCTCGGGGAACTTTCACAATACAATAATAACCTGCTGAAAACAATATAAGAAGGATAGGAAACTTTCACCAAAATTTAGTGAAGTTTAGAAACTTGCTTACACGGTTCATTGAATAAGGTAGTACAATAATTTAGGATACTTGCATTCAATATAACAATCAACTGAAGTTAGGAAACTTGCTTACAATATCTGTTGAATAAAGTAATGCAAGGGTCTAGGAACCTTGCTCAAATATAACTTGAGGAAGATAGGGGACTTGCATGATTGCTCAGCTACAAATAATTCTAGCTTTAATTTAAATGGCATTGGAAGGACCTAGTATTAACAAGTCGATCTCTCCAATTAGTATAAGTTCACACATACAAGAATCTAATCATTATATAATTCTATCATATAGTTCACGTAAGTCAATCTACTCATGTCTTAGATTTAATAACTTTAGATTATCTAGTTACCATGCATCAATATAGGCTTGAACACATAGCACTTCCAGTTACTGATATAAATCAACACACATGTTTATCAAGTTTATCTAACTCAAGTTCGAAAGCTAACATGTTCATTCTATGTTCACTTCAAGACCACATATTTTTATGTCGGACATTCACATACTTTAAACAATATAAGTTCATGCTTCAAGATTGGTTACTAAAGTCATGTTATCACATAACAAGATCAAACAATACTTAATATGTATGCTCGAGTATACTACACACATATACTTTAATCACGTAGTTCATACTTGAAGTTCATTTCTTATGATTGAGCATGCATATGTGAAATTTGTATATAAACAAATGAGGTTCATGTCAATACGTCTATAGTCATAATGAAATCTTAATACTTATGCTTATATGCTCACAACATGTCTCACATGGTATTTGATGTTGTTTATCTTTCAAAGTTTAAGTTCTCTTTCAAAAATTTCACTAAGTCCATAAAGGTCATTTAGTATAAACAAGGTATCTTCATATAGATTTCATATGCATTAGAAACACATATTTAAACCACCTAAATGTCCTCATATGGTCAGAATTTAAAAGCTACTAGCCTTGGTCAAGTTTATTTTGAAAGTCTTAAGTTTTTCTTTTGAAAACGTCTTAACTTACGATTAAGTATGCTAGTGCATGATTAAAACTTTAAACATACTCTTCATGTTAATATAAACCATACTATCATGTTTAAAATATCAGAATATGCACATGCTACGTATGTGTCTAAGTTCACAATCGAAACTATAAGTTTCATTTCAAAACCATAAGTGTTGCGTCAATCGTGTGTACTAACGTTGTTATACTTGTTCATACTACATGCATGTACTCAAGTATACATATTAACCATATCCACATACTTGCCAAAAGAGGTAACATATGTTAGTACATAACATCAGCTTAACAGAAGCAGGAAAATATGATCCAGGCCCAGTGCAGCTGCACTGCTGGCCAGGACAAAACTGGCGCAGCTGCGCAGGTGCCGGCCAAAGACAGACACTGCACTGCTTCGGCAGAAACTTAGCCCAACTCAGAAATTTTCATACGAAAATCAATCTAAACCTATACATTGCAATTCTAAGCTAACATATCAACTTATATAATGCATAGCATGCATTCTCTACTCATATGATCATCCAATTTAGCATAATCAAGAATTAGAAAATTTGCAGAAAATAAAGAACATGATTATACCTCTGCAATTGTTTTGCTTGAATTAACAAATTCTCCCTCACTGATAATTCTCACAGAACTTACTCACTATAAATGCTATCAATTCTATAATTGTATGAAAGTCTCAGCAATTCAAATTGAGAAGAAGATAAGCCAATTTATAGGCAAATGTTTACCCAGACATTTCCATTCCACTTCAAATTAAACCAAGGGAAGAAGCAATGGTATGATAGATAAGAGAGGGTGGTTGAGAGTGGGTGGATTCATCATGAATCCCACTCCCCTTACAATGATTATGGCTAGAAGTGTTGAATTTGAGAAGGAAAATAGAGTATAGCTAGATTCTTGTTTTCACGTGAAGAGCAATTGAGGGGTAACTCTATGTGAGACAATGTAATATAGAACTCAGGAACTTGCATTTCATCAAACTAATGTTATATATGTACATATAGTATATACTTAAGCTACATGTATCCATTCCATATACATTTAAATGGGAGCTACAATGTTATTTCTAATGAACAAATAATGATATAATGCATCAAGTAAGGTATATACATATAATCTATATACATTTTCTATTAACACCGAATATAAAGCAATTGGGTTTTATTATTAATCATTATCCCATAACGTTTATCATTTCAATTAAGAACTTATTGAAATCATTTACCAACTAGCAATTGTTTATTACTATATGTCACTAGGGCATACATTAATGTCTACCACCCATATTATGTTACATAAGTCATAATATAATGTAACTCACATAAAGTAATTAAATTTATTATATAGTCTATATACATATTATATAGCCATATCAAATATGTTACCCTACACCTTATACAATATATAAAGGTAACTACTATATATTAAAGGTTCACTTATCACATTCTTGTATAAAAACAATAAATCAGTTAACCAAATAAATATAATATTATTATATTTATAAATCTCTTACTCATTAATGAATAATTATTCATAATAATAATTAATCATCACATTATCAATTAATTACTCCCAATTCATTAATTATTATTTATTCATAATAATTATAAATCAACAACAATGATAATTTCATACGATATCGATTAATTACACCAATATCAATTAATCAATCACGATTAACTCTCTACACTATATTCAAGAAATTTGAATATATAATTACTAAAAATTTTATCAATATTCTGATATAAAAGTCTCAGGGTTAATCTACTAAGTTAAATAACCATTAGTGATTCCCTTTAATAAAAATCCTAGTATTTATTCGCATAGGTTAAATCACATAACCACATAACCACATAAGGTTTAAATAAGTTTGAAAAATTAACTCCTAAAAATTTGAAATCACATATAAAATTAATAAGGAGCCTAAAATTCCTGGTCGTTACAGTGCCAACGGCTGATAGTGTCAGGTAATCTGACCTTCGCTGAAGTAGCCTTCAAAGGCTGAATGCCACCGGTTCGTTCCCGATGCCTCGCTGGGGTTGTCGCCAGCGGCTGAACTGTTGGACTTGATCGATCTCAACGTGAGGTTACTCTGTCTGATAAATCACACCCTCGGATCAATCAGGATGCTTTGATACTGTCAGAAATTGCCGTTCATATCGTCGGACCTACCCTATGCTTTGACAGTGGCAGTTTTCAGCAGTTTTTTAGCAGTTCTTATCATTGATCCCCAGATATCGCTCCAAGATGATAACCAATGGTTTTCATATAGTTCTTACCTTTGTCAAGCCATTGCTGCTTAAACGCAGGATTTCAGGACAACCAGCTCAATCGCGTAGCAGTTTCTTTCTGGATTTGACTTTTCAGCTCCTGTAAACTCTGTTTCCACCCGAACTGGACCGAGTTGGAGGGGTGGGGCCCACCCTGGGGAGCCGCAGGTAGTGGTGTGCCAGCTACAGGTGGGCCCGCTCCCTTCTGCAAATTTATAATGGGCAGCAGGGCTTTAAGAATTCATTTTCAGTTTTTAGTTTCGATAGAAATCCAATTTTCTTTTTCAGATCTACGGAGTTTGGGCAGCTTTTTTCAGATTTCAGCAGCGCACACACGTTTTGCACATCTCAGGTAACGTTTACATCCTTTCTTTTTCAGTTTTAATCTGTAGAATTGTGTAAACCACGTAGGGTGCTTTTAAACGTAATGTATCAAAAATATATGCTTATATGACTTTATAAAAAAAATTCAACTTCAAAAGTATGCAAATTTTACTGTGATGCACGTTTTGATGTAAGAAAATTTGAATTTTGAGACAGTCAATTGACGCCCTTTTTGATCAGTTTACTCATCCTTTTTGAGGCCTAGTGAGCCTGGACTTTCAATTAAAAATGCTTGTGGTAATTTAGCTACCATGGGGAGTTTATTTTTTTCATAAATATGAAATGTTTCTATTTTTGGGTAGGTGTGCTACTGAATGGCCACCTAGACATGCCTTTGTGCATGCGGATAGTCCATTTTACAAAGGAGACTCTGACGAATTTTTTTTCAAAAGCATAAGCACTTAATACACTTGCAATTTTGACTCTACTAGGGATTTTGGTTGACCCGTGCTTGTTTTAGGACTTAGAAATGCATAAAATATTGATTTAAATTAGTAAGCCAAAGGTTTTAGGCTTACCGCACCCTTTTCGAGGTTATTTGGAGACTTTGTTCAGGTTATGGAGCCAGATAGACCCGACAGTGCTAGCAGGGTCGTCCCAGGAGTTAGATGGAGGAGAGTCTCCGATGTTCCTCAGCCACGGCCAGCCCGGCCTCCTCGTAGATTAGCTAAGTCAGTGATTCGTCCCATCCAAGTTGATCCGCCGGTCAACGTAGACGATGAGGAGGCTCCATTTGTTGATCCTGTCCCAGCTTAGGCTCTATGTGCGGAGCTTCGAGGCATTGTGCTGCCACTTCAAGAGCTACTGGGAGATTTGAGGGGCCATCCATCGAGATTCCTTCACGCCAATGAGGTGACTGGAGTTTTCCTTCTGGATTCTATTTCTTCCTTTCTTTTGCCATTTCAGGGCACAGATTTGATATGGGTTAGCCTTTTAATGCAAGTTCTTGGCTTTATGCAGCCCAAAAGGAACTGGTTTAATGTGCATTCGTTGTACCACACTCTGCATCCAGATTACAGGACCATTGTAGATACTTGGGGATTTTAGGCATTTTAGGCATTCGTTGTACCACACTCTGGATTTGCAGAGTCTAATTTTTGGGATTTTGATTGCCTTATTTATATTTGTCATTCTTGTTCACTGAGGACTTTTGATATTTGCATGGCCAATTCTGGGCATATGAGAGGCTCCTTTGCCTACGTCCTGCCACTACTTTAGGCTTGGAGACCTATCCTCGGGGAAGATGATGAGTAGGTTAGAAACCTATGATTTAATCTCGTTTAGCTTGATATATTATAATTTTTGAGTATTGTTCGTGTTATTTTTGGTGTTTCATGTTTATTTTGAAGATAAGAGGATGAGAGCAGGACTTGAGAGAAAAAAAATGAAAAAATGACAAGATCTGGCAGGCAAGCGCTGACCGCGCGAGTTTTATAAAGGAGGAACCGCGAAGCGCGCGTTTAAAAGATGAAGTTATTGCACCCCAAGCGCGGACCGCGCTAGCACAGTATTGAAATACGCGCAAAGCGCACAAGAATGAAGGATGTTCCCTGTAAGCTAAGCGCGGAGCGTGCCATAATGAGAAGGAGCCACGCGCAGACCGCGCGTGTCAGATGGGAAAGGCAGATTTGGTTTCTAAAACTGTGAAAGTTGATTGGGAAAAGGATTTGGACTTGCTTTTTTGTAATAGGGTTTGATTAGACTATAAATATTAGTTGTTTTCTTAGTATTAGATATCTTTTAACTAGCAATTCTTGGAGGCTATTCTTGCGAAGCATATTTGGATTTTCATTGAAGGATTTCTGGAGATAGACGTTGGATAGAAGATTGAAGAACTTCAACAAAGCTTTTTCCTTCTTCCTCTTAAATTAATATCTATATCATGATGTCTTTTAATTATTATCTTTGTATTTCTGAGTTGATGATGAACTAAATCTCTATTAGGAGTACAATGGCACCTTTTATGAAGCTTTAATTCAATTATTATTATTTTCTCTTGATTATCGCTCTTAATTAATTGTTATTGTTCTGTGCGTAATTAAATAATTGTTTGGCCAACAATTAGCCTTATATCTTTGATTGAATTGAAAAAGGATTTCTTAGATTAGAACTGAATATAACAACACATGAATTTGTTAGTTTTTAATTGAAATAACATAACAGTGTATAAGACGAACGTACTTATATACCATGTGCAAATGTGATACGGGTGTGAACTTAATGAATCTATTTTAAGGATTTTACACGAAAGTAGTAAAATTGTTAAAATAGATATTTTTGCTAATCGTTGAAAGGAGTTAGTAAATTAAGTGGAAATAAAGTAGGAGAATTATTGTGGATTAATTGGAGAAATTGTATTCCTATACTTAAATCATCTTGTATTCATTAATTGTTAGTGAATTGATTCTTAATCATTTTAATTTAGATAATTCTCACAAATCAATTGGAGTGACTGTTTAAATAAAATAAATTGGTAGACATTAGATAAGTAAAATAGTTGTTAAATAACTGTTCCCTATAGGTTTGACACTTTTCTTACTATTATATTACTTGATTGACCATGTGCACTTGCGCGTAATTATCATTGTATAAATCGGACAACAAGTTTTTTTGGCACCGTTGCAGGGGAACGGTTCTAATAATTATTTTATTATTATTTTTTTATTAATTTAGATTATTCAAACAGATTTTTATTTTAGTTGTGTGCTTTTATAGGCTTAAATTCTGTTCAAATCTGTCTTAAGCTGTGATTCAGGAGTCGTGTGTGCACATGGTAATTTCATTGGTTTATGCAAACACGGTCTCAGGGATCCGACCTAGTTCCTTACGACAGCGAGATTGAAAGAACTTTCCGACAAGCGAGAAGAGCTAATCAAGGAACAATGGCAAATCAGGAGAATGAAGAGTTCAAGCCACTGCGGGATTATGGGATGCCGAAGGTTACAGACATTCAGTCCAGTATTGCACGGCCAACAATTACAACACACAGTTTTGAGATCAAATCAGACACGATTCATATAATCCAAAACTCATGTCAGTTCGGAGGAGCACCAACGAATGATCCCAATGACCACCTGATCAGTTTTCTGGAGATTTGTGATATATTCCAATTTAATCAGGAGTCAGACGATGCAGTGAAGCTGAGGTTATTTCCATTCATTTTGCGAGACAAAGAGAAGTGCTGGCTACATTCATTGCCATCAGGATCCATCACAACGTGGGATGATTTGGCACATATGTTTCTTGCCAAATTTTCCCACCAGCAAAGACGGTAAAGATGAGGGACGCAGTCCTAGCCTTCAAACTGTTCGACTCAGAGTCATTATACAAAGCTTGGGAAAGGTTCAAGGAGCTACTTCAAAAATTTCCACACCATGTGGTGTCGTTATGGCTACAGGTTCACACATTTTATAATAGTATTGACTGGCATCTGAGGACCAGTATTGATGCTGCTGTAAGTGGGGCTTTGAATGCTAAGAGCTGTGAAGATGGATATGAATTATTCGAAACCATGGCAGCTAACAATTACCAATGGCCGACGAGCAGAACATCTCAACCAAAGGTAGCATGAGTGTTGGAATTGGACGCCATAACAACACTATCAGTGCAGGTTTCAATTTTGACAAAGAAGATAGATGCTCCAAGAGTTTAGAATGTTCAGAAAGTGGAAGTGGTATGCGAGTTATGTGCAGGAGCCCATCCATCAGATCAGTGCACTATCAACATCGAGTCAGCACATTTTGTGGGGAATTATGGTAAGCAGCAGCAGTATATGGTGAATTCGAACAGTTACAACCCAGGTTGGAGAAATCACTCGATCTTCTCGTGGAGTAACAACCAGAATCAACAACAAGCTCGACCACAAGCTCCACGATAGGCTGCACCCCTAGGATTTCAGGCAAGACAACCGCAACAGCCAGCACAACAAGAGAGAAAGCCAAAACATGAGGAACTGCTGGTAAAATACATCAAGGATAACGAGACATGGAAGAACACTCATGAGGTAACTCTGCGGAACATTGAGAACCAGATCGGACAGTTGGCTACAGCTATGAATTCTCGACCTCAAGGAGCATTGCCCAGCGACACAGAAACGAACCCAAGGGATGGAAAAGAACACTGTAAGGAAATCACTTTGAGAAATGAGAAAAATTTAGAGGATGCAACTACATAGGGACTGACTCAGCAGGTATCTACTGAGGAGAATAATGAGGAAAAATCAGCAATAGAGGTAGGAACAGTGGGGGAAACAGGAGAGAAGGCCGATGCGAAGAAGCCAGAAGCTTATGTGCCACCAGTTCCGTATCCAGGGAGACTCCAGAAAGAAAAAGAAGATAAACAATTTTCCAAGTTTGTGGAGGTATTCAAGAAATTGCATATTAATATCCCGTTTGCTAAAGCCATAGAACAGACACCGAGTTACGCAAAATTTATGAAGGAAATCCTGTCGAGGAAGAGACGGTTAGAGGATTTTGAGACTATTGCATTTACGAAGGAGTGCAGTGCAATCCTGCAAAATAAGTTACTGCCTAAGCTTAAAGACCTAGGTAGTTTCATGATACTATGTACTATCGGAGAGAAATATTTCAGAAAAGCACTATGTAACTTGGGGGCTAGTATTAATTTGATGTCGTTATCAATTTACACACAGTTGGATTTGTCAGAAGTAAAACCCACCAACGTGACCCTCCAGCTAGTAGACTGGTCTCTAACATATCCGCGAGGAATCGTAGAAGATATACTGGTGAAGGTAGATAAATTTTTCTTCCCAGCGGATTTTATTGTGCTTGACTTTGAGGAAGATAAAGAGTATCCACTCATACTTGGGCGACCATTCTTAGCTACGGGGAGAACATTGATTGATGTACAAAAAAGAGAACTCACAATGCGGATACATGATCAAGAGGTGACATTCAACATGTTCAAGGCAATGCAGTTTCCAAAAGAAACCGAGGATTATTTTGGGATTGACGTAGTCGAGATTGTGGCACAAGAGTTCGTATCGAGCAATGTATTTGGGGATCCACTTGACACGGCATTAGGAAATTCAGATGCGGCAGAATTCCCAGATTCTTTGGAGTATTTACACCTATTGAACGCATCTCCTCTGTAACGATTGAGATTTCATATAATAATTTCAAATATTTATTGAGTTAAATAAATATTTTGTGTGATTTATTTATTAAGTGGAATAAATAAACATTGTGATTTTGTGGAGTGATTTAATTAAATGTTATATATTAATTAAATGAATATTTAATAATTTATTTAATTGATGTATATTAATTTATAGTATAGTTCTAATTTAATTGAGACAATTAAATTAGATAAATTATGTGTTAAGTGTTACATGAATTATAATTAGAGTGTAATTATAATTATGTGGAAAATTTTTATGTGATTAATTGATGTTGGATTTTAATTGATTAGATTAGATGAGTAATATTTAATTAATTAAAGTGTAACATCTAAAGTATGTGTTAACAGGATTTATTAAAATAAAGAAAAGGATTTTAAAAGGTTTTACCAAACAAGGCCCTTACTTTTGTTTTAATCTTATTTTTCCAAACAATGCCTTAAGTCCTTAAAATTAGTTTTCTTTAGAATAAAAGGATTGCCAAACAAAGCCTTGTGGCTTTTGAATTTTTATAACTGATAAGTCATTATGGGAGTAATTGACCCTTATTATATATTATTATGTTTGGTCAGTTATAATGTACGTATATTAGTCATACACTAGTTTTATTCTAAGTCTAAACTAAAAGAAGAATAGAGAAAGAGAGAATACCAGTGTTTGAGAAGAGAGAAAGAGGAAGAAGGAGAAGGGAGAGAAAGCTTGAGAAGCTAGAGGAAATCATCATCATCTTTATATTCTTCTTCATCAAAGCATTAAGGGTATTTCTCAATTCTCTTATATTTTATATGTGTTATGTTCTTCATGAAAATTGTTCTCTATAAAGTTTAGTTCCTTATAAACATGGTGATTTTTATGTATGTAGATGATATGATGTATATATATATCTTATGTTTATAATGGTTATTATATGAATTGTATGTTATAATCAAGGATTTTCAAAATTCAATTCGTTGTATAAAGCATGTTTTAATGGAAAATATGTGTTCATATGAAGTTCATGTATTTGGTTGAGTTTTAGAATAAAAATTATGATTTAATTGGTTGTTAGTATGCCTAATTAGAATTTATTATAATGTTATCTTCAATTATGAAAATATTGCATGTTTTGTGAATTGAATTGGTAGAGAATTTTATTTACAATGAATTATTTTGTGAAAACTATGAGTTTTTGGAAAATATCAAAATTGGAGTTTTTAAATCATGAAATTGGTTGTTTGATGATGTGTTATAATGTTTATATATGTTAGAATCATGTTAGAAGCTTTAAGTTTGTGTTTTCTATTAATTGATATGAATTGCATGAACTGGAATTAGAATTTGGTGTGAAGAAATAAGCCAAATTGACTTTTTCTCTGTACAGTTCGCGAACTTGTCTGCGTTCGCTGGAAGTGGCCCACCCCAGCGGGCCTATCAAGAAGAAAATCCCCGCCCTGGCGGGGGGGGGGGGGGGGGGTGGCAGGGAAAAAAGGAAATTTGTTTTCTTTTATATTTTGTAAAGCTAATTTTATGTAGTAACTTTTATAGCATGATTAAACATATATTAAAATACTAAATGAATATTAATAAATTATATTAATAAAATATAATTTGTGATTATAATTTTGAATAATTATAATTAGAGTAAAGATTTAATTTAAATTATAATTTTGTTAAATTATAATGATTATAGTTGATTAATTTTAATCAAGTGAATGATAATTTTTAAATTATAATTTATGTAATTATAATAAATGCATGATCAATTATAGATTATAATCTTGTGTATTATAATTCAATATTTGCATGATTAATTATAAATTATAATTTGTGTAATTATAATTTAGTAAATGCATGATGTAGTTAATTAATTATAAATTATAATTTATTTATAATTTAATTAAATAAGATGTGATTATAATTTGAGTAATTATAATTAGATTAAATGTTTAAATTATAATTCATTTAATTATAATTAATATGAAATACATAATTATTAATTGAGTTAATTATGTGAGCATGCCTATGTGATGTAATTAAATTATGTGATTATTAATTATTAATTTAATATTTAAATAAGAATGAGTTAACCTAGAAAGGTTAACCAATTATGTGAGTTAGTTACGTGTTAACTAATTTAGATTGTTGTGATTAAAAATATATGTGTAAAAAGTGTTAAAGAACGTGAATTATATTAATAGCTTGCGCTTGAGGCAAGTTTTCTAAACCCTAAACTCATTTATTTGTTTCAATTCAATTATTCATTGTTTGAGATTTGTTCTTTTATTAGACAAGTAATTATTAAAAGTTCATGATATAATTAAAGTAACCTTGGCTTATTGTTCAAGCAAGGTTTGAATATTCTTTTCAGATGCTTTAAATTTATTTCTAAAGCATATGATAGTTCGTAGTTCTTTCACTTACGAATTATTCCAAATTATTGAAAGTCGATTCAACTAATCCTTAGTTGATGAACGTGAATTCTAAATTATCCTTGTAAGCTTATCCAAACCAAACTTTCTTTGGTGCGGACTTGAATTCAAATTACTGAGTCGAACAACCCTATTATTAGGGGAGGTTACTACGCGTAAGCGTTAAGATGTTTGTGCACAATACATGGTACGAAAAGGTGATCCCCCTAAGTACGAGTTAAGGTCCATAGTCTTATTGACTGTTAAAGGTTTAAATGAAAATGTTTATAACCTAGGACAAAAGTTCAAAGTTCTTATGACCCTCAAATAAATTTTATATTCAAATTTTAATGTTGATAGAGAATTATTATTCAATTCTTTATTACTGAAGTAAGCTAAGTTATTCAAATTCTTTTTAAAGATATCCTTTCATGTATTTATTATTGTTAAACTCAAGTGAGCTGTTGTTTGCTCACTCTTGCATTATATAACAATTGCAACTAAGGTTGATAATGTTGACGCCCCGTCTACGAGTAAGGGCAAGAGAAAGCAAAACAAGTGAAGACTTATTTTTATTATTTGAAATGATTATAATAGACGGTAATATTATGTTTTTATTTCAGCACATTATTATTATGTCAAGGTTAGAGTAACCCTGGGATTGATTTTTAAGAAGGTTGTAACCCTTATGTTAAGAGAGATTTTATTATTTTGAATAAAGGTTGTATTTTATTTTGATATTGGATAGATGTATGTTATATTAGAAAGTGAACACCAAATCATGTGGAAACGAAGTACCCGGATTTGGGGGTGTCACGGGTTGGTATCAAAGTAGTAGGTTATGAACCTTAGCTGGGGGAAAATCTTAGGTAGTAGCCTTATGGTAAGATCGAAAAGATAGATGTGATAGGTAAAGATAATAAACTACCTTATGTCTTATGTGTTTATATTTTTGTAGTCGATGAGTGACGATTCGATATCACGTAATAATAAACTTTAAAATTCTTTTGTCAGGATGTCGAACGTTGGAGAACCTAGTCAGGCTAGAGAGGATGTACCTCAGGTGCCTAGAGAGGAGGAGCCCCGAGACATCCATGTTGTCTGGGAGCAGCTGGTTAGGAGAGAGCCATCTCCAGTGATCACCATAGCTGGTCGGGAGCATGAGCTGACACCTATTCCAGAGGATGAGGACGAGTCTTAAGAGGAGGAAGAGGATCCTGAAGAGGAATTCCCACCTCACTCTACTAGTGCTGAGATGTACGAGACAGTCTACGACAGTAACGTGGAGCTACATGGTCGAGTCGAAGAGCTCGAAGAAACCATCCAACAGCGGGATGAGACTATCGAAGAGATGGATAGTGAGCTAGGAGAAGCGCAGTGGAAGTTAATCTACATAGAGAATGATAGAGATGCGGATCGAGCCGAGATAGCGAAGCTGAAGCAAGACATCCAGGAGGAGTCGAGGAAGCATGCCAGAGCTGAGCAGATAAGCTTAAGGGCTACTCAACGAGCCGATCGAGCTGAAGACGAGGCTGAAGCCAAGAGGGTAAAGCTGAGGGAGACAGAGTATGCTTTCCACACAGCTATAGATAGGGCTCAGGATCGTGTTTTCTATTACCCAGCTCAGTTCCAAGGTTTTCCATGGTATGTGGTGAACCGAAGATGGTGTTTCGGGTGATGGAAGAGGAACGCAAAGAGGCTTTGCGACGCCTTAATATGCCTAGGCAATAGTAGAGCTTTTATTTATGTGTTAATTTTTGTATTAAATAATGTAAATCTCATAATTGAGATAAGAATGGGATGAGTTAATAATGTAATCCTGTAACTTTTTCTGTTCAGAAATGAAGATCTAATTGATGTTTTTTTTAAACTACGAGTAATGAATAAAAGAAGTTTATTGATGTGCTATGTGTTCTATGTGAACTAAGTTATTCGAACGTTTAAGTATGAACTTGAATATTTAAAAATTGAATAAAGGATCTAATAATAATATTTTCTTAACAGAAAATGCCTCTTAGAAGAAGACCAACGCGTCAAAACCCCGAGGGTTCGACGAACAACAATAATAACGATGGGACGAATCCCAACTCGGTTCAGCAGTTGGTGAACCTGTTAACAGGAGCTCTTGCGAATCAGCTGCAAGTACAGGGTACTACGTTCAAGGAATTCAGGGCAGTAGGACCGCCTGAGTTCAAGGGATCGAAAAATACTATCGAGGCCCAGACATGGGTGATGGAAATGGAGAAGGTATTTGATGTAGCCAGAGTAGGTGAAGACCAGAAGATAGCGTTCGCGGCTTTGATGTTAAAGTCAGATGCTAGCTTTAGGTGGCAGGCTAATAAGACCTGAGAGGGAGAAGGAGTTATAACGTGGGAACGTTTCAAGGAAATGTTCTATGAAATGTACTTTCCAGTGAGTTTGCAGGACCAGATGGAGGTCTAGTTCCTAGAGCTTAAGCAGGGAGGGATGACGGTATCCGAATACGCCGCGAAGTTTAATGAGCTGGCCAGGTTCGCTACTTACCAGGTCAGTACTGACGCTAGGAAGGAAAGGAGGTTTAAACGGGGACTGAAACCCTGGCTCTACAGTAATGTTTCCATGTTCCAGTTGAACACATTTGCAGCTGTACTGCAGAAGGCTATACTCGTTGAGGGAGGAAGCGACGTGGTGACGAAGTTCAACCAAGACAAGAAGAAGAAGAATGAGATAGAAACCAAGGCTAGTGGGAGCAGCACAGTAAACTAGAAGAGGAAATGGAACTGACAACACCTCTGCTGGGAGTCAGCAAGGAAGCTAGCAGAAGAGGAAGTTTGAAGCATGTGCTACATACGAAAAGAATCACACTGGCGTGTGCATGAAGGGAAAGCGGGTGTGCTTCAACTGTGGTCAGGAAGGCCACATTAAACCTAATTGCCCAAACTCGAAGAAGGGAGCTTGCTTTACATGTGGATCATGGCTCACAGTTGCCCTAAGAAGCTGACGGCAGGGTCAATAGGGAGTGGAGGAAATGGAAGCGGCAGTACCGTTACTATCGCTGCACCATTGCAAGCTGTTCGACCCACTGCACGTACATTCAATATGATGGTGCAAGATGCTGTACAATTAAAAGACGTGGTGGCAGGTATTATTCCAGTTAATAGTATAAATGCATATGTATTATTTGATTCGGGCGCTACTTGTTCATTCATATCTGCTGATTTTGCTAAAACCATAGACTTACCTATAGAGGAGCTAGTTTACCCCTTAAATATAGAGATTGGGAATAGGGAGGTTATTCCAGTTAGGTTCGTTTATAAGAATTATAGACTGGACATTAAGGGTTAGGAGCTGAGAGTAGATTTGATTCCGATAAAACTTGGGAAATTCGATGTCATACTGGATATGGATTGGTTGTTCAACCATGGGGCGGTAATCGAATGTCAGAAGAAGTCGGTAAACCTTACGACTCCGTCAAAGTTAGTGTTCTATGGTAGCAAATCTCCTAGACAAGCGAGTTGTCTGACGGTTATGCAAGCCAAGAAACTTTTGACGCAAGGCTGTGTGGGATATCTAGCCTACATAGTAGATACGCGTAAGGAAAGCCCGAAGGCGAAAGAGATATCAGTAGTTAAGGAGTTTGTGGACGTTTTTTCGAGCAACTTGCCAGGACTACAGCCAGACAGGAAGATAGAGTTCCTGATCGACTTAGCACCGGGAACTGCTCTAATTTTGAAGGCTCCGTACCGAATGGCTCCAGTTGAGATGAAGGAACTGATGGTTCAACTACAAGAATTACTGGACAAGAAGTATATTCAACAGAGCGTTTTTCTGTGGGGAGCACCAGTTTTGTTTGTTAAGAAGAAGGATGGGTCGATGCGTCTTTGCATTGATTATAGAGAATTGAACAAAGTTACTGATCAAGAATAGGTATCCTTTACCTAGGATCATTGACTTGTTTGATCAACTGAAGGGTGCGAAGTACTTCTCGAAAATTGATTTGAGAAGCTGGTATCATCAATTGAAGGTGAGGAAGGAAGATATATCAAAAATAGCTTTTAGGACTCGATATGGTCATTATGAGTTCTTGGTGATGTCATTTGGTCTCACGAATGCCCCAGCTGCATTTATGGACTTAATGAACAGGGTGTTTAAGCCATTTCTAGACAAGTTCGTAGTGGTGTTCATAGATGACATCCTAGTTTATTCCGAGACAGAGGAGGAACACGCTGAACACTTACGACTAACCTTGGAATAGCTGAGACGAGAGAAGCTTTACGCTAAATTCTTGAAGTGCGAATTCTGGTTGGAATGTGTGTAATTTCTTAGTCACGTGATCGACAAGAATGGTATTTCGATAGATCCATTGAAGGTTGAAGCGGTAATGAATTGGGATCAGCCAAAAATGCCGTCTAAGCTGAGGAGTTTCTTGGGATTGGCAGGTTATTATCGGAGATTTATTCAAGACTTTTCCAAGATCGCCACTCCGTTGATGAATTTGACTCGTAAAACAGTCAAATTTGTTTGGACAGAAAAGTGTGAGGAAAGTTTTCAGGAGCTGAAGAAGAGGTTGAGTACTGCGCCCGTGTTATCTTTGCTGGATAGTACGAGGAATTTTGTGGTATATAGCGATGCCTCACATAAAGGATTAGGCTGTGTGTTGATGCAGAGCGGCAATGTTTAAATTATAATTAATATGAAATACATAATTATTAATTGAGTTAGTTATGTGAGCATGCCTATGTGATGTAATTAAATTATGTGATTATTAATTATTAATTTAATAATTAAATAAGAATGAGTTAACCTAGAAAGGTTAACCAATTATGTGAGTTAGTTACGTGTTAACTAATTTAGATTGTTGTGATTAAAAATATATGTGTAGGGAGTGTTAAAGAACGTGAATTATATTAGTAGTTTGCGCTTGAGACAAACCTTCTAAACCATAAACTCGTTTATTTGTTTCAATTCAATTATTCATTGTTTGAGATTTGTTCTTTTATTGGACAAGTAATTATTGAAAGTTCATGATATAATTAAAGTAACCTTGGCTTATTGTTCAAGCAAGGTTTGAATATTCTTTTGAGATGCTTTAAATTTATTTCTAAAGCATATAATAGTTCGTAGTTCTTTCACTTACGAATTATTCCAAATTATTGAAAGTCGATTCAACTAATCCTTAGTTGATGAACGTAAATTCTAAATTACCCTTGTAAGCTTATCCAAACTAAACTTTCTTTGGTGCGGACTTGAATTCAAATTACTGAGTTGAACAACCCTATTATTAGGGGAGGTTACTACGCGTAAGCGTTAAGATGTTTGTGCACAATACATGGTACGAAGGGCTGATCCCTCTAAGTACGAGTTAAGGTCCATAGTCTTATTGACTATTAAAGGTTTAAATGGAAATGTTTATAACCTAGGATAAAAGTTCAAAGGTCTTATGACCCTTAGAAAATTCTATATTCGAATTTTAATGTTGATAGAGAATTATTATTCAATTCTTTATTACTAAAGTAAGCTAAGTTATTCAAATTCTTTTTAAACATATCCTTTCATGTATTTATTATTGTTAAACTCAAGTGAGCTATTGATTGCTCACTCTTGCATTATATAACAATTGCAGCTAAGGTTGATAATGTTAACGTCCCGTCTATGAGTAAGGGCAAGGGAAAGCAAAACAAGTGAAGACTTGTTTTTATTATTTGAAATGATTGTAATAGATGTTAATGTTATGTTTTTATTTCCGCACATTATTATTATGTCAAGGTTAGAGTAACCCTGAGATTGATTTTTAAGAAGGTTGTAACCCTTGTTTTAAGGGAGAATTTATTATTTTGAATAAAGGTTGTATTTTATTTTGAAGTTATATTGGGTAAATGTATGTTATATTAGAAAATGAACACCAAATCATGTGGAAACGAAGTACCCGGATTTGGGGGTGTCACATCCTCCATTCAGACCATATGGGAAGAGATTTGAGGACTTAGAGTGGGCTAAGAAATCAAAGGCACAACCAAAAACATCAATTGAGGAGCCACCAGTTCTAGAATTGAAGCTACTACCGAGCCATCTTAGGTATGTCTACTTGGGAGAATCATCCACACTACCAGTCATTATCTCAGCTTCTCTCACAGAATTACAAGAAGCAAAGTTATTGAGAGTACTTCGAGAATTCAAAACTATAATTGGATGGACGATAGCCGACATCAAGGGAATCAGTCCCTTCTTCTATATGCATAAAATTCTATTGGAAGAGGATACAAAGTCGATTGTGGAACAGCAGCGCGGACTGAATCCCATTATGAAGGAGGTTATCAAGAAGGAGATTATAAAATGGCTTGATGCAGGTATAATTTATCCAATATCAGATAATTTATGGGTTAGTCCGATTTATTGTGTGCCAAAGAAAAGAGGCATGACAGTCGTAGAAAACGAGAACAACGAACTAATTCCAACAAGAACGGTAACGGGATGGCGAGTATGCATGGATTATAGAAAACTAAACAAAGTCACCCTAAAGGATCACTTTCCGTTGTCGTTTATTAATCAAATGTTGGATCGACTTACAAGGCATCAGTTCTATTGTTTATTGGATGGATACTCAGGCTATACAACCAGATTGTCATAGCACCCGAAGATCAGGAAAAGACAACTTTCACTTGCCCCTATAGAACATTTGCATTTCGTCGTATGTCTTTTGGGTTATGTAATGCTCCAGCCACGTTTCAACGATGTATGATGGCCATATTTTCAGACATAGTGGAGAAAAATGTAGAGGTATTTATGGATGACTTCTCAGTGTTTGGCGATAGTTTTGATTTGTGTCTGGCAAATCTTACATTAGTGCTACAGAGATGTGTTGACACTAACTTGATCCTTAACTGGGAAAAATGTCACTTCATGGTATGAGAAGGGATCATCTTAGGTCACTGGGTTTTAGCAGAAGGTTTAGAGGTGGATCGAGCAAAAATTTCAACAATTGAACATCTACCACCTCCGACTTCTGTAAAAGGGATTCGCAGTTCTAGGGCATGTAGGATTTTATCAACGCTTTATCAAAGATTTCTCCAAGATCACTAAACCGTTGTGTGCATTACTCAAGAAGGATGTTCCATTCAAGTTTGACGCTGACTGTTTGAAAGCTTTTGAAATAATAAAAGAAAAATTGGTTACCGCTCCAGTCATAGTTGCACCAGATTGGACGCTATCATTCGAACTAATGTGTGATGCAAGCGATTACGTAGTGGGAGCTGTACTAGGAAAGAGAAAGGATAAGGTCTTCCATGCAATTTACTATGCTAGCAAAACTCTAAATGACGCGTAAGTAAATTACACAACAACTGAAAAAGAGCTCCTAGCTGTAGTATTTGCCTTTGACAAATTCAGAGCCTTTTTAATTGGAACAAAGGTAGTAGTCTTTACAGATCATCCGGCAATAAAATACCTCATCTCGAAGAAAGATGCCAAACCAAGACTGATTCATTGGGTCTTACTACTTCAAGAATTTGATCTCGAGATTCGGGACAAAAAAGGGACAGAGAATCAAGTAGCCGATCATTTGTCGAGGTTAGAGAATGAGCAATAGGAGCAAGCCAAAAAATCCATCATCAATGAATCTTTTCCAGATGAACAACTATTTGCGATAGCAACAGCAACCCCTTGGTACGCAGATTTCGTAAACTACATTGTCAGTGAGATTGTGCCATTCGATTTCAATTTTTAGCAAAAGAAGATATTTTTATTTGAGGTGAAGCAGTATATGTGGGACAAGCCCTTCTTGTTGAAACAGTGTGCTAATCAGATGATACGAAGATGTGTGGTCGAATTCGAAATTGAGGGAATATTGCAACATTGCCACTCTTCATTGTATGGCGGTCATTACGGAGGAGATCGGACAGCGACAAAAGTCCTACAGTCTGGATTCTTTTGGCCAACATTATTCAAAGACTCTCACGCATTTGCCAAAAGATGTGACAGATGGCAAAGGGTGGGGAACATCACAAGTCGTCAAGAGATGCCACTGAACACCATGCTAGAAGTAGTGCTATTCGACGTATAGGGCATCGACTTCATGGGACCATTCCCATCATCTTTCAATAATAAATACATACTGATTGAAGTGGTTTATGTGTCCAAATAGGTGGAAGCGGTGGCTCTACCTACTAATTATGCAAAGGTAGTGCTGAACTTTCTCCGATAGAATATCTTCACCAGATTTGGGATGCCACATACAATTATCAGTGATGAGGGCATGTATTTCTGTAGCAAATCCTTTGCAGCACTTTTGGGTAAATATGGAGTTCAGCATAAGGTTGCCACAGCCTATCATCCACAAACAAACGGCCAAGCAGAAGTATCTAACCGGGAGGTAAAATAGATTCTAGAGAAGATAGTAAATCCATCCCGAAAAGATTGGGCAAGCAAGTTAGATGAAGCACTATGGGAATATTGCACGGCGTATAAGACCCCAATCGGTATGTCGCCATATTGACTGGTGTTCGGTAAAGCCTGCCACTTATCGATAGAATTAGAACACAAAGCTTATTGGGCCACAAAGAAGCTAAATCCGGACCTCGAAGTAGCCGGTGAGAAGCATCTTCTGCAGCTAAGCGAATTGGATGAATTTCGAGTGCAAGCTTATGAGAACGCCAAATTATACAAGGAGAAAACTAAGAAATGGTACGACAAGCGAATTATCCAACTGAACCTTTAAACCTGGACAATCTGTGCTACTGTTCAACTCTCGACTGAAGCTATATCCGGGAAAATTGAACTCAAGAAGGTCTGGGCTATTCAAGATAGCAAAAGTATATCCATATGGCGCAATAGAAGTGCAGGTTTCCACAGGCCAACACTTGTTCAAAGTTAACGGGCAAAGACTTAAGCATTATCTGGGCGGAGAAATGAATCGCGAGCAAACTTCTATCAACCTCACAGATCTGCAATGAGTCAAGAGACCAAGTCGGGCTGACGACGTTAAACCAAGCGCTTTGTGGGAGGCAACCCATATTTCTAAACTTTTTTTGTTACTATTAGTTACTTACATATAGTCATAAATTTTCTCATAGTTAATTTCTTAGGATACTGATACTAACACTATAATTGTTGTAGGAAAGCAAAAGTCAAGGAGCAAATTACCAACAAAAGTGGACAAGCGCGGAGCGCGCCTCAGCTAGGGATGATCGCGCAACCTATGCAACAAAAGCAGGAAAAAAAATTTTGGACAAGGCGCGGGGCGTGCTTCATCAGGTGCAGTGCGCGTAATATATTCAAAAAAAAATTCCATGGCACTAAACCTCTCGCGCGGAGCGCGCCTCCTCATACATTCGATACGCGCGCACCGCGCCTCACTACTTCAGCAAATTAAAACGAGGGTTCACGCTGTTTCTTCGTCCCTACCCACCATTACTAAATTCCTTTTTCTCTTCAACTTCTAAAATCACATCTCCTCTCCTACTTCCAACCCAATTCTTCAACTCCTCTTCTACTTAAACCCTAAATCAACAACACCCACTAACTCTTTACACACCAAATCAACATTCTCTCTCCTCAAAACTTCTATAGAATTCAATCACACCCCATATCCACCATCACCCTCAACATATTATCTCCATCTCACCTACTTCTACATACAAACCTCCACATCATCGTCTATCACAATAAGGGTGAGTATCACAAGTAATTATTCCAAAGTATCAAAAGTTAACAAATTGAGTCTGACTTAGTACTTAAAATTCATCTCATTTATAATCAAATTTGTTGCTTATTTATATACTTGTGATTGGGATACCTTGGGTTACTGATGACCCAAGGATTTTATTGCTAATTTGTGGTAAGAGTTGTGATATAAAGGAAAGCAAGTTTGGGGGAAAAAGAGGGGTGCACACCAACTGTTCGACGAATTGTCTCTACCATTGTTTGGTGTCCTTACAACTAAGCAACATTATAAATGGCTTCCAAACGTCAAAGTGCTTCAAGTTCAAGTGCTAGACAGCAATTTGATGGGTCAAGGTTCGTCAGCAAAGCCGTTGAACGAAGGTTCAACACCGTGCTTGAGAAAAAAATGTTGGTTTTGGAAAGAGGGTTGAAGCTGGACGTAAATTTAGATGGCGAAATGGCCTTGATGATCGTGGAGCTACAGTGGTTCCAGTTGGTAGAACAACCACAACCAGCCGTGCCATCCATAGTCAAGGAATTCTATGCCAACGTAATCGAGCACGTGGGGAGAGTTGTAATGGTCAGGGGCAAGCCAGTCTCCTTTCACGCCACTACCATCAATGATTATTTCGGGCTAAAAACACCAATGGGAGACCGATATGAAGACATCATCCCAAACTTGGGTGAGTTGATTGCATATCTCTGCAAACCAGGAATAAACTAGGTAACCAAGCCTGGGACAGATATCAAAGTTACGTTTCCACACTCAGTGCTGAGCAAGTATGGTAAGGCATGGTACGCGTTCATCTATGTAAAACTCATGCCCACATGACATCAGAACGACGTAACTAAGGAATGGGCCTGACTTCTCTACGGCATTGTCCACCACTAGTATGGAACGGGAAACGTCATTGAATTTCCACAAGTGGACGTGGGATTGTGTATTCAGGAGTCTATTGATCGATTATTGTGAGGAGGCACCACCGGCGGCTTAGTTCATGGGTTTCTTATAACAGATTTATGCCGAATGGCCGGGGTGCAATGGAATTTATCGGAGGCAGTTCAGATGCCCACGGAGGCGATTGTTCATAAAATGATCATCACTTATAGAGCATGGGAAGGCGCACATTCTCACCCACGGAGTGAGGGTTATATCATGATTTCACCCTCATCGCCACCAGCCACGGACGTGCCAATGACTGAGTAGGCAGAAGCAGAACCATCTACGGCTTCAGAGACCAGGAGTCAAAAGCAGAGACTATGGCTTGCTCAACGCCAAGATACAATGCATGCTTAAAACATTGGCGCATTCACAGCGTTGGCGGATGCCTTCTCCTATTTCACTCCAAATTCAGAGCCAGTCTAGCTTCACAACCCTCCTGTTCTACCTGCTTACCCCCCTTTGGATGATGAAGGACCTCAAAACGAGCATTGACTCGTCTCGCAGGGAAGTCCTCGTGCTTATATTATTTTATTTTCATATAATGAGGACATTACTAAAGATAAATTGGGGGGGGGGGGTAATTTAATATCATATTTATGTTAGCTCATAGTAGAATATAGTTGCATATAATATAGTTTCATTATAGTTTTACTATATCTGTATATATATAAAAAATATAAAATACAAAAATAAAATAAATATTTGCATTCATGTAGGATTATGTTAGTTTGCATGGAGATTGAGCAATTATGCCTTGATAGTTGAGATGAAAGTCAATAAGGAATCTGATTTACGACTTGTATACCTAAATTGACTATCATGTATTGGTTAATTTTGATTATAGGAACTTCATAACCTAAGTCTTGTGTTTTTATAATCTCAAGCACACCAACTGATTATCAGTAATAGCAAGAAAGTTGATTCAAGATAAAAACATGGGCATATATTCATTTGATCACATATTAGAGTTAAACATTGGTCTATACATAAGTTTAGGGGAGTTGTGGCTCGAATAGAAAAAAAATAAAGACAAGAAAATCAGAATATATATATATATATATATATATAGTTCTGGAATAAAAACTGACTTGGTCTGACTTCGTGGCCTTTGTTACTCGTACAAGTAAATCCTAGGGGATGTCTTCACACCTAGAGCCCTAAAGCCTTCGGGTTTGGGGCCGAAAGTCCGTTACATGGGTAGCATTGAAAAGCCTAAGGGAGTTGGACATTGCACAAGTCAGACTCAAGAAATAACTAGTGAGATGGAGCATTAAAATGCACTCACTTGGTATAAAGAGCTTAGTTTTAAATTTTGATTTCTCGCGTACTTATATGTATGCCATGATTGGTTACAAGTCTGGTCTTGAATGGTTTGCATGCGTATAAATTTATCTGTATTGCTCATTGTTATTGTTGGAGTCATGTTGGACACACACACACACACACAGAAACATTCAAAGATTATGTTTGTGAGGTGAGAATGTGAGAAGTTAAGGTAACGCATGATGCGATATTGATTTCATGATGGTTGTTTATCTCTGAGGCATACGAATCATCAGGTCACCATGGGTATTGCTCAATCTCTGTAGTTGCATTCATCATAGTTAAAGTGTTAATATAGTTGTGTTTGCTTAAGGATAAGCAATGGTTCAAGTTTGGGGAAATTTGATAAGTAGGTTGGAAACCTATGATTTAATCTAGTTTAGCTTGATATATTAACAGTTTTGAGTATTGTTCGTGTTATTTTTGGTGTTTCATGTTTATTTTGCAGATAAGAGCAGGAGAGCAGGACTTGAGAGAAAAAAATGAAAAAATGACAAGATCTGGCAGCCAAGCACGGATCGCGCGAGTTTTACAAAGGAGGAAGCGCGGAGCACGCATTTAGAAGATGAAGTTGCGGACCCTAAGCGCGGGCCGCACTAGCACAGTATTGAAGCAAAGCGCCCAAGAATGAAGGATGTTCCTTGCATACCAAGCGCGGAGCGCGCCATAATGAGAAGGAGCCACACGCGGACCGCGCATGTCCGACGAGAAAGGCAGATTTGGTTTCTAAAACTGTGAAAGTTGATTGGGAAAAGGATTTGGACTTGCCTTTTTGTACTAGGGTTTGATTAGACTATAAATATTAGTTGTTTTCTTAGTATTAGATATCTTTTAACTAGCAATTCTTGGAGACTATTCTTGCGAAGCATATTGGGATGCTCATTGAAGGATTTCTGGAGATAGACGTTGGATAGAAGATTGAAGAACTTCAATATGGTTTTTTCCTTCTTCCTCTTAAATTAATATCTATATCATGATGTCTTTTAATTATTATCTTTGTGTTTCTGAGTTGATGATGAACTAAATCTCTATTAGGAGTACAATGGAACCTTTTATGAAGCTTTAATTCAATTATTATTATTTTCACTTGATTATCGCTCTGAATTGATTGTTATTGTTTTGTGCGTAATTAAATAATTGTTTGGCCAACAATTAGCCTTATATCTTTGATTGAATTGAAAAAGGATTTCTTTGATTAGAACTGAATATAACAACACATGAATTTGTTAGTTCTTAATTGAAATAACATAACATTGTATAAGACGAACGTACTTATATACCATATGCAATTGTGATACATGTGTGAACTTAATGAATCTACTTTAAGGATTTTACATGAAAGTAGTAAAATAGTTAAAATAGATATTTTTGCTAATCATTGAAAGGTGTTAGTAAATTATGAAGTAAACCTTGTTGTCAATTTGGAGAAGTAAATTAAGTGGAAATAAAGTAGGAAAATTATTGTGGATTAATTGGAAAAATTGTATTTCTATACTTAAATCATCTGGTATTCATTAATTATTAGTGAATTGATTCTTAATCATTTTAATTTAGATAATTCTCACAAATCAATTAGTGTGACTGTTTAAATAAAATAAATTGGTAGAAATTGGATAAGTAAAATAGTTGTTAAATAACTGTTCCCTGTGGGTTCGACACTTTTCTTACTATTATATTACTTGATTGACCGTGTGCACTTGCGCGTAATTATAATTGTATAAATCGGACAATAGATGACGCTGGCATCACTCCACTTTGATGGAGGTCCCCGTAGCTGAGGGCTTCACCCACTCTCGCCTGTAGCTCAAGCTATTAACGGCCGGATCGATCTCGTGGGTCCCGTATACCTCAGACTTTTTGACAGTCGAGTTTGAGGGCGGCTTTCCCACTGGCCGGGAGTTTACATTATCCACCCGCAGTGTCCCATTTTTGACAAAGGGAGGTTGGAGCTCTATTTAGGAGAGCGTGCTATTAGGAGCATCACGGTAGAGATCCGCATTCCCTTTGTTCCTCCTGCTTGGCATCATTAGTCACTAGCTCAGCCACTCACAGACATTCCTATGGTGGGTGTAGATGGCTTACCCTGTTAGAGGGTCCTTACAACCAGGAGGCATTTCATAGCTGGTGGAGTCCTCGCACTATCGGGGCTCAGACTCGTGTTACCCAATTCATGGCAGATATGGTGCCAGGGTCTGTGATGATGACAGACTGGATAGCTTACCTGCGAGATCCGACTCACTTGGAACAGATCACAGGATTGACCCAGCAGTTGGAGAGGGCACATTTGTTCATCAGGCACTTTGGCCGAGAGCCATCTGAGGCAGATTCTTTTGCTCCTTCCAGCTCTAGAGCAGACCCATCTACATGTCTATTTTCCAGCAGTTTTGTCGGTGCTGATCCTCCCTTATATCGATCGACATTCCCACTTGCCTAGACTTTGTGACTCAGAAGGAGCTGGAGCAGGTTGATAGCTTGGATGCAGATATTCTGGATCTCTTTTGATAGCTTCTATTGTTATATCTTTTGATAGGCCCTTATTTAGATATTGGGCGACTGTGCCCCATCTCCCTGTACTTTTTATTTTGGATTGTATTATCAGACAGAGATGATGCTTGCAGTAGATAGTTTATTCTAGATATGCATGGTATTTTCTATCTATTGCATCATGTTTTATAATTATCATTATGCATATATTATGTTATGGATATGCACTTAGACAGATAAGTTTAGATTTGACCACTGGATGGTCTTATGATACGGTGATACAGATGTTGTCATCAATGATTAGCCGCATTGTGCATTCACCACTACCCCTGGTAGCATCGTCACTGAGGTTGTGGTATGATACTCTACCCTTCCCAGATCAGATGCTGGGGCATTCCTTGGGCCTTTTAGATTTCTAGGTTCCATACGGATTTGTAGATGGCATTCTATCCTCCTGGATACCTGATCGGCAAGTTTTCCACTTTGGGCGGCATGAGTTGACTCCGACCTTGGAGGAGTATGAGCAGCTTATAAGCTTAGCACTAGATCTACCTTGCGCTTGCACAACTATCAGCGATATAAGGAGACCATTCATGCGTATGTCAGGTTTGTGATATAGAGTAGTCACTGATGAGATCATTTCAAGACATGTGATCTCTATCAACTTTCTGATTGATCTCTTCGGCATGTTAGATAGCTATAAGAGACACGCCAGGAATTTTTTGATTTCGGCAGAGGAGTGGTAGTTGGCCCAAGTAGACGTTTTGTTGATATGCGTCACGGCCTACGTGTACATGCCACTATACTTGGACCATTTAGATATTGGTTTGATAGTCGTGGTCCGTGCCCTTAAATAGGGTAGTACCATTCTGCCGATGATACTGGCTGAGACCTTGAGGTTAGCTACCTATTGCAGCACCCATCCAGAGGGGTTTTTTAGAGGTAGCTCTATCCTGCTGTACGTATGGCTCATGACCCATTTGCGTCTGATTGGCACCTTTAGACACTATGGGTACAGCTTTACCCATGAGATAGCTCTGTCCTACTCCTTCCAGCCAGCGAAATGTTCAAATGCAGTGATATGGTCGGCATTCTTGTCATATATTGATCATCTTTTTTCAATTTTGCCATGTTCAGGCCTTGTTTCCCCTTACAGTTTCATCACTCATGCAGTCGGTATGGACTATCTGCCCCTAGCGGGATTGAGAGGGGTGACCACTTACCATCCATTAGCAATTATGTGTCGGTTTGATCAGTTCCAGAGCCTTCACCAGTTTAAGGGGGCTATTGATCAGTGGATGTTAGTTTTATCTTTGTCGCCAGCTGACCTGATCAGGATTTATGAGTGTTAGACTCATAGGGAGAGGGCTGATTTCTCTACTAGCCATCTGGATCACTCTCTAGAGTATTCAGCATGGTTGGAGGCCGATATAGCAACAGCTGCAGTCGTCCAGTCAGTTTCGATCATAGACTCAGATCAGAAGGAGCCTATGGAGGATCCTGATTCTCCTACTGAGGATGATTTGTTCACCGGCTTGACAGCGGCCTTAGTTGGTGATCCCGATTATTCCTGTTGGGACTGATCCAATTGTTGTTGATGCACTAGCTCTGATAACTTTCGAGAGAGATCAGGCTAGGGCGTTAATGTTGACAGCTCTGTCTGGCAGAGATACAACTTTCGTCGCCAGAGAGAGGCTCGAGCTACTCGGGATGCGACATTAATTTAGAGAGACGAGGCTCAATCTACCCGAGATGCAGCTCTTGAGGAGATAGATGGGGTTTGATTTATCAGAGATGCAGCCTTTGAGGAAGTTGAGGAGGTTTTAATTTTTAGGGATGCTTTTGTGGAGAGGGACGAGGCCATAGCCACCCAAGATGTATATATTGCAGACAACACAGCCCTCAGGTCATATACAGATAGTCTAGTTAGAGAGATGAGTGCTTTCATCGACGGTCACAGCGCCACTATACAGATGGCTGTGGATGTTCTTGCTCGTATGGAGGCTGAAGGTATGGCACTTACAGCTGCTCCCCCATCTTCGGAGAGAGATGCCATGCTGACATTGCTATCCCGCTTGTCCATGGGTCCATAGATTAGCTTTATTTTTCCTGCACATACTAGATCAGCCATTTTTGTCATGTACAGGACACCATGTATATATCAAAAGTATTATATATCAGAGAAATATATTTTGATTCACTTCCCTGTTAGATATGTATTGTCATTGATGAGTGATTACCACTTCTTTCATGACTTGTCGTCGTTGATGTATCGTGAGCTTTTCATTGATGGATTGACAGTGAGATGTCGGAGAATATCTTAGATGGGCCTGTTGACATGGGAGGCTTGATAGAATTTAGGTTTTATTTGGTTTCAGTGTTTTGGGACTTATTTTTATTAGTTTTTTGTTTTTCTTTGAAGGTTATACAGCACCATGAATGGCTGCCTACGTACTCCCGGGTTGAGGGAGATCAGGTCATTCGTAGTTCAAGTTTTGTATGAGAGGTTTGAAAAGTGTCTCTTTTGAGTTTGGTTTGATAGGCTTTTGAAGTTTTTGTTTAGTTTGACCAAACTAGGAATGGCTGCCTACGTACTCCCTGGATGAGGGAGATTAGGTCATTTGTAGTTCGATTTTGTAATGAAAATCGAAACTGATTTGATCGATTCGTAGGGCCAGGATGATGGTTGGCATGTGTTTTAGACATAGTACCTTTTTATGGTGTCTGAGTTGATGAGTTGGGGAAATTAGCTCCCGGCCATTTCTTGCAATCTGATAGCTCCTCCTGTCGACACCTCTTTGACATTGAAAGGGCCTTCCCAATTTGGGGTGAACTTTTCTTTAGCTTCTTCTTGATTGGCTAAAACTTTCTTTAGCACTAGGTCGTTTTCTTTGAATTGCCGGATTCGGACTTTCTTATTGTATAATCGAGCAATCTTTTGCTGATATAACTGCCCGTGGAAAATGGCTGTAGCCCTCTTTTCATCGACCAAGGACAGTTGGTGGTACCACTCTTGCAACCACTGATCTTCATCCATCTGAGCGTCTATTAACACTCGCAAGGACTCCATCTCTACTTCTATGGGAAGGACTGCTTCCATACCATAGACCAATGAATAGGGGGTAGCCCCAGTAGAGGTACGCATTGATGTCTTGTATGTTAACAGAGTCAGAGGTAACAGATCAGGCCATCCTTTGTGATTGGCGGACATTTTCTATATAATCTTCTTGATGTTCTTATTAGCTGCTTCGACAGCACCATTCATCTTGGGCCGGTAGATGACGGGATTGAGATACTTGATATAAAACTTGATGCATAAGTCTCTCATCATCTGATTGTTTAAGTTCTTGGCATTGTCTGAGACGATCACCTCCGGTTGCCAATATCGACATACGACATTATTTCTGATAAAACTAATGATTACCTCCTGGGTGACTTTGGGAAAAAAGGCAACTTCAACCCACTTGGTGAAGTAATCGATCATAGTGAAAATGAATCGATGTCCGTTACTGGCTTTGGGTTCTACTGGACCGATCACATCCATTCCCCACATAGAGAAAGATCATGGCGAACTTATGTTGTGCAGCTCATTTGGAGGAGCGTGAATAGCATTTCAATGGATTTGGCATTGATAGCATCTCCTGACGTGATCGTCGCAATCAGCTTTGAGAGAGATCCAGTAATGCCCTGTTCTCAATATCTTCTTAGCCAGCAGATGACCGCTCATATGTGGACCACAGACTCCACCATGGACTTCATCCATCAGTCTCTGGGCTTGCTCTCTATCGAGGCATCGTAACAGGCCTATTCCAGCATCCCTTTTGTAAAGTGCATATCCGCTCAGATAGAACTTCATAGCCATCTTGTGAATCCTCTTTCATTCGAATTGGCTTGCCCCAGCGGGTGTGGATCCATCTCGGAGATATTCCTTGATGTCTTAATACCAAGGCTGTTTGATAGGAGGTAATTCATCAGATACTTCTCCAATATAATTCCCGTATGTCGTGGCCTTTTGGTTTATGAATTTGTTGTCGGGAATTCCTGTCCTACCAGATATGTTGATAAGGGAAGCCAAAGTTGCCAATGCGTCTGCAAAGTCGTTCATACTTCGAGGGATGTGGATGAAAGTAATCTCTTCAAAATCCATGGATATGTTGATAACCTGCCGGTGATAGGGCAGCAAATGTAGTTCTTTGGTGTGATATGCCCCAGTGGTTTGTCTGATAACCAACTCAGAATCTCCAAATACTAGTAGATGTTTAACACCCATGGATTGGGCTAATTTCAACCCCATTATGTAGCCTTCATACTCAGCTGTGTTGTTGGTGTTGACAAACTATAGTTTGGTAGCCACAGGATATTGTTCTCCTGTACCAGAGATAAGGACTGCCCCGGCTCCGGCACCTTCCATGTTTACTGCTCCATCGAAATATATTCTCCATGGTTGGATCATATTCTCTTGTCTGATTTGTTGAATTGTCATGATCCCATCATCTGGGAAATAAGTCTCCGGAGGTTCAAACCCTCCTGATGGTGCTTCGACTAGTTGATCTGCAATGCCTTGACCATTGATGGACTTCTGAGTCACGTAGACAATGTTAAACTATTAGAGGATCAACTGCCATTTGGACAATCGATAATTCAACATTGGCTTGTTGAATACGTATTTTAGTGGATCCATACGGGATATGAGGTAGGTCGTGTGCCCATGCAGATAGTGTTGTAACCTCATAGCGGTCCATGCTAGCTCACAACATGTTTTCTCAATCAGAGTGTACTTCTGTTCTCCGCTACTGAATCTTTTGCTGATGTAGTAGATAGCTCTCTCCTTGCTACTATCATCTTTCTGTCCCATCATGCAGCCCATGGAATTGGCATTGACGGATAAGTACATAAATAGGAGAACTCCATCCCTCGGGGGTATTGACGAGTGCATGATATTCATCTATTTTGATTCCTTTATGCATAGTCTGTGACGCCCCCAAAATAGGTCCACACAACTCATTCTGAGTCGCCAAATACACACTACAAAATCCAAATATAAATCTTCATATTCCAACCATTACTTGGTCGTGCACAATACGACCACACATAAACTGTGAGTTTCAATACAAATAACAATACTCATACTCCTTATCAATGATACGTTACATAAAGGTACAGTCAATAACTGTTTTAGGAATTAAAATCTTTGGAAAATGCTCAAAGAAACCTTCGTACATGGAAGGCCATGCTTCTAAGTTATAATAGATATCATAGGACTTGAGAATTAACCTTGGTTGGCCCAATAGACCCCAAAGAAGAATGAGAAGATTACTATCCTATTCATTCTAATAATGGGTATTCTCTTGCCATACAATTATCTCCATTGTTTCAAACTGAGAATTATATTCCAACCATACTCCAAGATTATATAAGTAGTGCTCATAGATATAATCAGCAAGTATATGCGCACAATCATGTCATATGATAACACGAAGTCGTATGTGATTAGACATCTTGTATGATAGTGGCAACACACCCTTCTAAAGTTGGGTTCACCTCACCCTATTTGGTTCACCAAAATCAACTGTTAAATGCCATATAAAATACGACACACACATTAAAAGTTCTCAATATAATTATTTTCATACTATTTTATGGGAAACTTCAACAGTTATAGACCATCGTTCTATTCCCTTGTTATCCCCGCTCGACCCAGCTACACTCTTATTGCCTGAAAGGAATTGTGAAGCAAAAGGATGAGCACAAATAGCCCAGTAAAGAATATCATGACTAAAGATAATTAAATTATTAATAGCCTTCATAAGTAATAAATCAGATATTTAGAACATATGGTAGATGATAAAAGCTTTCAACCATAGTTCCAGCGAAACGAACAATCCATTAGAAGAGTCGAATAGACCATAATGTCTATTATCTTCTCCATGTTAAAAGTCCACCAACAATATTTTATCCATGTAACATCAATCAATAGTTCATGTCCACAATCATGTAAATAGTTTATGATCATAATTATGTTGATAAATTCTTCTTCGCACCCAGGACGAAGATAATTTTCATCACCTGTCTTTACTTGTAACACCAAAGATCATGGTTATACCAAATCACAGTTCCTGTTCATAATCATGCTAATAAATTCATCTTTGCACTTAGGCCAAATATATTTATTTGTAACATCAATGGTCATGATAATGCCAAACATCTATCCATATTTGAACTACGGGCCAAAGATATTCAACCGTAATATTAATGATCATGATCATGCCAAACACTTGTCCATCTTTGCACTATGGGCCAAAGATATTCAAGTTTCATATTTCAAAGATAACGATTTAAAATTTAATAAGAAGATTTAGGTAGATAAAAATTCAAGTGAAATGATATTAGATGAAACGCACATCTCAAAGGAATATCTAATCATTTCAAAATTTATAGAAGCAATACTTATAACCATGTTGATCAATTCACCTTCGCACTTAAGCTAAAGATATTCAATTGTAAAATCAATGGTCATGATCATACTAATCAACAATTCATCTTTGCACCCCTAGCCGAAGAGAACCCATGGTCATGATCATACCAACAATCTACTCTTCTTTGCACTCAAGTCAAAGAGAACTTTCATCACCATAATTATAAAAATGTTATATATGATGAATAGAAATAATAAGAATGATATGATTAAATTGTCAACATGATAACCAATTGTGGAGTAAAAATTAAGAATGATATTCATATATCAAAAATAATTTGGACAGAAAAGAACAAAATTTTCTCGTGAATAGTACTGTACGTATGAATAGTACCGTACGTATAAATAGTACCCCGACATGAAAAGGTAAAAATTTCATAAGAAAGTTCAGGCAAATATTCCGGTGAAATGATATTAGATGAAGCGCAAAACTCAAGGAATTTCTGATCATTTCAAGAATTATAGAAGCAATACTTACCATAGTAAGTTTAAATTTAGGAATATGAAATGAAATATTTTTACTTACATACTATAGAGTATGGAAGAAAATAATATTTCTTACGAATATTGAACGAAAACATCTTTTACGAAAAAAATAATATCCTTTACCTTAGTAGAAAACTAGATCTGACTGGAATATCGGATATAATGTTGAGAAAATCTTGCACTGTTATCCACACTCAAACTATCCTTATACTCACAAGAAAAACGCTCAATATTATAGGGAGAAATTTTTTGATTCTGGTGTGCTTTTTATTTCTAACTTAGCACCCTATTTATAAGAAAATGCCAGAACACCAATGTTGGCAAAATGAACCTACGGAGCACACCATCTTAGAAAAAGCTTCAGCACACCTAAAAGGATTTCAAACCAAGCCTCCACCAAATTTTCCCACATGTTTATATATATATATTAAAATATTTATAATTATTAAAAAGAATTCCTAATTCCATTTTCTCTCTTCCACCTTATTTTATTTTTATACCATGAATTTATCATAATAATGTTACCATTTAAATTATAAATTTATACTATTATATTATCACATTATACTATTATAATGTAATATTATAATAATATATTTGAATGAATTAATTTTATCGAAAAAGATAAAATGTCAATTTTCAACAAATGTGTCAAACTAAAAACTCCTCCATTTATATCAAAATTGAATAAATATTTACTTATCATATTTATCAATAATTTTTATTTTATTCATCAATTATTATTCAAAATTAAAATCATAGAATCACAATATTGACAACCAGGTCGTTGCCAGAAAAGAGTGGGCTTTCCAATAAGAATTTCTCCTTATTAGCGCGCAATTATATAATCTAACCACTTTTCTCGACAGAACTTTCTAGACATTGTCAATAATGCTATCTAATAATATCATTTCAATAATAGGTGTGATAATTATTGATTTAATAATGTAAAATACTGTGCAGTGGTTACTGTGACAATTATTGAATCAATAATATAAAATAATATGCAATTATCAATGTAGCAATTATTGAATCAATAATATAAAATACTGAACAATAATTACTGTAACAATTATTGAATTGGTGACTTTTTATGTAAGAATCAATAATTAGAAATTATTGTGCAATACCGTGTGCTACTGTGCAACAACGCGTATTATTGTATTTTAACCACCGGGTATTTCAATAGTTTAACAGTAAAAGTTTTGTCATTATTTTTTTATAAAAAGGTTACTTCTGTCGCTTTCTATATCCGACGGTTATTCCGTTGTGGAGTCCACCAATGACTGCGTCGTCGTACGAATATTCCCCGACCAAATGAATATTCCCCGACTTCTGTCGCTTTTTATATCCGAAAATTATTTTATTGTGGAGCCCACCAATTATTGGTTATTTTGGTACCGCCATCGTACTTTACCAAATATAATATTCCCCGACAAAAGGAATATTCTCCGACACAACGAATATTTTATGACCACTTGCTTAATTTGTAAAATTTGCACATATCACCCATAACTTATCACATTTATCAAATTAACACCTTACTATTTAAAATAATATATGGAGGAAATTAAATCTTATTCATAAAAAATTGGGGTCTTACAACCTCTCCTCCTTATGAAATTCCGTCCTCGAAATTGACGTACGTACCTGGAATCTTCCAGGTCACTTCCTCTGTCTCATGGTTCATCCCTCGCTCATCTCCTTGATGTTAGATATCATTATAGAATACAGCTATAAAACAAAGGTTAATTGATATATCACAAATTGTCAACTAATTAAGTAAGCAAATTCAGCTTAGGTAGGACACACACTAGTGAAGGATTTTACTTGTCTCTCCCCTCCTAGTTCTAATCCTAGATCTCCGCCAGAGATCATATCCCTAAGCTCTGATACCAACTGTGATGCTCCTAAAATAGGTTCACACAACTCATTCTGAGTCGCCAAATACACACTACAAAATCTAAATATAAATCTTCATATTCCAACTATTACTTTGTCGTGCACAATACGACCACACATAAACTGTGAGTTTCAATACAAATAACAATACTCATACTCCTTATCAATGATACGTTACATAAAGGTACAGTCAATAACTGTTTTAAGAATTAAAATCTTTGGAAAATGCTCAAGGAAACCTTCGTACATGGGAGGCCATACTTCTAAGCTATAATAGATATCATAGGACTAGAGAATTAACCTTTGTTGACCCAATAGACACCAAAGAAGAACGAGAAGATTACTATCCTGTTCATTCCAATGGTGGGTATTCTCTTGCCATATAATTATCTCCATTGTCTCAAATTGAGAATTATATTCTAACTATACTCCAAGATTATATAAGTAGTGCTCATAGATATAATCAGCAAGTGGATGCGCACAACCATGTCATATGATAACACGAAGTAGTATGTGATTAGACATCTTGTATGATAGTGGCAACACACCCTTCCAAAGTCGGGTTCACCTCACCCTATTTGGTTCACCAAAATTAACTGTTAAATGTCGTATAAAATACGACACACACATTAAAACTTATCAATACAATTATTTCCATACTATTTTATGGAAAACTTCAACAGTTATAGACCATCGTTCTATTCCCTTGTTATCCCTGCTCGACCCAGCTACACTCTTATTGCCTGAAAGAAATTGTGAAGCAAAAGGATGAGCACAAATAGCCCAGTAAAGAATATCATGACTAAAGATAATGAAATTATCAATAGCCTTCATAAGTAATAAATTAGATATTTATAATACATGGTAGATGATAAAAGCTTTCAACCATAATTGCAGCGGAACGAACAATCCATTGAAAGAGTCAAATAGACCATAATATCTATTATCTTCTCCATGTTAAAAGTCCACCAACAATATTTTATCCCTGTAACATAAATCAATAGTTCATGTCCACAATCATGTAAATAGTTCATGATTATAATTATGTTGATAAATTTCTCTTCGCACCCAGGACGAAGATAATTTTCATCACCTGTCTTTACCTGTAACACCAAAGATCATGGTTATGCCAAATCACAGTTCATGTTCATAATCATGCGAATAAATTCATCTTTACACTTAGGCCAAAGATATTCATTTATAACATCAATGGTCATGATAATGCCAAACATCTGTCCATCTTTGCACTACGGGCCAAAAATATTCAACCGTAACATCAATGATCATGATCATGCCAAACACTTGTCCATCTTTGCACTACGGGCCAAAGATATTCAAGTTTCATATTTCAAAGATAACGATTTAAAATTTAATAAGAAGATTTAGGTAAATAAAAATTCAAGTGAAATGATATTAGATGAAACGCGCATCTCAAAGGAATATCTAATCATTTCAAATTTATAGAAGCAATACTTATAACCATGTTGATCAATTCACCTTCGCACTTGAACAAAATATATTCAATTGTAAAATCAATAGTCCTGATCATACCAATCAACAATTCATCTTTGCACCCCTGCCCGAAGAGAACCCATGGTCATGATCATACCAATAATCTATTCATCTTTGCACTCAAGTCAAAGAGAACTTTCATCACCATAATTATAAAAATATTATATATGATGAATAGAAATAATAAGAATGATATGATCAAATTGTCAACATGATAACCAATTATGGAGTAAAAATCAAGAATGATATTCATATATCAAAAATAATTTGGACAGAAAAGAACAAAATTTTCTCGTGAATAGTACCCCGTGAATAGTACCATACGTATGAATAGTACATTACGTATAAATAGTACACCGACATAAAAAGATAAAAATTTCATAAGAAAGTTCAGGCAAATATTCCGGTGAAATGATATTAGATGAAGCGCAAAACTCAAGGAATTTCTGATCATTTCAGGATTTATAGAAGCAATACTTACCATAGTAAGTTTAAATTTAGGAATATGAAACGAAATATTATTACTTACATACTATAGAGTGTGGAAAAAAAATAATATTCCTTACGAATATTGAACGAAAATAACATCTTTTACGAAAAAAATAATATCCTTTACCTTAGTAGAAAACTAGATCTGACTGGAATATCGGATATAATGTTGAGAAAATCTTGCACTGTTATCCACACTTAAACTATCCTTATACTCACAAGAAATACGCTCAATATTATAGGAAAAAAAAATTCTGATTCTGGTGTGCTTTTCATTTCTAACTTAGCACCCTATTTATAAAAAAATGCCAGAACACCAATGTTGGCAAAATGAACCTACGGAGCACACTATCTTAGAAAAAGCTTCAGCACGCCTAAAAGGATTTCAAACCAAGCCTGTAACGAATGAGAATTTTATATATCGATATTAAATATTTATTGAATTAAATAAATATTTTATTTGATTTATTTATTGAGTTAAATAAATAAATTATGTGATTGTTGTGGAATAATTTAATTAAGTGTAATATATTAATTAAATAGATATTTAATATTTAATTTAATTGATGTACATTGATTTTATGGTATAGTCTAATTTAATTGAGATAAATAAATTAGATGAAGTTTATGGGATAATTGTTACATGAAATTATAATTAGTGAGTAATTATAATCGTTATGTGGCATTTTTCTTTATGTGGTTAGTTGATGTTAGCTTTTAATTAATTAAATTAGAATGTTAAAGATTTAATTAATTAGAGTATAACATTAAAAATATGTATTAAAGGATTTATTAAAAGTAATTAAAAAGAGTTTTTAAAAATATTTTGCCAAACAAGGCCTTTGCACCTGTTTTAAATCCGTTTTGTCAAACGGGGCCTTAACTACCAAAAACCTATTTGTAAATTAATTGTTGGCCAAACAAGCCTTATGGCTTTTAAAATTCAAAAATATTAAACCGATAATTAAATGACAAATATTGAATGTTAATTAGTATACATATTATGTTGGGTTTGTACGAAATCGTGATGCAATCAAATTGCAAAAATTAGCGGAAGCATGGTATATCAGAGTTTAAAAAATTTCTACAAAACCATTACCCGGATCATCCTTTATGCAAATTATTAATTTAAAACGATAAATAAGAAGTTATGGAATCATACCCTTGTAGAACGAAGCTTCCACAGGTACTAGTTCAACTCCTTGTTCTTCGTGATCTCCTTGAATTTCCGGGTTAGATTTCTTCCTTTGATCAACGTTAGCCACCCAAGTGTTTGGCCTCTAGAGGTGATCCACCAAGGAAGATGAATTATCAAGAAGGAGGGTGTTTGGCTTAATCTTAGTTTTCTATCCTCTATAGAAAAGGAGTACTCTCCAACAATTGGAATTGCATCAATCTAATATCTATTATAAGACTTCTCTTATATAGACATTGGTCAACCCTTCTAATCCTATTAGACATGGGATTTCTTTTAATTAATTAAACTCCTTTAATTAATTTAGGCTTCCCACCACATGGGAATAATTAATTAAATTCATTTAATTAATTTGTCTCCTAATCTTATTAGGAATAAATGAGAGTACTAAATATTAAATTAATTACTAAACTCCTTTAGAAATTAAAATAATAATAATTGTAATAATATTAATAAGACTCCTCTTATTAATTTATATTTAATATTTCCAAAATATTAAATAATAAACATTAAGCTATTTAATTTATTCTATCACCATAGATTAAATTAATTATACTTAATGCATTATTACGATTATGCCATTACCTTCTTAAATAATTATTCTTCCTTTTATGGTGTGACCCTTTAGGTTCTCCATATTAAACCGGTTGTGAATAAATCAATTAAAACAATTTTAATCTTATTTAAATAAATAAATTAAACTAATAATTTATTTAAATAAATAATATTTATTCTACAATAGGGATAAGCCTCCCTAGCGATCAACGACTTTCCAGATAATATAGATTTCAACATTAATCAAAAAGAACCTGTGAGTAAATAGTTACCGTACAATTCAATCCTTCCACCATACAATGTCCCAATTAAATATAAGACATGGATTTACTGTCAAGTCTTATTTTATTTAATTATATGTATTTCGATTAGAAAATGCACAACTCCAAATAATGCAAATTAAAAACTCCTTTCTAATTTCATTTCACCTTGGCCAAGGATTCCTGGGTTGTCATTTTAACGAATCACATGGGACATATCTCCTCTTTTACTAGAGGTGGTAGATTCTTTATTGATCATTCATTATCTCCATATGTAACTCATTATACCCAAGCATACCCTATATATGCCTTAAAAGGTCTTAAGGAATAAGTCAAAGTATAATTTGTTACATACAAGATACTATGATGATCTCAAGTCTAAGGATCACTTGTACTACTATCACATTAGGAATTCCTATTGACATGCGAGTAAAACTCCATTAGGTATTCCATAGCGAATCACGTTCAGTGAACTTATTCTCCAATAAGCACCTACATACTTGCTTTAGTGTCTCCACACAAATGATCATGAGATCAATCATCCTCATCCAATGAGCAAGCAACATATGTACCAATCTATCCGGATTTACTAATCCCCTTTTTAGTAATCCCACGATTGGGAACTATTTTAGTTTTAGAGCTTTCTAAGAATTTAGATCTCATTAGCATGATCATCATCATGATTCTAAAAGCATTGCTTAAAACTATAGGTTATTTACATATTATAAAAACAGCACCATGTAGATAATTAAATGCCTTTAATAAATGAATATTTTATTAATAAATAAATAAGATTGTTTATAAAGTACGTGCTTTATCATCATACATGATTGGCTTGTATGCACACTACTATCAATCTCCCACTTGCACTAAAGCCAATCGCCATGGTATCTCATACCCATCTTCTCTAAGTGACGATCAAACTGCTGTTGTGTTAAAGCTTTAGTTAATGGATCTGCAATGTTGTCTTGAGAGTCTACACTCTCCTCTTTCAATGATTTGTTTAATCAAAGTGCCGCAACACATGTTTAGATTCAAGATGAGACTTAGGAACTATTCCTAGTTCTGTAATGAACTTTTCATCTAAAACATCAACTTGCAGCTTCACTTACAGTTATATACTCTGCCTCTGTCACTGAATCAGCAACTGTTTGCTGCTTGGAACTCTTCCAACTCACTACGCCTCCATTCAAGGTAAAAAACATACCCCGAAACAGATTTACTGTCATCTTGGTCCGTTTGAAAACTTGAGTCTGTGAAGCCCTCGAGTTTTAATTCAGACCCACCGTAGACAAGAAAAATATCTTTAGTCCTTCTCAAGTACTTTAGGATATTCTTCACTGCCTTCCAGTGCTCTTCTCCAGGATTCGACTTGTATCTGCTCGTTACACTAAGTGCATGAGCAACATCCGGTCTAGTACATATCATACCGTACATGATAGATCCTATTGCAGAAGCATAAGGGATCTTACTCATACGGTCTCTCTCCTCAGGTGTCTTTGGGGCCTGTTTCTTGGAGAGATGTATTCCATGGCTCATCAGCATGAGACCTCTTTTGGAATCTTCCATGCTAAATCTCTTTAGCATTGCATCAATGTACGTTCCTTGGGATAAACCAAGCATCCTTTTAGATCTATCTCTATAGATCTTTATCCCCAAAATATAGGATGCTTCTCCCAAGTCCTTCATGGAGAAGTGTTTAGATAACCAGATTTTAATTGATTGTAGCATAGGAATGTCATTCCCTATCAGTAATATATCATCAACATATAATACAAGGAATGAAATTACGCTCCCACTAACCTTCTTGTACATACATGGTTCATCGTCATTTTTGATAAAATCAAACTCTTTGATTGTCTCATCAAAACGAATGTTCCATCTACGAGAAGCTTGCTTCAATCCATAAATGGATCGTTGCAGCTTACAGACTTGATTTATTCCAACCTTTGAAACAAATCCCTCTGGCTGTGTCATATACACATCCTCCTCAAGTTTTCCATTGAGGAAGGCCGTTTTCACGTCCATCTGCCAGATCTCATAGTCGTTATAAGCTGCAATTGCAAGCAAAATCCGAATGGACTTGAGCATAGCTACTGGTGAAAAGGTTTCATCATAATCAACTCCTTGTCTTTGTTTGAAACCTTTTGCAACCAGTCGGGCCTTATAGGTCTCCACCTTGCCGTCCGCTCCAGTCTTTCTTTTAAAGACCCATTTACACCCAATAGGCTTAATGCATTCAGGTGGTGAAACCAAAGTCCATACTTTGTTTTCATACATGGAGTCCATTTCGGATTTCATGGCTTCAAGCCATTTCCCTGAGTCTTTATTACTCATGGCCTGTTCGTAATTCAATGGATCATCATCATTCATGATGTGTACCTCATCGTCATCCTCTATAACGAATCCATACCTCTCAGGTATCTTCGGTACTCTCCAAGATTTACGAACAGGGTGTGGTATAGTAGGTTCTTCTACTTGGTCAGGTACCTGACTTTGATCCGTGGTAATTTGTGGTTCTTGAACTTCTTCAAGATATATCTTACTCCAACTGACCCCTTCATGGATAAACGCCTTTTCCAAGAAGGCAGCATGTTTCGCAAAAAACACCTTTTGATCAGTTAGATGATAGAAATAATACCCTACAGTTTCTTTAGGGTATCCCACAAATCTACACTTTTTGGATTTAGTCTGTAGCTTATCATGTTCAAACTTTTTGACATAAGCTGGACAACCCCAAGTCTTAGCATGCTTAAGATTTGGTTTCCTCCCCTTCCACATCTCATATGGAGTCTTTGGGGCGGATTTGGTAGGTACCTTGTTAAGTAGGTATGCAGCCGTTTCTAGGGCATATCCCCAGAAGGAAATTGGAAGGTCGGTAAAACTCATCATGGATCGAACCATGTCTAACAGTGTTCGATTTCTCCTTTCAGATACTCCATTTAACTGTGGTGTTACCTGGAGGAGTCCATTGTGAGATTATACCATTTTCTTTGAGACAATTGAGAAACTCACCGCTTAAGTATTCTCCGCCTCGATCTGATCGAAGTATCTTTATACTCTTGCCCGTTTGTTTCTCTACTTCACTTCTGAACTCTTTGAACTTTTCAAATGATTCTGATTTGTATTTCATTAAATACACATATCCAAATCTTGAGTGATCATCAGTGAAAGTAATAAAATAAGAATACCCACCCCGTGCACTTGTTGTCATAGGCCCACAAACGTCTGTGTGAATCAATGTCAACAACTCTGTAACTCTTTCTCCTCTTCCACTAAAAGGAGATTTAGTCATTTTACCCATGAGACAAGATTCACAAGTTGGATATGATTCATAATCGGATAGCTCGAGGAGCCCATCTTTATGCAACTTGGATAATCTTGTTTCATTGATATGACCGAGTCTACAGTGCCACATGTAGGTATAATTAATATCATCTCTTTTCCTTTTCTTAGTTTGTTCAATTTGAAATATATTTTCTTGTAAGTCAAGTGTATAAAGTCCATTTCGCAAATTTCCAATACCATATAAAACATCGTCTTTATAAATAGAACAACTATTGTTCTTTATAACAACGTTAAATCCTTCCATATCCAATACAGAAATTGAAATAATGTTTTTAATAGTATTCGGAACATAATAACAATTATTAAGATAAATGGACTTGCCCGAAGGCATTGCTAAATAATAAGTTCCTACAGCTAATGCAGCAACCTTTGCTCCATTCCTACTCGTAGGATCACCTCATCATTGTTCAGCTTTCTACTTCTGACCAGTCCCTTCACATTATTACATATGTGAGAACCACAGCCGGTATCCAATACCCAAGTAGAATTTTGACTTTCTGAAAAATTAATTTCAATCATGAACAAACCTTGATTGGAAGTCGAAGCTTCTCCAAGCTTCTTGTCTGCCAGAAACTTCTTGCAGTTTTTCTTCCAATGACCCGGCTCGTTGCAATGGAAGCACATTCCTTTGCTAGCTGGATCAGATTTCTTTTGTTCCTTTATGTTCACCTTGCCCTTGGTCATCCGAGATCGGAAGAGCTCCTTAGATATCTCATATCTAGCAGTCCTACTCTGTTCACCATACAACTCCTTGAGGTGAAGCAGCATAGCAGGAGCATCCATTTTTTCGTGCTGACGCTGAAGCTCGTTATTCATGGATGCGAGCATGATGCATTGAGCCACAGATGCATCATCTTGCCACTTATTGAAAGTGACAATCTCTTCCTCAGAGGCTGTTTCTGAAACAAATTCAGGGACAGTTGAATTTAGGACATAAGAAATCTTTTCAGCAGTGAGAACAATTCTCAGATTTCTTAGCCAGTCCTCATAATTCGGCCCGGTAAGCTTGTTTGCATCAAGTATGCTTCGTAGTGAGATTAGTGATTTAGACATTTTTAAAATTCTGCATATGAAAAATAACATTTTAGCAAACATTCATTTTATTAATTTTGCATACCAAAATAAATTTAGGTCTTTATTTTAAATTGGTATCTCCCACTATTTTCATCAAACTATATTACCCTCACTTATATAGTTCGGCAACATCTAATTAAAGATTTGCTAGTGAGAATAAGGATCCCATTTCAAATGTATATAACCTTGTGGATAGCACAACAAGCGATATACAAATAAATAGGTAGACAACTCTTGTCAATTACAACACTATATAACTCCTTTTATTTTGCCTCTTAAATCATAATGGTCAAGTGTGTGCACATCCGAACTAAAATGATTTAAGTTAAGTCCAGCCTAGCACTTCCATAAATTCAAAAAAGAAAAATGTTCGTCCTTGTGGATAGCACAACAAGACTAGATCGTTCAATTTTCTTGATAAGCATCAAATGTGATTAATTAACATCTTAAATACGCAATACTCGCCTTGTGGATAGCACAACAAGCTCATATTAAATATTTAATACTCTATTAATTTATCATGCTAGAAGGCGACGTTCGATATTCCAAATATCATTGAACGCTTCAGACTTAATATTATTTCTTTGAGGGGTTTGTTATTATTTGTCTCATCTTGTTTAGCGCGCATGCACATATATATATAAAATACGCGTCATTTTATTAAACATGCGAAGCATGTTTGCATAAAATATAATATATATAATATTTAGCATGCAATATAGAATACTATATTCTACCCGGATTGATTATGGACTTTTATTCTAGTTTGGTTCACTAGAGCCACCAAGTGAACCAAAAGGTCAAACCTAGGAGTGCAAGAATTTAAATTTAAATATAACTATTACATTTAAATCCGGGCTCCATACAAACGGGTCTTCACGCGCTCCTTGCTCCTTGGTCTCCAATTTCTTCAAGATAATTCTAACTATTCTTATTACATTAAACTATTTAATTTAAATAGAAACCCTGATCAACAGTCAAGGGGAAGTACATAGGAAGGAGATAGAATTTTACATCAAGAAAAAAAAATTAGAGAAGACGAGGTACGCAGACCCCATTTAATAAAACCCATTCATTCAAGCATTCAACTAAAATAAAATCCAATCACATTGGTCAAATAGTCCATAATCAATCCCCATTTATTTTCATACATATCACCATATATATCAATAAATAAATATTCATCTCATGAATTAAAACATTCCATATATATATGAGTATCATTTAATGGGCAATTTTAAATTGCATGAAATCCAATTTCAAGATTAAAATAAACTCTTTATTTTAATTATAAAATTATTTAGAATATAATATATAAATATATCATATTTATTTTTTAAAAAGAAGTCACCTTCTTTTATTAAAAGAGTCCTGCAGGTTTATTAAAAAAGTCATTTCCTGATGGGTCACCTTCTTTTTGGAGTAAGAAAGAGAAAACACCTTTTCTTTGCAGAATTCAAGATTAGCACCAAAAAAAAAAATTGTGATTCGTCCCAAAAAAAGTCTTTTTTTTTTTCTTAAAAAATATAATTTTATACAATAAAATTATGCCCAATAAATTATTTTAAATACATACCCATATGTATATGAAATCAAAAATAAATTAATAATTGCATAAAGATTTGGCTCTGATGCCACTGTTGGGTTTGTACGAAATCGTGACGCAATCAAATTGCAAAAATTAGCGGAAGCATGGTATATCAGAGTTTAAAAAATTTCTACAAAACCATTACCCGGATCATCCTTTATGCAAATTATTAATTTAAAACGATAAATAAGAAGTTATGGAATCATACCCTTGTAGAACGAAGCTTCCACAGGTACTAGTTCAACTCCTTGTTCTTCGTGATCTCCTTGAATTTCCGGGTTAGATTTCTTCCTTTGATCAACGTTAGCCACCCAAGTGTTTGGCCTCTAGAGGTGATCCACCAAGGAAGATGAATTATCAAGAAGGAGGGTGTTTGGCTTAACCTTAGTTTTCTATCCTCTATAGAAAAGGAGTACTCTCCAACAATTGGAATTGCATCAATCTAATATCTATTATAAGACTTCTCTTATATAGACATTGGTCAACCCTTCTAATCCTATTAGACATGGGATTTCTTTTAATTAATTAAACTCCTTTAATTAATTTAGGCTTCCCACCACATGGGAATAATTAATTAAATTCATTTAATTAATTTGTCTCCTAATCTTATTAGGAATAAATGAGAGTACTAAATATTAAATTAATTACTAAACTCCTTTAGAAATTAAAATAATAATAATTGTAATAATATTAATAAGACTCCTCTTATTAATTTATATTTAATATTTCCAAAATATTAAATAATAAACATTAAGCTATTTAATTTATTCTATCACCATAGATTAAATTAATTATACTTAATGCATTATTACGATTATGCCATTACCTTCTTAAATAATTATTCTTCCTTTTATGGTGTGACCCTTTAGGTTCTCCATATTAAACCGGTTGTGAATAAATCAATTAAAACAATTTTAATCTTATTTAAATAAATAAATTAAACTAATAATTTATTTAAATAAATAATATTTATTCTACAATAGGGATAAGCCTCCCTAGCGATCAACGACTTTCCAGATAATATAGATTTCAACATTAATCAAAAAGAACCTGTGAGTAAATAGTTACCGTACAATTCAATCCTTCCACCATACAATGTCCCAATTAAATATAAGACATGGATTTACTGTCAAGTCTTATTTTATTTAATTATATGTATTTCGATTAGAAAATGCACAACTCCAAATAATGCAAATTAAAAACTCCTTTCTAATTTCATTTCACCTTGGCCAAGGATTCCTGGGTTGTCATTTAACGAATCACATGGGACATATCTCCTCTTTTACTAGAGGTGGTAAATTCTTTATTGATCATTCATTATCTCCATATGTAACTCATTATACCCAAGCATACCCTATATATGCCTTAAAAGGTCTTAAGGAATAAGTCAAAGTATAATTTGTTACATACAAGATACTATGATGATCTCAAGTCCAAGGATCACTTGTACTACTATCACATTAGGAATTCCTATTGACATGCGAGTAAAACTCCATTAGGTATTCCATAGCGAATCACGTTCAGTGAACTTATTCTCCAATAAGCACCTACATACTTGCTTTAGTGTCTCCACACAAATGATCATGAGATCAATCATCCTCATCCAATGAGCAAGCAACATATGTACCAATCTATCCGGATTTACTAATCCCCTTTTTAGTAATCCCACGATTGGGAACTATTTTAGTTTTAGAGCTTTCTAAGAATTTAGATCTCATTAGCATGATCATCATCATGATTCTAAAAGCATTGCTTAAAACTATGGGTTATTTACATATTATAAAAACAGCACCATGTAGATAATTAAATGCCTTTAATAAATGAATATTTTATTAATAAATAAATAAGATTGTTTACAAAGTACGTGCTTTATCATCATACATGATTGGCTTGTATGCACACTACTATCATATTAAGTATTATAACCGTTATAATATATGTATATTACGTTACTCTATTCCACGTTAAAAATATATCAGTGTTAGAAGAAGAAAATTACAGAGAAGAGAGTGAGAGGAGAAGAGAAGAAATTATGTGTGAGTTGTTGGGAAGTCAAGAAGGAATCATCTCCATCTCCTCTTTGATTTGCAAACAAAGGGTATAACTTCTAAATTCATAGTTTTAAAATTTTGTTCAATTATTCTTCATGTTTTGGTTTCTCTGTGAATATGAAATTTTATAAAAGTGATGTAAACATGATTACATATGTATATTGCATTCAAAAGTTCTTTATAATTGATTGATTGCTATAAACGATTTTTAGAAATCAAATTATTGCAAAAATAAGTTTTAAGTGAAGAAATTGAGTTCTTATGAAGTTTATATGTTTTGGTGGATTTTAGAATTTATGATTTAGTTATGTATTAATATGCAAATTTGAAGTTGTCTATGATACTATCTTCAATAACGAAAACAATGCATGTATTATGAATTGAATTAATGGAGAATTGAATCCATGATGAATTATTTAGTTAAATGTATGAGTTTTATGAAAATAACAAAAAATTGGATTTTTAAAACCTTTGATTTTGTTGCTTAGATGGTTTTTATGGATATAAGCATATTATAAGTGTGTATTGTTGCATATTTGTACTTCATATTGTCTGGGTAGTTTTTGAATTGTTTCTTTTTGGAGTTTTGGGGAAGAACAATGAGCAGAGAGCAGTCTACAATGTTTTTGTCCGCGTTCTGGCGCAGCTGCGCCGGTAACAAAGGCAGGAACAGCGCAGCTGCATCTGCTGAACTTTCTGAACTCGAGCACCAGCTCAGCTGCGCCGGTGCCAACGCTTATGGGAGCGCAGCTGCGCCAGACCTTGAACAAAGGCAGTTTTCTTTATTTGTTTGTTCAATTTTTAAAACCCGATTTAATTTGGTTTAATGTTAATGGTTATGTGTTAGACATGTAACAAGTTACTATAACATATTCTTAATATGTACTTGACGATTTCAAAATTTAAAAGTAAGTAAGTTGTGAAAACCTTAAGTGATTATTTGATTTATTATAATCAAGTAATTGTTTAATTAAAATTATAATTTGTTTAATTATAATAACAAAATGTAATTTGAGTTATTTTAATCAAAGTAAATGTTTAATTTAAATTATAATTTATTTAATTATAATTTAAATAACATAAAATGTAATTATGATTTGATTAATTATAATTAAAGTGAATGTTTAATTATAATTTAATTAATTATGTGAACATGTGATGTAATTAATTATGTGATATTTAATTATTAATTATTAATAATTAAAGAGGAATGAGTTAACCTAGATTGGGTTAACGAGATATGTGAATTAGTTATGTGATAACTAATTTAGATTATTATGATTAAATCTATATGTGTAAGAATTGTTAAGGAACGTGGTTTGTAATAGTAGCTTGCACTTGAGGCAAGTTTTCTAAACTCAAACTTGTTATTTTTATACAAGTGTTTTAAATTCAAATATTTATTGAGATTGTCCTTTTATTTTTGTAATGGACAAGTACTTATTTAAAGTTCATGATTTAATTAAAGTGACCTTGACTTAATTGTTCAAGTAAGGTCTATCTTATCTTTCATATGCTTTAAGTTTAAACTCTAAAGCATAAGTTATTTCATAATTCGTTATTATTGAATTATTCTTGATTATTATGAGTCGATTCAACTACTCCTTATTTGATGGTAGTTGGAACTCTAAATTTTCTTTTAGCTATCCAAACCAAACTTTCTTTGGTGCGGACTTGAATCAAATACTGAGATGAACAACCCTATTTATTAGGGGAGGTTACTATGCGAAAGCGTTAAATGTTTGTGCACAATACATGGTACGAAGGGCTGATCCCCTTAAGTACGAGTTAAGAGTCCAAAGTCTACATGACTGTTAAATATTTTAAATATAAATGTTTATAACCTAGGATAGAAGTTCAAGGTCTTATGACTCTCAGATGAATTCTATATTTGAATTATAAATGTTGATGAAAGAATTATTGTTCAATTCTTTAAAGAAAAGTTATTCAAATCTATTGAAACTATTCAGTTATGGTATATTGTTGATATTCCTAGTGGGCTTTTGTTTGCTCACTCTTGCAATTTAAATAACCATTGCAGCTAAAGTTGAAAGTGTTGACGCTCCGTCAACTAGTAAGGGCAAAGGCAAGCTGAACAAGTGAAAACTTGTTTTAATTATTAATTATGAATTGTAATAAGACTGGGTTACTTTAAGTTATATTTTTATTTTCCGCATTTGATGTTGAAGTTAAGGTTAGGTTAAACCTGGGATATTTTTGGACAAAGTTGCAATCCTTTTTACAATGAAGATTTATAATTGCAAGGTTGTAATTTATTTTACACTACTTATTATTGGGTAGATGTATGTTTTATTTAGAAAATGAACGCCAAATTGTGTGGAAATGAAGTACCCGGATTTGGGAGTGTCACAGGTTGGTATCAGAGCTTTAGGTTATGAACCTTAGGTGGAGAAAAAACCTTAGGTAGTAACCTTATAGTATGATCAAAAAGATAGTAGTGATAGGTAAAGATAATAAATTACCTTATGTGCTATATGTTTACGTTTTAATATTCAAAGAGTGTCGACCGATATCACTTAATAATTAAACTCTAAAATTCTTTTGTCAGGATGACGAACGTTAAAGAATCCAGTTAGGCTAGGGTGAAGTTACCTCGGTGCCTAGAGAAGAGGAGCCCCGAGACATCCATGTTGTCTGGGAGCAGTTGGTTCAGAGAGAGCCATCTCCATTGATCACCGCAGCTGGTCAGGAGTATGTGCTGACATCTGACCAAGATGATGAGGACGAAGATGAGTCAGAAGAGGAAGAAGAGGAGGAAGAGGATCCCGAGGAGAAATTCTCACCTCACTCTATTAGTGCTGAGATGTACGAGGCGATCTACGACTGTAACGTGGAGCTTCAGGAACTGGTGGACGAGAGTCGGACTACCATACAACAGAGAGACAAAACAATCGAAGAGCTGGATAGTGAGTTAGGAAACGCAAAGTGGGATCTAGTCCACACAGAGAGTGACATAGATGATGCACGGGCTGAACTAGCGAAGCTGAAGCACGACATCCAAGAGGAGTCAACAAATTGGGCCAGAGCAGAGGAGACAAGCTTGAGGGCTATTCAACGAGCCGATCGAGCTGAAGACGAGGCTCAGGCAAAGAGGGCCAAGCTAAGAGAGACAGAATAAGCTTTCCATACGGCTATAGACAGGGCCCAGGATCGTGTCTTCTATTACCCAGCTCAGTTCTGAGGTTTACCATGGTACGTGGTGGACCGAAGGACGGTGTTTCAAGTAATGGAGGAAGAACACAGAGAGGCTGTGCGACGTCTTAACATGCCTAGGCAGTAGAACTTTTAAACTATGTGTTTCTTTATGTTATTAATAATGTAAATCCCATAATTTGAGAAAATAATGGGATGAGATGGTAATGTAATCCTGTAACTTTTCCAGTTCAAGAAAGATGATGTGAATAGCAGAAATGCTATCTATTCTATGTTTTGAAAACTATGAATGAATGAATAAAGAAGTTTATTAACGTGCTATATGTTCAGATGCGAATGGAATTATTTAAATATTTTAGATTTAACTTAAATATTTAAGAAGTGAGTAAAGGATCTAATAAGAGTATTTCTTAACAGAAAATGCCTCTTAGAAAAAGACCTACACGACAAAACCCCAAGGGTTCGACGAACAACAACAACAATAACGATGGGCCGAATCCCAATTCGGTTCAACAGTTGGTGAATCTACTGGCAGGAGCAATTGCGAATCAATCGCAAGTGCAATGTACGACGTTTAAGGTGTTTAAGGCAGTAGGACCGCCAGAGTTTCAGGGATCGATAAACTCGATAGATGCCCAGACGTGGGTAATGGAGATGGAGAAGGTATTCGACGTGGGTAGGGTTAGAGAAGATCAGAAGACGGTGTTCGAAACTTTCATGTTGAAGTCAAATGGTAGCTTCTGGTGGCAAGCCAACAAGACCAGAGAAGGGGAAAGAATGATACCATGGGAACGTTTCAAAGAGATGTTCTTTGAAATGTACTTCCCCGTTAGCTCGCAGGACCAGATGGAGGTCCAATTTCTAGATCTTAAGTAGGGAGGGATGACGGTGTCGAAGTACGCCGCAAAATTTAACAAGCTGGCCAGGTTCGCTACCTACCAGGTCAGTACCAACGCAAGGAAGGCGAGGAGATTTGGGCGGGGACTGAAGCCCTGGCTCTACATCAAGGTCTCCATGTTCCAGTTGAATACGTTTGCAGCTGTGCTGGAAAAGGCCATTCTCGCTGAAGGAGGGAGCGACGTCGTGACCAAGTTCAATCAAGATAAGAAGAAGAAGAACGAGACAGAAACCAAGGTTGGTGGTAGCGGGGCTATCAACCAGAAAAGGAAATGGAACGACAACACCTCTGTTGGGAGTCAGCAGGGAAGCCAACAAAAGAGGAAGATTAAAGTATGTGATACATGCGGGAAGAATCACACTGGAGTGTGCTTAAGGGGGAAGCGGGTGTGCTTCAAATGTGGTCTGGAAGGCCACATTGCGCCGAATTGCCCGAACCCAAAAAAGGGAGCTTGCTACACATGTGGATCCAAGGATCACATGGCCCAAAGTTGACCTAAGAAACCAGCTAGAGGGTTGGCAGGGAGCAAGGGAAATGGGAGCGGCATCACTTTGGCTATCGCAGCACCACTACAGGCCGTTCGACCCACTGCCCGAACAGTCAACATGACAGTGCAGGATGCTGTGCAGTCAAAGGATGCGGTGTCAGGTATTATTCCAATCAATAGTATAAATGCATATGTATTATTTGATTCGGATGCTACTTGTTCATTCATATCTGATGAATTTGCTAAGACCCTAGACTTACCTAAAGAGGAATTAGTTTACCACTTGAACATAGAGATTGTGAATAAGAAAGTTATTCCTGTTAGGTTTGTTTACAAGAACTATAGATTGGACATTAAGGGTCAGGAATTAAGGGCAGATTTGATTCCTATAAAACTTGGGGAATTCGATGTAATACTGGGTATGGATTGGTTATTCAACCATGGGGCGGTAATCGATTGTCAGAAGAAGTCGGTAAACCTTACGACTCCGTCGAAGTTAGTGCTCTATGGTAGCAAATCGCCCAGACAAGCGAGTTGTCTGACGATTATGCAAGCCAAGAAACTTTTGACTCAAGGCTCCATAGGGTATCTAGCCTACACAGTAGATACTCATAAAAAGAGCCCGAAGATAGAAGAGATATCAGTGGTTAGGGAGTTTGTAGACGTATTTTCGAACGATTTGCCAGGACTTCCGCCAGATAGAGAGATAGAGTTCGTGATTGACTTTGCGCTAGGAACCGCTCTGATTTTGAAAGCTTCGTACCGAATAGCTCCAGTCGAGATGAAGGAACTGATGGTTCAACTACAAGAATTACTGGACAAGAAATATATTCAGCCGAGCATTTCACTGTAGGGAGCGCCAGTATTATTCGTGAAAAAAAAGGACGGATCGATGCGGCTATGCATTGATTATAGGGAGTTGAACAAAGTTACGATCAAGAATAGGTATCCTTTACCTAGGATCGATGACTTGTTCGATCAACTGAAGGGTTCTAGATACTTTTTAAAAATCAATTTGAGAAGTGGGTATCATTAGTTGAAGGTGAGGAGAGAAGATATACCGAAGACAACTTTTAGAACTCAGTATGGACATTACGAGTTCTTGGTGATGTCATTTGGTCTAACGAATGCCCCAGCTGCACTTATGGACTTAATGCATAGGGTGTTTAAGCCATTCCTAGACAAATTCATAGTAGTGTTCATAGATGATATCCTAGTTTATTCCAAAATCGAGGAGGAACACACCGAACATTTAAGGCTGACTTTAGAATCACTGAGACGAGAAAAGTTTTATGCGAAATTCTCAAAATACGAATTCTGGTTGGAACGTGTGCAATTTCTTGGCCACGTGATCGACAAGGACGGGATTTTGGTAGATCCGTCGAAGGTTGAGGCCGTGATGAATTGGGATCAGCCGAAGACACCGTCTGAAGTGAGGAGTTTCTTGGGATTGGCAGGTTATTATCGAAGATTTATTCAAGACTTTTCCAAGATCGCAACTCCATTGACGAATTTGACTCGTAAGACAGTGAAATTTGTTTGGACGAAAAAGTGTAAGGAGAGTTTTCAGGAATTGAAGAAGAGGTTGAGTACTGCGCCTGTGTTGTCCTTACTAGATAGTACAGGAAATTTCGTGGTATATAGTGACGCCTCACATAAGGGATTAGGCTGCGTGCTGATGCAGAGTGGCAAGGTTATTGCCTATGCATCACGTCAGCTGAAGGATTACGAAAAAAGGTATCCGACCCATCATTTAGAATTGGTGGTAGTAGTGTTTGCTCTGAAGATTTGGAGACACTACCTATATGGAGAAAAGTGTGAGATATACACAGATCACAAGAGTCTGAAGTACATCTTTACACAAAAGGATTTGAACATGCGCCAGAGAAGATGGTTGGAACTGATTAAGGACAACGACTGCAAGATACTTTACCATCCGGGTAAAGCTAACGTCGTCGCCGACGCCTTGAGCAGAAAAGGTCGGGAGAATCTAAATATATTAACTGATCAGGACCAGTTAATAGAAGAGATGGCTAAGTTGGAACTAGAAGTGAAGTATCCGAAGGAATCAGATTAGAAGTTGTTTCAATTAACTACTAGTTCTACTCTGGTAGACAAAGTGAAAGAAGCACAACTTCACGATGAAGAATGCGAGAAGATCTGGAAGAGAAAAGCTGATGGTGAAGAGTTCAAGTTCAAGATCGATAACGAAGGACTGTTACAATTTGAAGAAAGAATCTGGGTACTGCCAGTACCAGAAGTCAAAGAGGAGATTTTGAGTGAATCTCACAGTTCAAGATATTTAATTCACCCTGGGAGAATGAAGATGTACCAAGATCTTAGGCATCAATTTTGGTGGCTGAACATGAAGAGGGACGTTGCTGAATGCGTTGCGAAATGCTTAACATGCCAGAAAGTCAAAGCAGAACACCAGAGATCCAGTGGATTTCTACAACCGTTGGAGATTCCAGAATGGAAGTGGGAGCACATCACAATGGATTTTGTGGTTGGCCTTTCAGCAACTCAGAAGGGTTTCGACGCGATATGGGAAATAGTGGATCGACTGACGAAGTCGGCACATTTCCTACCGATCAAGATTAAGTTCAACTTAGATAAGTTAGCAAAGCTGTACGTGAAAGAAATTATATCTTGACACGGTGTTCCAGTGTCAATTCTGTTCGACAGAGATCCGCGTTTCACGTCAAATTTCTGGAAGCATTTACAAGTGTGTCTGGGAACGCAATTGCGAACGAGTATGGCGTACCATCCTCAGACTGATGGCCAGAGCGAGATAACGATTCAGACACTAGAGGACATGCTGAGAGCTTGCGTTATGGACTTCAAAGGAAGCTGGAATGATCATCTACTGTTGGTGGAGTTTGCCTATAACAATAGTTACCACGCAAGCATCGGTATGCCGCCTTACGAAGCATTGTACGGTAGGAGATGCAGAACCTCATTATGCTGGGATTAAATTGGTGAACGTCAACTGTTGGGACCGAAACTGGTAAAACAAACCTCCAAAATTGTGAAGCTGATCAGAATAAGATTGGTTGCTGCTCAAGACAGACAGCAGAAGTATGCCGATCAACATTGACAGAACCGAGAATTCTTACTAGGAAGCTTCGTTTTCCTTAAAGTATCTCCATGGAAGGGAAAGATTCGATTTGGCAAGAAGGGGAAGCTGAGTCCCCTATTTATCGGACCTTTTGAGATACTGCGAAAGGTGGGCAAAGTGGCTTACGAGGTTGCTTTACCTCCGGAGCTAGATAATATACAAAATATATTCCATATTTTTGTGTTACGACCATACAAACACGACTACAAGCATGTAATAGAATACGAGCCTTTACAATTTGATAAAGACTTAACTTATGAAGAAGTGCATGTTCAAATAGTTGATAGAAAAGAACAAGTACTTAGAAATAAAGTGATACCTTCTGTTAAGATAATCTGGAGGAACCACAGTGCTGAAGAAGCCACGTGGAAACTCGAAGATGTAATAAAAAAGACGTATCCCCAATTATTTGCTTAGTTATTTGTGTAAATTCTTGTACACCGATTTTGGGAACAGAATCTTTTTAAGGCGGAAAAATGTAACAGATGAGATTTTTTTTTTTTGTGATTTTGACGGCAGAATCCTTTTAAAGATGGAAGATTATAACGAATGAGAATTTTATATATCGATATTAAATATTTATTGAATTAAATAAATATTTGATTTGATTTATTTATTGAGTTAAATAAATAAATTATGTGATTGTTGTGGAATAATTTAATTAAGTGTAATATATTAATTAAATGGATATTTAATATTTAATTTAATTGATGTACATTGATTTTATGGTATAGTCTAATTTAATTGAGATAATTAAATTAGATGAAGTTTGTGGGATAATTATTACATGAAATTATAATTAATGAGTAATTATAATCGGTATGTGGCATTTTTCTTTATGTGGTTAGTTGATGTTAGCTTTTAATTAATTAAATTAGAATGTTAAAGAATTAATTAATTAGAGTGTAACATTAAAAATATGTATTAAAGGATTTATTAAAAATAATTAAAAAGAGTTTTTAAAACTGTTTTGCCAAACAAGGCCATTGCACCTGTTTTAAATCCGTTTTGCCAAACAGGGCCTTAACTACCAAAAACCTATTTATAAATTAGCTGTTGGCCAAACAAGCCTTATGACTTTTAAAATTCAAAAATATTAAACCGATAATTAAATGACAAATATTGAATGTTAATTAGTATACGTATTAAGTATTATAACAGTTATAATATATGTATATTACGTTAGCCTATTCTACGTTAAAAATATATCAGTGTTAGAAGAAGAAAATTACAGAGAAGGGAGTGAGAGGAGAAGAGAAGAAATTATGTGTGAGTTGTTGGGAAGTCAAGAAGGAATCATCTCCATCTCCTGTTCGATTTGCAAACAAAGGGTATAACTTCTAAATTCATAGTTTTAAAATTTTGTTCAATTGTTCTTCATGTTTTGGGTTCTCTATGAATATGAAATTTCATTAAAGTGATGTAAACATGATTACATATGTATAATGCATTCATAAGTTATTTATAATTGATTGAATGTTATAAACGATTTTCAGAAATCAAATTATTGTAAAAATAAGTTTTCAGTGAAGAAATTGAGTTCTTATGAAGTTTATATGTTTTGGTGGATTTTAGAATTTATGATTTAGTTATGTATTAATATGCAAATTTGAAGTTGTCTATGATACTATTTTCAATAACGAAAACAATGCATGCATTATGGATTGAATTGATGGAATCCATGATGAATTATTTAGTTAAATGTATGAGTTTTATAAAAATAGCAAAAAAATAGATTTTTAAAACCTTTGATTTTGTTGCTTAGATGGTTTTTATGGATATAGCATATTATAAGTGTGTGCTGTTGCATATATGTACTTCATATTATATGTACAAGTTGCTATAACATATTCTTAATATGTACTTGACGATTTCAAAATTTAAAAGTAAGTAAGTTGTGAAAACTTTAAGTGATTATTTGATTTATTATAATCAAGTAATTGTTTAATTGAAATTATAATTTTTTTAATTATAATAACAAAATGTAATTCGAGTTATTTTAATCAAAGTAAATGTTTAATTTAAATTATAATTTATTTAATTATAATTTAAATAACATAAAATGTAATTATGATTTGATTAATTATAATTAAAGTGAATGTTTAATTATAATTTATTTAATTATAATTTAATTAATTATGTGAACATGTGATGTAATTAATTATGTGATAATTAATTATTAATTATTAATAATTAAAGAGGAATGAGTTAACCTAGATTGGGTTAACGAGATATGTGAATTAGTTATGTGATAACTAATTTAGATTATTATGATTAAATATATATGTGTAGGAATTGTTAAGGAACGTGGTTTGTAATAGTAGCTTGCGGTTGAGACAAATTTTCTAAACTCAAACTTGTTATTGTTATACAAGTGTTTTAAATTCAAATATTTATTGAGATTGTCCTTTTATTTCTGCAATGGACAAATACTTATTTAAAGTTCATGATTTAATTAAAGTGACATTGACTTAATTGTTCAAGTAAGGTCTATCTTATCTTTCGTATGCTTTAAGTTTAAACTCTAAAGCATAAGTTATTTCATAATTCGTTATTATTGAATTATTCTTGATTATTGTGAGTCGATTCAACTACTCCTTAGTTGATAGTAGTTGGAACTCCAAATTTTCTTTTAGCTATCCAAACCAAACTTTCTTTGGTGCAGACTTGTATCAAATACTGAGATGAACAACCCTATTTATTAGGGGAGGTTACTATGCGAAAGCGTTAAATGTTTGTGCATAATACATAGTACGAAGGGTTGATCCCCCTAAGTACGAGTTAAGAGTCCATAGTCTACATGACTGTTAAAGGTTTTAAATATAAATGTTTATAACTTAGGACAGAAGTTCAAGGTCTTATGACTCTCAGATGAATTCTATATACGAATTATAAATGTTGATGAAATAATTATTGTTCAATTCTTTAAATAAAAGTTATTCAAATCTATTGAAACTATTCAGTTATGGTATATTGTTGATATTCCTAGTGGGTTTTTTTTTGCTCACTCAAGCAATTTAATTAACTATTGCAGCTAAAGTTGAAAGTGTTGCCGCTCCGTCAACTAGTAAGGGCAAAGGCAAGCTGAACAAGTGAAGACTTGTTTTAATTGTTAATTATGAATTGTAATAAGACTAGGTTACTTTAAGTTATGTTTTTATTTTTCGTATGTGATGTTTAAGTTAAGGTTAGGTTAAACCTAGGATACTTTTGGACAAAGTTGTAATCCTTTTTACAAGGAAGATTTTTAATTACAAGGTTGTAATTTATTTTACACTCTTTATTATTGGGTAGATGTATGTTTTATTTAGAAAGTGAACGCCAAATCGTGTGGAAATGAAGTACCCGAATTTGGGGGTGTCACAAAGCTTCCACCAAATTTTCCCACATGTATATATATATATATATATATATATATATATATATTAAAATATTTATAATTATTAAAAAGAATTTCTAATTCTATTTTCTCCCTCCCACCTCATTTTATTTTTATACCATGAATTTATCATAATAATATTACCATTTAAATTATAAAATTATACTATTATATTATCACATTATAGTATTATAATGTAATATTATAATAATATATTTGAATGAATTAATTTTATCGGAAAAGATAAAATATCAATTTTCAACAAATGTCTCATACTAAAAATTCCTCCATTTATATCAAAATTAAATAAATATTTACTTATCATATTTATCAATAATTTTTATTTTATTCATCAATTATTATTCACAATTAATATTATAAAATCACAATATTGACAAATAGGTCGTTCCCAAGAACGACCACTTTCCAATAAGAATTTTCTTTATTGGCGCACAATTATATAACCTAACCACTTTCCTTGACAGAACTTTTTAGACATTGCCAATAATGCTATCTAATAATATTATTTCAATAATAGGTGTGATAATTATTGATTTAATAATGTGAAATACTGTGCAGCGGTTACTATGACAATTATTGAATCAATAATATAAAATAATTTGCAATTATCAATGTAGCAATTATTGAATCAATAATATAAAATACTGAACAGTAATTACTGTAACAATTATTGAATGGGTGACTTTTTATGTAAGAATCAATAATTAGAAATTATTGTGCAATACCGTGTACTACTGTGCAACAACGTGTATTATTGTATTTTAACCACCGGGTATTTCAATAGTTTAATAGTAAAAGTTTTGTCGTTATTTTTTATAAAAAGGTTACTTCTGTCGCTTTCTATATCCGATAATTATTCTGTTGTGGGGTCCACCAATGACTGGTCGTCGTACGAATATTCCCCGACCAAACGAATATTCCCCGACTTCTGTCGTTTTCTATATCCGACAGGTATTCTATTGTGGGGCCCACTAATTATTGGTTATTTCAACGCCGCCGTCGTACTTTACCAAATATAATATTCTCCGACAAAAGGAATATTCTTCTACACAACGAATATTTTATGACCACTTGCTTAATTTGTAAAATTTGCACATATCACCCACAACTTATCACATTTATCAAATCAACACCTTACTATTTAAAATAATATATGGAGGAAATTAAATCTTATTCATAAAAAATTGGGGTCTTATATAGTCTATTGCATGTTTGGTTGTTAATAAGGGCTTAATAGGTTTGTTTATGGGTTTCAGATCAAAATGGAGATGAAATGAGGAAAACAGGAAGATTGTTGGGTTTTTAATGCTAAGTTGGATTTATGGTCTTGGCTTGGGACTTGGATTTTATTGTAGAGATATTCCTTAGCTTTTTGTAACATCTTGAATCATCTAAATCGGAGTTCATATGAAAGAGTTATGACCTTTTTACCAAGCGGAAGTTGAAACCTCAGAGTTTGGAAGTTGCAATTTACATAGCAGTCACTTGGAGCCAATTTCAACCTTGATCCAATCAGAATCTGTCAATGCTTAAAGAATGAAAGTTGTATATCTCGTCGACAGCTTCGATTTGACAAGTAGCAGGCCCCGTAACTCCTCCCGGTTCAAAAGTTATGATTGTTTTACCAAAGGACGTCACAGCAGAAAATAGACCTGCGCGGACCACGCCCAAAATGGCCTATAAACAGCGCAGACTGCGCTAGAACACCAGATTTTCTAACACTGTAGCGCGGGGGGCGCCCAAAATAGCCTAGGGACAGCGCGGGGCGTGCTTGGCGGCGGGAATACAGATTATTTAGGTGTTTTAGTGTCCAAGTTGAGTTGTAATAGGATTTTGGGATGCCTAAAGTGTTAGGGTTTCACTTAGGACTATAAATACTTGATTATAACTTGGATTTTGGGGGAGATCTTTGAACTAGGAGGAGGCTATTCATTCATTCAAACTCTAGTTTTGGAGAATCAAGGCATGTCAAGCTAAACTACTACATTCAATTTTGAAGGGATGTTGAACCTTATTCATAATTATTGGTTTGATCAAGTTTACTTTATTTATTTCTTCGTATGTGAGATTTATTCTGATTATCTACATAAACTTCTTTTATGCTATACTATTTGATTAATTTTATATGGCTAGTTAGATTAATCTGATAAATATCATCTGTTAGATTAAGATATATATTAAGCAAACGATGTATGTCTAATCATAAGTAGCACTTAATGATACTTGATTATGGACAAGCTTTTGGGTATTGTTAAGGTTTTCAGAAGACAAGATAAATAATTCTTGATTGTGCAATTGTTACTTGGAACAATCTAATTCTCATTCTTCATGCTTCTATTATATTAAATCTAGACTGATAGTTCTAGGTTATATGATAGTTAGGATCTTTTGTTGGCAATCGTCGCATTAGATTTACACATAAGGAGAATTTTGGATAATTAGTGATCGCGGTTATCTAGGGTTGTTAATCTCATTGAAGGATAAATAATGTAAAACTTGATTAATCCATGATTGTGAAAAGGTGATACTGAACTGAAGAATTGAAGATTTTTACTTATTGATATTTCTTCTAAATTTACTTTTGTTAATTTAGTTATTCAAAACAAAATCCCCGATTCATTGGAAAATAATTGGATAAATATAAAATAATACACTCTTTGTGGGATCGATCCTTGCTTATTGCTATACTCATTCTTCTGATAGTAGAGTAGAAGTAAGGTGTTAATTTAGGAGTGCTAATGACAACTCTCAAATTTTGGCGCCGTTGCCGGGGAGTGCTATTTATTTTTGTTTATTTTTTGTTTTTTATTTTTCTTTTTTTTATATTTTTTTTATTTTATGACTCAATCCTCTCAATCTATTGACTTAAATTTTGATCAAGTGATAGAGAAAATTGCAGATACAGAAGAAGCTCTTGTTCCAACACTTGAAAAGGAAAAGATGGAGGTGCCAAGATACAACATAACTTTAAAAGAACTGGCTACTCCTGACCTTGATCAACCATCTTTGTATATTGAATATCCTACTTTAGATGTTGCTTTCGAACTTAACTCTGGACTAATTCGTCTTTTGCCTATTTTTCGTGGTCTTATAGGTGAAAATCCATATAAGCATCTAAAGGAGTTCCATGTGGTGTGTTCCATAATGAAATCACAAATGAGTGCCAGAGGAGCAGATCAAGGTTAGACTTTTTTCGTTCTCATTAGCAGATTTGGCTAAAGACTGGTTATACTATATTCCTTCAGGATCAATACGATCATGGCCTGAGATGCAAAAGTTATTCTTGGAGAAGTACTTTCCTGCTTCGACAGTTGCTAACATAAGGAAGGAGATATGTGGAATCAGGCAGTTTAACGGAGAGAATCTCTATGAGTATTGGGAAAGGTTCAAGAAGTTATGTTCCCGCTGTCCACCTCACAGAATCGATGACTATCACTTGATTCAGTACTTATATGAGGGGTTGCTACCAATGGATAGAAGCATGATTGATGCAGCAAATGGAGGAGCACTGGTAGACAAGACTCCAAAAGCTACAGGGAACTTAATTGCAAACATGGCAGCTAACTTGCAGCAGTATGGAACAAGGATGGATCATACACCTAAAAGGATAAATGGGGTAAGTACAAGTAATATTGAACAACAAATTTCTGAATTAACTGCTTTGGTTCGTCAAATGGCTACAGGAAATATGCAAGTTACAAAAGAGTGTGGAATTTGCTCAAAGTCAGGACATACCAGTGATGTTTGTCCAATATTGCATAGGGATGAGACTGTGCAACACGCCAATGCTGTGAGAACATTCTTAGGACATCATCAGCATCAATATGATCCTTGGGCAAAAACTCACAATCCCGGATGGAGAGATCATCCCGACTTGAGCTACGAAGTATCTGCTAATTCTGGAACGTCTATGGAGGATATGTTCAAAGCTTTCATGAATCAGACGCAACAGTTCCAGCAAGAGACAAGGACTTCTATCAACATATTGGAGAATCAGATGAGTCAGCTTGCTACCACAGTTAGCAGTATGGAATCTCAAGGCTTAGGGAAGTTAACTCCTCAGTTTGTTGAGAACTTAAGTGCAATGGGATTGACGAAGAGGAGAAGGAGGAATCAGTGCTTACTTCAGGAACAAAGTATAATATAGAATTTGATGATGAGAAGGAACAAGAGGAGGAGGGGAAAGATTTGATAAGTTCTGCAGATCTCTACAAGAAAGACGTGGATTCATCTCCATCAATACAACCAACATAAACAATAAGTGATACACACCATCGAACCTTTACTATGGAAGTAGACAATGTAAAGTTCCAGTTCAACGCATATGAGGCTAAAAGGTATCTTGGTAATGTTAAATCTATTTTTGCTATTGATGTTGTGGATTATTCAGTGCAGGAATCTTTTGATCGAATATAATTATACAAGGAGGATTTGATGGCTAGAAAGGAGCAGGATCATGAAGTACAAAATGTTCCTAATTTAGAGCTGAAACTGTTATCAGTCCACTTGAAGTTCACAAGTCCAATTACATAGAATGAGAGGGAAGATGTCAAGCCAATGACAATAAACAAGGGCAGTTGCTTGGGAGGCAACCCAATAATTTAGATTTGATCTTTCTATTCCTTTCCTTTTTAATTTGTTAGTTTTAGTAGTTTTCGACTTTGCATGATTTTCTTACATTGGGGACAATGTTTGAGTGTGGGGGAGGGAATTTTAGATTTTAGTTTTCTTTGTTTTTTAGGTATAATGGTCTAAAAATTTGCTAGAATTTGGAAATCTGCTAAAAAATTTGCTTGGTTCCATGATTTTATTCGCCTAAGTGTTGAAGGGTTAGAGCTATAAATTGAAAATTAATGCTTAATTTTAAGATCTGTTGGTATTTAGTTGATCAATGAATGTTGAAAACTAAGTCAGTAACCAGTGTACTTGATTTGAATTAAATTTATTGATGCATGAGTACTAGAATATGTGAAGCATGCTTAGTTGACTAAGTTGTATGTGGAGTTGTTTATGTGCACTAATTTCTTGCTTTAGAACTGTTTTCATTGCTATGTCAATAAAAGATCCTTGTGAGAAGGAAAAAAAAGTGAAAAAATTGATGATGAAATTGATGTATGGAAAAATAGTGAAAAATCTGCTTCAATGTCCATTATATGAATTAACTAGGTATCCAAGCCTCGGGAAGCATCGGTATTCACGCTAAAAAGTGTGATGGATAAAAGTAGCTTGACTAGTCGACTTTTGTGGCCTTTATTACTTGAATGAGTAAGCCCTAGGGGTGTTTTTACATCAAGCGCCCTAAGACCATCTGGTTTGGGAGTCGTTGGTGGAAAGTTCGTTACATGGGTAACACTAAAAAGTCTAAGAAAATGAGACATTGAACATGTCAAGAAAAAGAAGAATACAAGAAAACATCAAAATATAGTCATCTGGGATATAAAGAAGGTTCTTCGAAAAGCAAGGCAAAGTGCAGGAAAATTTGTTTTGAGTTATGAGTTAGTGTGCGTGGTTTTTGCTCCATGATAACTAAGTTGGGTAAGTATGTGGATTGTGGGATAGATACTTATGTGGATGCTGTTCGATTTGATGAAATTCATTGGTGAGGTGATAAGGTTAGTAGTCATGAATTAATTAATGAGATGCTAATCGGGTTTCTGTTGATAAGTATTGATATTCAAGAATTTTATCTTGAGCTTTTTGATACTATGGTTGGATAAAATTATGTGAATGATAACATAACCTTGGGTTTGGTTTACACGAGGACGTGTAAAAGCTAAGTGCGGGGGAATTTGATGAGTGCATGATATTCATCTATTTTGATTCCTTTATGCGTAGTCTATTGCATGTTGGTTGTTAATAAGGGCTTAATAGGTTTGTTTATGGGTTTCAAGTCAAAATGGAGATGAAACGTGGAAAATGGGAAGATTATTGGGTTTTTAATGCTAAGTTGGATTCATGGTCTTGGCTTGGGACTTGGATTTTATTATAGAAATATTCCTTAGCTTTTCGTAACATCTTGAATCGTCCAAATCGGAGTTCATATGAAAGAGTTATGACTTTTTTACCAAGTGAAAGTTGAAACCTCAGAGTTTGGAAGTTACAATTTACATAGCAGTCACTTGAAGCCGATTTCAACCTTGATCCAATCAGAATCTGTCAATGCTCAATAAATAAAAGTTGTCTATCTCGTCGACAGCTTTGATTTGACAGGTAGCAGGCCCCGTAACTCCTCCCGAATCAAAAGTTATGATAGTTTTACCAAAGGACGTCGAATCAGAAAATAGACATGCGCGGACCGCCCCCAAAATGGCCTATAAACAGCGCAGACCGCGCTAGAACACCAGATTTTCTGACACTATAGCTCGGGGTGCACCCAAAATATCCTAGGGACATCGCGGGGCATGCTTGGCGGCGGGAAGACAACTTATTTAGGTGTTTTAGTGTCCAAGTTGAGTTGTAATAGGATTTTGGGATGCCTAAAGTGTTAGGGTTTCTCTTAGGACTATAAATACTTAATTATAACTTGGATTTGGGGGGAGATCTTTGAACTAGGAGGAGGCTATTCATTCATTCAAACACTTATTTTGGAGAATCAAGGCATGTCAAGCTAAACTACTACATTCAATTCTAAAGGGATGTTGAGCCTTATTCATAATTAATGATTTGACCAAGTTTACTTCATTTATTTCTTTGTATGTGAGATTTATTCTGATTATCTACATAAACTTCTTTTAGGCTATACTATTTGATTAATTTGATATTGCCATTTAGATTAATCTGATAAATATCATCTGTTAGATTAAGATATATATTAAGCAAACGATGTATGTCTAATCATAAGTAGCACTTAATGATACTTGATTATGTACAAGCTTTTGGGTATTGTTAAGGTTTTCAGAAGACAAGATAAATAATTCTTGATTGTGCAATTGTTGCTTGGAACAATCTAATTCTCATTCTTCATGCTTCTATTATATTAAATCTAGACTGATAGTTCTAAGTTATATGATAGTTAGGATCTTTTGTTGGAAATCGTCGCATTAGGTTTACACATAAGGAAAATTTCGGATAATTAGTGATCGCGGTTATCTAGGGTTGTTAATCTCATTGAAGGATAAATAATGTAAAACTTGATTAATCCATGATTGTGAAAAGGTGATACTGAACTGAAGAATTGAAGATTTTTACTTATTGATATTTCTTCTAAATTTACTTTTGTTAATTTAGTTATTCAAAACAAAATCTCCAATTCATTGGAAAATAATTGGATAAATATAAAATAATACACTCTCTGTGGGATCGATCCTTGCTTATTGCTATACTCATTCTTCTGATAGTAGAGTAGAAGTAAGGTGTTAATTTAGGAGTGCTAACGATAACTCCCAGGTACTAAGACAGGCGCTTCGATCAGCTGCTTCTTGATGGCAAGAAAAGCTTTTTGGCAATCCTCATTCCATTTTGTGGAGGAATTCTTCCTTAGTAGCTTGAAGATGGGTTCACAAGTTGCTGTGAGCTGAGAAATGAATCGGCTTATGAAATTTATCCTCCCCAGGAACCTGCGTATCTCCTTCCCTGTTCGGGGTACGGGCATCTCCGTGATGGCTTTAATCTTGGCAAGATCCATCTCAATGCCTCGATTGCTCACTAGGAATCCCAACAACTTACCCGATTTGATGCCAAAAGCACATTTGGCTGGATTCAGCTTGAGGTTGTACTTACGCAACCTGTTAAACAACTTCCTGAGATGGTTGATGTGATCGTCTTCCTTCCTGGATTTGACGATGATGTCATCCATATAAACCTCGATCTCTTTATGCATCATATCATGAAACAGGGCCATCATGGCTCGTTGATAGGTGGCACCGGCATTGATAAGGTCGAAGGACAATCGTCTATAACAGAAGGTTTCCTAGGGAGTGATGAAAGCTGTCTTCTCTCTGTCTTCCTCAGCGACTATAATTTGATGGTAATCAGCAAAGCAATCCACAAAAGAATATAAGTCGTACTGCGCCATATTGTCTATCAGGATGTGGATAAATGGTACCGAGAAATTATCTTTGAGATAAGTTTTATTCAAATCTCGGTAATCCATGCATAGTCGTAACTTTCCCCCAGACTTAGGCACGGGGACTATGTTTGATAGCCACTCCGAGTATGTTGATACCGTGATGATGCTGGCTTTGAATTGTTTGAAAACTTCTTCTTTGACTTTCAAACTCCATTAAGGTTTCAATCGCCTGAGCTTCTGCTTGACTTACTTGAATTCATCTTTGATGGGCAGTCGATAGATGACAATGTCAATAGACAAGCCAATCATATCTTCATGCGACTATGCAAACACATCCTAGAACTGTGTTAAGATTTCAATCAGGTCGACTTTTTGATCATTGTTGAGGTTTAGGCCTATCTGGATTTCTTTGAGGTTTTTTGAGGTTCCGATATTGATGGTGGTGGTTTGGTCGAGGTTTGGTTTGGTTTTGTCTTCAACCCATTCTTTGATTTCTTCGAGCACTTCATAGTCATCTTCATCCTCTTGATCAATCTCCATCAAGTCGAAGTTCAGTTCTACATCAAAGTTGTAGTCACTGTGACAGGTTGGCATCTCATCAGCAGATACAAACAAATCCAATCTTGGAGTCCTGAAAACAAAATGCTTTCGCTATAATATATGCAATTGCTTAAACATACAAAGTATTTAGCAAAGCATGACAAAAGTTACTGCAATAGCTGTGCAATAAAACAAGCAGTAAATGAAACCATGTTGCAGGGCAGACAGATTCTCTGCCCTTTTACCCTTTTGAATGAGGCAAGGGATGCTGCTCCAGTTGTCCAAGGTCAAATCGTCATAAAAAGGGGGGATACAAGATTTGTGGTCGTCTGCCTCATCTATGTTGATGACTAAAACATCCTTCAGATCAGAGCCGGGATTCTTTAAACTGCCCCCCTTTCCTTCCTTGATGCGAGGAATTTGGATCTGATCCTCTTTCATCACTGTCTGGGATATCATCATTCATACCCTCGTAGTATATGAGAACATGCATGTTAGCAAATGGGTCTCGTCCTTTGTACAGGAACTTTTCTTTTCCCTTTTTGATATCCCCCTCAGGCTTTGGGGCTTTCCTCTCACTTACTGGTATAACTGGAGGAAATAGCATGGCTGATACAATAGCAAGAATCTTCCTCATTGGCTTCACAAACCCTGCATCAGTGAGGTTTGGCAACAGTATAGTGGAAGTGTGACGCCCCCAAATCCAGGTCCCAAGAACCTTGGACTTGGTACGTTACGGTACTTCATTATTATACATATTCTATCATCTAATATGGAACTAATAAACATATATTATTTATTTCACATGATTCTATAACATTTTCCCAGGTTTATTAACCTTAACTGAATACATACCTTCAACATTACAAAAGGTTTACATAAGATAACTAAAAAGTTATTTTGCATAACACTCTAATCTTGTCATTTGCTTGTGTCTCTGTCTTTAATCCTAGAACATTCGTCTTAATCTAAAATGTGTTGTCATGATATAGGAAGAGTGAACAACTACTTTGCTCAGCAAGTTTAAATACAATAAAGATATATCATGATTGAAGAAAAGAGTATAGCTTTCTGAATTTTAAACAATATATAACAATTATGAAAGATTGAGAATTATATTTTAATAATTGAATGACTGAATCAATAATACTGGGTGGTCAACAATGACCATTAACAAATTTAACTGAACCTTATGGTGCTGAAGGTGATCAGCCTTTAATACCTGATGAACATATGCAATTTTCACTTAGTACGAATCAATAATCAGAGATGTGGAATAATTGTAAATAATTAAACCACTAGCATGCTTGAAACATAATAACTCAAGTTTGAGTTAGGAAACTTGCAATAAATGTGAATATTCAATAATAATCTTAGAATTGGAATAATCAACAATAATTATCCACTACCATGCTTGAACAATAATAACTCGAGTTTGAGTTAGAGAACTTGCAATAAATGCGAATATTCAATAATAATCTTAGATGTGGAATAATCAACAATAATTATCCACTACCATGCTTGAACAATAATAACTCGAGTTTGAGTTAGAGAACATACAATAAATGCGAATATTCAATAATAATCTTAGATGTGAAATAATCAACAATAATTATTCGCTACCATGCTTGAACAATAATAACTCGAGTTTGAGTTAGAGAACTTGCAATAAATGCGAATATTCAATAATAATCTTAGCTATGAAATAATCAACAATAATTATCCACTACCATGCTTGAACAATAATAACTCGAGTTTGAGTTAGAGAACTTTAAAATAAATGTGAATATTCAATAATAATCTTAGATGTGGAGTAATCAACAATAATTATCCACTACCATGCTTCAACAATAATAACTCGAGTTTGAGTTAGAGAACTTGTCTGTTTAACGAGCTACGACTAGCTAGCTTTAATTAAAACTCTTTGAATGACCTAACATTGATAATGTAGATCTATCAATTACTACTACGTATAATTGTTCATTTATACACTTACTGGTGCTATCATCTAACAAATAATTTGATCACAAAGTACATATTTAATGCACTATCATTAATCCTATAAGATATTTAATTGATATTAGGTTAATAATTTAATAATTAATAAGGCTTTTCTTAGGTGATAAACACTTATTAGATCTTTAAGCAATTTATTATAATTGTTTAATTAAGGAGTTATTTCCTTTAATTGTTAACTCCTTCTTCATTTGATTACTATTTAATATTAATTAATAAGTAATTAATTATTTATCTTTAGTTATTATTTAATAATAAATAATAACCAATTATAACTCCTCATTATTTAATGTTAATTAAATAATGAATAATTAAATTATTATTTATCTTTAATAATAATTAATTAATTCCTTAACCTTGAATAAATAATTGATTTATTCACTTCATTGGTCTTTAATTATTCCTTGTTATTATTGAAAGAATAATTAATTTAACATTCATCCATATTTATTATTTAAATAATAAATAATTAATTCTATAAACTTTCATGTCAATGTACGTAAGTAATTATTTTATTATTGCTTAATCTTACTTAAATATCCTTTAATCATTATTTAATATTAATTAAATAATAATTAATTAATTGTTTAACTCTAATTATTATTTAATCTTAATTAAATAATAACTAGTTATTTTATTAACACTAACTCTATTTAATTATTACTTAACATCAATTAAATAATAATTAAGTAGTTAATTACATTTCACTTTATATGTAATTAACATACTAGCCTATTGGTGGCTTTAAAAGTTATTTGTTATAATAACTCATTTTCCATTCACTTCATATTATCACTATGATTTTCGCCCAAATTTTAGATTTGGGGTCCTTCACGGAAACGCTTGTAGAGCGAAGTCTACATCTCGGATTTAGGTTTCGTCGGAGGCGTTGGATTTTTATCGTCCTGACCTATAGTTTCTATTTATCAAACATCAAATTCTAACCTGTCTAGGTCCTAAAAATTAGGGTTAAAGTGACTGATCAGCAAGGACGTTTACAACAGTTGGCTCGTTTTTCGGATTTGGGGTCCTTTACGGAAACGCTTGTATCTCGAGATCTACATCTCGGATTTAGGTCCATTTGGTATCATTGGATTCGTATTTTTCCGAAATACATTTGCCATATATCAAACACCAAATTTAAGTCTGTTTTGGTTACAGAAAAAAGGCCATAAGTGACTGATCAGTATCATGATTACAACAGTTGGGTAGTTTAGGATTAAATTCATAACTTTCTCATTTTTAAACATATTTGAGTGATTCCAAAGAGGTTTTGCCCTCAACTCATGTATCTAGCATATCAAGAAAGAAAATCTCAAATATCACTTGTAGATTTCAACATGCACATGTTATAGCACACTAGTTAAATAAATATTTCCTCAAAAATCCATCTAACTTCCTTTTTCCAAACTTTATCATATGAACTCATATAAATCCACACGTTTCACTTATTAAACTCAAGATCTAACATTCTAACATGATATTAACCATATACAACCTGCATCTCAAGAATATAACATAAAGTTACCTAGTGCATGCATGCATAAGCTTTTTCTCTACCCATTTTGTACAAATCTCTCTTGTCTCTCTTTTGATCTAACTTTCAACTTTAAAAATGTTTTGATCCTCATATTAAACACTTATACCCACATAGATAAAGAGTTTTTAAAGATCAAACATAAGGCTACTTGTTTCATCAAAATCTAACAAAATAAGTTATCTAAACTTGAGATTTTTGAGAATCATTACCTAGTTCTTCTTGCTATTCTTCTTATTCTAACAAAGTAGCTTAGATACTTAGCATGCATGAAGATCAAAGCTCTCCTTTTCTCCTTGTAGTGGCTGAAAATGACTCTCCCTCTCTATATTTTCTTTTTCTTTTGCTAGTTAACTTGGAGAATAAAAAAAATAAAAATGAAGAAAACTTTTTAATTGGAATGAAGGTAAGGGTATTTATAGTAGGAGACATATATATATATATATATATATATATATATATATATATATAACATATGTATGTATAATAAATCTCCTAACTAATCTCACCAAATCTCTCCATATCTCTTCATATCTTTCCATATCTATTATATATCTTTCCATAGCTATCAAATATCTTTTCTTTCTCTTTCATATCTTTAGCAAATCTAAGCATATCTAGGCATAATATTTAATCACATGCTCCTCCTCTCCAATAATTTCGGCTATGTACCTTGTCTTGGCCCATTAATTTGTTTTATTAAATGTTTCATTCAATGACTAAACTAACCTTCCCCAATGGACCAAGATTTGGGCCATTTTAATTAATGTTGGGCTCATATGATTATTTTGGGCCACTAGTAGTCAAGTTCATTTATACTATACTTAGGCTACTATTTATTTCTCTACATGTTAGACTAAGTTAATTAATTTACCTAATGACATTCAAGTCCACCTCCAATAAAATAAGTGGGCTTTATTATTAATCCAATTGGGCTAATGTGACACCCCCAAATCTGGGTACTTCGTTTCCACATAATTTGGTGTTCACTTTCTATTTAAAACATATATCTATCCAATAATAAAGAATTACAAAACCAATTACAACCTTCATAAAACTTAAATAAAATCTTCCCTGACCAAGGATTACAACTTGTCCAAATAAAATCCCAGGGTTAACTAACCTTAACATCAAACAAAGTAAATGCGAAAATAAAACATCGTCAACTAAATCTTATTACAATATAAACTTGAAACCATAAGCCTTAACTTGCCCATCTTTCCTTTTCCTTTACTTGTTGACGGAATGTCAACATTCTCGGCCTTAACTGCAAACCCAAAAATATGCAGGAGTGAGCAAACAAAAGCTCACTTGAAATACACTAGTAATATGACATAGTGAATATTTTCAGAAGAGTTTGAATCACCTTACTTTCATCAAAATAAAGTATTGAATAATAATTCTTCCATCATATTTAAAGTTTAAGTATAGACTTTATCTGAGGGTCATACGACCTTGAACTATGTCCTAGGTTATAAATATTTCTATTTAAACCTTTAATAGTCGTTAAGACTATGGACCTTCAACTCGTACTCAGAGGGATCAGCCCTTCGTACCTATGTATTGTGCACAACCATCTTAACGCTTTCGCATAAATGTCCCCTAATAGATAGGGTTGTTCATTCTCAGTATTTGAATACAAGTCCGCACCAAAGAAAGTTTGGTTTGGATAGATAAAGGAACTTTGGAGTTTCAACTATCATCAGCTAGAAGTAGTTGAATCGACTCACAGTGCTTTAACAGTTCAATATTATAAAAATCATGAACCAATTGTAAGATATAAAAATAATCTACATAATAAGTAGGCATGCTTTAGAAATAACTTAAAGCAATTAAAAGAATAGGTAGATCTTGCTTGAACAATTAAGTCAAGATCACAACACTATGACAATAATTGCATTATGAACATTGGAATACGATATAACTTGTACAATACATAACAAGTTAAGAATCGGAAATAAACTTGCATGACATCTTGAGCAAGGGTTAGAGAACTTGCACAATAAAAGATGCATTGATAAAGCTTGCATAGCGTACAAGAATAGTTTAGAAAGCTTGTACAAAGTAAATGTCGAGTTTAAAAATAGAAACTTGCTTAACGTATAAGAATAAGGATTAGGGAACTTGCCTCAAGCGCAAGCTACACTTTAATAACTACAATCACTTCACAGTTACCCTACACATTCACATTACGTTCAAAATATCTATTAGTACCCAACTACAACATTTAAACTGTTGAACTTCATACTCAAGTCCAACTCACAACGTTGTTTACAACATAGGTTGCTAACTAGCCACATACGTGAGTATAAACTCACGACATACATTCATAAGCTTATAACGCTTTAAATCATGTGGTGTACCTTATCAAAGTAACACACTCATACACATGTAACACATTCATATAAAACTTCAATCTATCTAAAACACATTAAAAGCATGTTATCTTATTACCTATTACATTTATCAAGTCATAGAAATAATTTGGCTAAACAAACGGGGCATGAAAACTCAACAAGCAAAAACCAAACTTCCCAGGAAGCTTGTTAACCCGCTGGGGCGGGTCCCACCTCTGGTGGAAGTGCTGGTTCCCGAATTGGCAGAGAAATAAGCCAATTTGGCTTATTTCTTCACATCGAATTCAATTTTTCCCAATATGATTAACATGAAATTTGCTAACAACAATATTTTAAACTCTTTAACATGATTATAACATGAAAAATCCATACAATGCATGATCAAACTAATGTTTTTCATGATTTTCGAAGAAAACTATGATATTAAGCATTCTTGATAAAAATTGCTATTACAAATTCGTTTTTCAATCAATTCAAGTAATTCCAATTGTAATAACTCCTATTCTTAACATACTAACATAATCCATTATCAATTAAACAATAACCCACAATCAAACATCAATGTGATAGTTTCAAAAGCCATTTTTAAAAGAATTAGTTTATAGTAAATCATATGAACACAATTCTTCTTGTTTATCAAAATTACACGAATTGAATTGTTAAAACAACTATATAACTCCTATCACATCATGCTATAACACATATTACACATAGCTTCATGCTTACATCTATTTCTTTGATAATTTAAGAACTATTTTCAAAATAACTTCATAATAGAGTACTATGAACATGATTTCATAGTGTTCATCATATCCTTGTGAATTGAAACACTTAAACAACTATAAAAATCACATGTAAGCATATATATATATATATAAATATATATGTACACATCCCATACACATCAAAATCAAGAATTTTCACAAAGAGATTTTTACAGAGAATTCTAAAACTATGAAATTATAGAAGAACATGATTACAACTTATGGAGTTCTAAGATTATACCTTTTCTAGTTTAAATTAAGAGAAGAGATGGAGATTATGATGGAGTATAGCTCTCCTCTTGCTTTCTCAAAGTTTCTTCTTCTTCCTCTTCTCTGATAATTCTCTCTAACCCTTTCTCTCTGTTTCTTTCTTTCTTTGTAAAACTAACGTACTTACTTATCTAACATATATTGTATAATATACATATACATATACATATATAATATATATGTAACCTATAAGTAATAAGTATAATACTAATTACCATAATAAATATTACTAATTACATAGGTTATAAGAATTTGAAAAGTGAGGCCTTGTTTGACAACTCAATTATTTTAAAACAAATCCTTTTGTTAACCAAAGTCATGTTTGGTAAACTAAGCTTAAAAATCCTTTTTCCATTCTTTTAATAAATCTTTACTCCATAGATTAAATACTACACTTATTTAATTAAATTACAACATTCTAATTCAATTAAATAAAAGCTAACATTCATATAAAACTCAATTGTCACACTTGAAATTACATTTATGTAACACTTAATAAATTAAAACAAATACTTAGCACATAATTTTAAATTTAATTTAATTATTCTCAACTAAATTACAATTATGCTACACCATTACTAACATATCAATTTAATTAAATATTACTCTTAATTAAATCAGTCCACACAATCACATAATTTATTTATTTAACTCAATAAATAAATCACATAAAATATTTATTCACTCAATAAATATTACAATTTAATATATAAAATCTCAATCGTTACAGCTAGTCCACTAGTATTATATACTACTTGGACTATTACACTTTCTCATAAATCAATAATAATACTTTATTTGCATAACCCAACTAGACTTGCCATATACAAGTAAACAAAATATGTCATTAGGGTTCAATAATTCCCTACACTTGGTGGGCTTAGTTGGGCCACCTTATATAATGTGTTGGGCTCTCTAATTAATTTCTTGTGGTATGAACATTATCACAGTCCAACACTCTTAATTATATCCCACCCTAATCATTTAATTAGGGTTTTCATTTTCCACGTTTGAAAATAAGATCCTTCCTCATGCCTCTTTAATTTCATATCCCAATTAGAATTTGTATAATTAGGTTTCAGAATAAATAGTAACTTGAGATTATAAAATAAATTCCTTACATTGGTATATATATCTATTTATTCAATATGACACATATTCCACTTCTAACTCCAATTTTGACTGTTCTCCATAAAAGTCGACTGTTGACTTTAACCAAAAAGTCAACCCTTACATATTTTGTGTTTACTATCTTTTCTGACTAAACTTGACGTTCTGGATGCAGCCGAGCAGTCTGTACTTCAAAATTTTATCTCTAACTCAAATTTTGAGTTTTAACTTCCTCTATTTTTATTGCTAATTATATTAGCTAATAACTTTCTACTTATTCCTCTTCTTATTTGCCAGTCAAAGCCAACATTCAAACAATGTTAATTACTGACATAGTTTTATCTCGATTCTCTTATCCTTAACTTAATTCATCATTCCTCTTGCTTAAATATATAGCACCTTACTAAGTATATATATATATATATATATATATATATATATATATATTTCTATACATATACTCATCTTCGTTTAACCTCATAGTATTTCCTCATGTGAATTTTTATTCCCTTAATAATATTTCTACATACATCATTATAACATTTCTTAGACCATTCAGTTCATATCGAATTTATAGGTATCGTAATACCTTATCCTTGATATTTCTTCAAGTACATATTAATTTATTTCTAGGGTTTTGAAATTTTGTAACCCATATTTTCTCTATTCATATTCGAATAGCAAACCATATATGTTTTACTTGAAAATTTTAAATAAATCCTCAAATTCTCATCTAGGTTTTATTCTTTAACCTTTATTCTAATCATTCAAAATTTTATAACTTTTTTGGGTTGTCACATTCACCCCTTCTTCTAAGAATTTCGTCTCGAAATTAAAGTCTACTAATTTCTACTCCTTTTATTCATCAAAACTAGGTTTTCAAGTTAACCTTTATATAATTTCATGCTCAATTTAATGAGTACATACTGCTTCCTTCAATGAGGAGCTCTGCTATAATCACATTCTTCCATGACTTCTCTCTAAGGAGTTAAAAGTTTTCATATCGGGCTGAGGGGTCATATAGATCGTGAACTCTCAGGTTTAACGGTATTCACCGTAACCAAATCTGTTAACCATGTTGTACTTGGTATGTTTACAATCACAAAGAAGGTAAACTACAGATACGGGTACGTTAGGTGATCAATCTATTGTACTTTAGTTCTCAAAACGACTGTATGCGTTCAAGGATTAGAATATATCATCCAACCAGTATATCTCCATTTTTCGGGGTTGTTCACCTCAATCTTAACATTAGAGTCCGTTCCAAAATAATTTGATTCGTGATAAATTCTTAAAGAGATACTTGAATCTTCATAAACATTTGTCTAGCTGAATTAATTAGCTTAGACGTATACCAATAATTCGAATATCAATCGAAACTCGCATCTGACCAAATTTAATTGGCACTTAACTTTTCTTTAAAATTTTGAAAATTATTTTATGACGTCATGATACCGCTGTAACGCCCGAGAAAATTGAACGTTTATGTAAATGAATTTTTATTTGATTTATTGAATAAAATTTGGACTATTTGTTTATTAAACTGAGTAAGTAAATTGTAGGTCATTTTATGACCTCGAGAATGCAGAAATGAGTAGGATTCTGGCTACGTGCTAGGAATAAATGATATGAATTTATAAGACAAAAAAAAAGGTTTTCGAGAATAAAAATATTTTTAGGAAAAGACAAAATAGATACTATTTAACCCTAAGGGCTAGGGTTTGACCCTATGCCATTTCGAGAGTTCGGAATGTCAGAATGACGTTCTGTCGAAAGATTCGACGGTAATATACCGTGAAAAGTTAAGTTAGCCGAGAAAAGTTTTTTCGGGAAGAAAAGTATGGGAATCACTATTCATCCATATCTACTCAGGAATTTATTTTGAAATTTTGAGAAACGCGTAATGATAGGATTTCGATACGAGATGGAATATGTAATAATATTTCATTTATGACTCACGAAGTTTTCGCGTAGGGACTTAAAATCCTAAAGGTTAGGGAAAGTGATCTAATGAAATAATTGTTTACGTATAATAATAAATGATTATTGTACGGAAAGAATACGTGTATAATACGAGGTATTATACAAGAATAATACGGAGAGAATATGAGAATTAATACAACGTATAATATAAATTTTATACGGAGTAAATAAGTTAAAATAAAGTGAATTAGAATTAATTGGAATTAAAAGTTGATAAGTTTGACCAGTGGGTCGAACCATTAGGTAAACGGGTGGTTTTAACCCATGGTTCAACCCACAACCCATGTTGGACATGGGGGAACAAGGCCACATAGGAGCATGTGGGAGCACAAGGGGGGGACATGGTTGGCCATGTGCTAGCACATGGGCCTTAACTTGGTGGCAAAGAAAGGAGAGGAGGTGGGAATAGTAGAGGAGGTTGGGCCTAAATGACTCTTCTACCCTAAGCCTTGCCAACTCTATAAATAGAGAGCCTTGTCTTCATATTTTGCTTGTTTGAGAAATCCTAACATCTAGAGAGAGAGAGATAAGAAGAGAAGCTAGCTTGTGTTTGTGAAGTCATTTTATCAACCAAGGGGATTAAGAAAGCTTTGAGTATTCCTACTCACTCCACCAAGAACCTTAAAGGTATTCCCATAAGGAACAATATGTAAAACTTTCTTTTCTTTCAATATTAGTGTTTATAGAGAAGTGTTAAAGAAAGCTTGAACCCTAAGAAGTTATAAGGATGGCTTAATAGTGAACTAAGAACCTTAACAAGCCATGCATGATGGAAGACTAAGAATTGATTAGGTACTAATAATGGACTTAATGAATTCATAGGAAATGGTCTAATGAACATGTGAAACCATGAAAAACTTAAATGTTTTGAATGATTAAAATTAGTAATAATCAACCATGGGATTGATTTCAAGTGGTTTGGAGTAATAATAATGAAGAACGAAGATTCGGTGAAAGTTACGCGATTAGACGATAATCGTCGAAAACATAAATCTCTCGAATTAGAAGTCAAAAGTCACCGTAAGCATCAGAAATGATGGTTTTCGATTGCAAGATGTGAATTTAGGTAAATAAGACTTGCGAGGGAAAGAACGGATTGATTCCACTAAAATGAAGATTTGAGCGTCGAACGTTCACGAACGTTTAACGAAAATGTAAAAATGGACTAATCGGAGAATTTCTCACCGACGGATTTAGAAATGAATTTTGACTCGATAGGATGGTAGAGCATGTCGTTTATGAACTTTTGGCTTTGGAACGAACCAATTCCGAGTTATAACGATCAAGTTACGGACTCCGGAATTTTAGAATTTTCAAAGACTTAGAAAATTTTTCTAAGTTGCAGAGCTGGCGCCGTAGTGCTAGCCAATAGACTTAAATCCGGCGCCGCAGCGCCACCCCCAGGAGAAAACTCTGGAGAGTAGCACTGCAGTGCCACTCCAAGAGCAATATCTGGCGCCGCAGCGCCAGCATGTGAGAAAAGTTGACATTGTTAATAATTACTTAACCTTTTGCATATCATTAAAGAGCTAGTAAATGATGTAATGTAAACCTTAAACAACATGTTTAAGTAAGTGTTTATGAAAATTAAATGTTAAATAAATCGTAATGAACATTAAATAACCTAAATAAGTGTTATTAATTTAACATTTCGATTAAGTTATATAATAAGGAGAAGTTAGGCTATACTTGGTATATCGATGATGAATTCTCATAGGTATGCTTTGTGTTATGCTTTATAGACGTTGTAAAGACTGAATAGACTACGTGTAAAAGTTTAGATGATGCAAAGGCAAGTTTTCTAACTTCGTTCATATTTTACTATGAATGCAAGTTTTCTAAACTCTTGTCTATACATTATGGTTGGACAAGAGGTCATTGTGCATAATTGCTTATGCATGAACTGTTATTGAATAGTCAACGCCATTTGATTCGGCTAGACTGAGATTTAGCATATTTTGGTGGGTTTTTCCACAAATTTTTCCAAAATATATATAATGTTGTGATCCTATGCCAACTGCTTGGTACGGATTCTCAGGTAAACCTGAGTATAAATAAAATAAAGGTTTTAAACGTCGTTAATTCGACAGGCACGTGAGGTTGCCACCAATTAAACGTAAACACGTTTAATGTATGAGTGTTGATCAATATAGAGTACTACAGGCTGATCACCTAGACGTGCTCAGTAAGCTATATCGAACTTACGGCCTTCGTGCAGGGTTGTTCCTTTCATGAATGAGAACTAAAATATGGTTCATGGTCGTTGACCAAGATGGATTCTGAAGAGGCTATAAAGTCCTTGGGAATGGTTTTAAAGGAATCAAAACGATATTTTGATTATTCTTAAGTACTTCATAATTATTGTATAGTTATTGAAGACCAAGGAATATGATTCTTGATTTTATAGTTTCAAGATATACTGTTTAACTTGCTGAGCTGTTTATGCTCATTCTTGCTTAAAACTAAATGATTTCAGCTAAGAACGAAGGGACTGAAGGATCCGATAAAGTCAAAGGCAAGTCCAAGCTGGACCAATAGTGACCTTTGTAATAGTATAGTATTAGTATTGTATTTACTGATATTATGACACAAAACAATGTATTGGTTACGAATACTTGGGAAGGAATTTAATAGAATGTAATAATTAGTAAACTTATGCATTGATATTGATGTTCTCAATTAAATGTATTAGTAGATTGTAGCACCGTGTAGCACCATGTCTTGGGTTTGAAGGTACCCAGATTTGGGGGCGTCACAGGTTGATATCAAAGCTGTAGGTTATAAAACTTAAGGGGTAAAAAAAAACCTTAGGCTATAACCTGGAAAAGTGAAGTAGAAGTTAGAAGTCAACAAACTCGGGTAAAGTTTTGAAAGAAGAAAGTAACCTTAAACATATTAAATGTGATATAAACTGTTCATATTTGATTGTATACTAATCCAGTTATTTATGTTTTATGTAGATAACAGGAATAATGAACATGTATAATGAAATACATGAGGTTAGCGAGGATTCAGTCAACTTGGTAGAAGTTGTACCAATGCCGGTGGCGGAGGTACCATTAGTGATTCTAGAGGGGACTGATATAGAGGAAGAGGACCCGTCCGAGTACTATGATAACTTTGACTACGCGTCATTGTTTGAGGGTATGTCGGAGGAGGAGGTTGAGTCGGTACCGATTAATATGGAATTGCCTACTGAGGAGGAGGAGACAATGCCGATTAATACAATATTACCTACGGAGGTAGATGTGGAGGATTCTACACCGAGAGAGTCCATGAAACTACTATTTATAGCAATACTAGACAGAAATGTCCAACTAAGTAAGGAGGTCCGTGACCTCAAGAAAGTGGTGGATGATGTGGTAGAAGATAGAGAAAATATGGAGATCTTCTGGGAGGCCGAGCATGATGAGAAAGTGCTGGCTAAGGATAAAGTCTGGGACTTGAAGCTAGAAGTCCAGGAATTGAAGGCTGAACTTCTGAACATGAAGCAGAAGATAGGTAGAATGTGCTATATTCATAGGTTCTAGCACGAGGATTACCAGCAGCAGATGGCTGAGTATCCTGTGGAGGAAGGACAGACTCGGCATACTATTAGCCGAGACATTGTGGCCAGTATGGCCGGTGCAGATTACATGAATGCCATGTTGTAGATGTAGTTCCGTAGTATGTATAGAAAATATAGCGATGTAAATAGCTATGTAAATGTGTGTATAACTAGTGATGATGTAAAACCCTCTTTTGTATAGATAAGAGTAGTCTTTTGTAAGTCCCAACTTTTGGAAAGTAATTGCGGGATAGTAATGTAAATGGCTGAAGCCATGTAATGTAAAGTGTAGTATTATACTACAAGGAAGTATTTTAATATAAAGGTTTTATTTAAAATACTTGGCAATGTGATTGAGTTATTATTTGATTGTTAATAATAACCGAATGAAGAAATAAAGAATAACAAAATGTTTTCGTATTAACAAAAAATGCCACCAAGAAGACGTGCCAGAAATCATGAAGAAGAACCTCGTAATAAGGAGGAGCAAAGGAATAATAACCCGATACATGAATTTATGAATCTTTTAGCTACGGCTCTTAATCGAATGAGAGGTACCTTACGCACTAATCCTGGGATAGGCCGGGGGACTACCTTTAAGGAGTTCAAGATAATAGGTCCGCCTGAGTTCTATAGAACTACGGACCTAATAGCTGCCCAAGTTTGGGTGAAAGAAATAGAGAAGGCATTTGTCATAGCAAATGTCGGTAAGGCACAGAAGACTTCTTTTGTGACTTACATGATGAAGGGGGAGGCCAACTACTGGTGGGAAGCCAACCAGAGTAGGGCCAGAACAGAAGTGGTTACGTGGGAGCGGTTCAAGGAGTTATTCTTTGAGAACTACTTCCCCACAAGCATGCAGGGGAGAATGGATATTCAATTCGTAGAACTCAAGCAGGGGGACATGACGGTACCCCAATATGCAGCCAGGTTCAATGAACCGGCAAGGTTTGCTCTACACCAAGTGGACACAGAGTTGCGGAAGGCACGACGGTTCGAGTAGGGATTGAAACCCTGGCTCTACAATCGGATATCAGTTTTCCAAAGTGTTACCTTTGGAGCGGTGTTAGAAAAGGTGATTATCGCCGAGGATGGTAGTGAAGTGTTGACCTTATACCACAAAGAGAAGAAGAATAAAACCAAGACTGAGGTATCAGTCAAGATCGAGGGAGCCAGTGGAAGTGGCCAGAAGAGGAAAGATTTTAGCTCTGGGAATATCGGAGTAAAATAGGAGTTTTCCAAGAGGAAGATGGAAGCGTGCAAGAATTACAGTAAGACTCATCTGGGAGTCTGCCACGAGGGTAAGGCGATATGTTATAACTATGGATAGGAGGGGCATATTTTGCCTAACTGTCCCAGTCCCAAGAAGAGTCGCGGTTATTTTGTATATGGATCTACGGACCACATGGCGCGTAACTGTCAGAAGAAGGGTTCGGATGGTGGAAAGGGAGCTAGCGGTAATAAGCTGGGGATTGGTGGTGCAGTACCACAGGGTAGACCGACTGCTCGTACTTTTAATATGATGGTCCAAGATGCGATAGCATCAAGCGACGTCGTAGCAGGTATCATTCCGGTCAACGACATTAATGCATATGTACTGTTTGATTCAGGTGCAACGTGTTCGTTCATAGCATGTGAGTTTGCTAAACGATTAGGATTACTCCCTAAAAAACTTGTAATACCTTTAATCATTAAGGTAGCTAACGACATAGTAATTCCTATGGACTCGGTTCATAGGAGTTGTTGTGTGGATATTAGAGGTAACAAATTGTCTCTAGATCTTATACCGATAAAGTTGGGAGAATTCGATGTAATTCTCAGGATAGACTGGTTAATTAACCATGGGGCGATAATAGATTGCCAAAATAAGAGTGTGAATCTTTGGATTTCTAAGAAACCCAAGGTAGTGTTCTATGGTAGTAAATCACCGGGACTCTCTTGTTGTCTAACCATGACATATGCTATAAAATTGTTGAAGAAGGGATGCGAAGGATACCTGTGCCATGTTGTTGATACCCAACGGTTGGGAGCAACATTGGAACATATACCTATAGTCAACGAGTATGCGGATGTATTTCTGAGTGACTTGCCAGGTCTTCCACCTGATAGGGAGACCGAATTTGTTATAGACCTTGCGTCAGGGACGACACTAGTTTTGAAGGCACCATATCGTATGGCGCCAGTGGAGTTGAAGGAGTTGATGATTCAGTTTCAAGAACTATTGGACAAGAAGTATATTCAACCGAGTGTTTCTCCATGGGGAGCGCCGGTATTGTTTGTAAAGAGGAAGGATGGATTGTTGAGGCTTTGTATCGACTATCGAGAGTTGAACAAACTAATGATAAAGTATAAGTACCCATTGCCCAGGATCGATGATCTCTTTGATCAATTGAGAGGGGCAAAATACTTTTTGAAGATAGATTTACGTACGGGGTATCACCAGTTGAAGGTGAGGGCGGAGGATGTACCTAAGACAGCATTTAGGACTCGTTACGGCCATTACGAGTTCTTAGTGATGTCTTTTGGATTGACAAATGCGCCAGTCGCATTCATGGACATGATGAACCGAGTGTTCAAACAATATTTGGACAAGTTTATCGTGGTGTTCATTGATGATATCCTAGTCTATTCCAAGACGAAGGAGGATCATGCTGAACATTTGAGATTAGTGTTGGAGGCACTAAGAAAAGAGAGGTTGTATGTGAAATTCACAAAGTGTGAATTTTGGTTAGAGAGGGTGCAGTTTTTGGGGCACGTCATTGACAAAGAAAGAGTTTCAGTGGATCCAGCAAAGGTGGAATCAGTGATGAACTGGGAACAACCGAAAATGTCGACTGAGGTGCGGAGTTTCCTAGGGTTAGCGGGTTATTATCGGAGGTTTATTTAGGACTTCTCGAAGATAGCTACTCCGTTAACCAACTTAACCAGGAAGATGGTGAAATACGTATGGACGAAAAAATGTGAAGACAGCTTTCAAGAGCTGAAGAAGAGGTTGAGTCAAGCCCCTGTATTATCGTTACCGGATGAGTCGGGGAATTTTGTATTGTATAGCGATGCTTCGCATAAAGGATTGGGTTGCGTGCTCATGCAGCATGGTAAGGTCATTGCGTATGCATCTATGCAGTTAAAGGAGTATGAGGGGAATTATCCTATTCATGACCTTGAACTTTTCGCAGTGGTTTTCGCCTTAAAGATTTGGAGGCATTACCTATATGGGGGGAAGTGTGAGATCTACACAGACCATAAAAGTCTGAAGTATATCTTCACTCAGAAGGAGTTGAATATGAGACAGCGGAGATGGTTGGAGTTGATAAAGGATTACGATTGTGAAATCCTGTATCACCCAGGGAAGGCGAATGTGGTGGCCGACGCCTTAAGTAGGAAGGGTCAGGAGAAGCTATCGATGTTAACATCTCAAGATGAGTTGGTTACAGAGATGGCAAGAATGGAATTAGAAGTGCGATGTCCAATCAAAGAAGGGGAGAAACTGTTTGCAATTGAAGTTCAACCCATAATAGTGGAGAACGTGAAGGAAGTGCAACTCAGAGCTGATGAATGCTAGCGGATAAGGAAGAAGATTTCAGAAGGTACCGAAATAGCGTACAGTCTTGATAACGAAGGGTTATTGAGATTTAAAGGAAGAATTTAGGTTCCGTGTGAGCCAGAGTTAAAAGAGGAGATAATGGATGAAGCTCATCACTCGAGGTACTCGATCCATCCTTATAGTACCAAGATGTATCAAGACCTTCGAACCTATTTCTGGTGGTCAAATATAAAGAGGGAGATAGTAGAGTATGTCAGTAGGTGCTTAACTTGTCAAAAAGTTATGGCCAAACATCAACGACCCAGTGGTTTGTTACAATCATTGGAGATTCCGGAGTGGAAATGGGAGCATATCACGATGGACTTTGTGGTGGGACTTCCAACGACGCAGAAATGATACGACGCTATTTGGGTAATAGTGAATCGTTTGACAAAGTCAGCTCATTTCTTGCCAATAAGAGTCAGATACAATTTAGACCAGTTAGCTAAGCTTTATGTTAAAGAGATTGTCTCGAGACATGGAGTACCAGTTTCGATCTTGTCAGATCGCGACCCGCGATTCACTTCGAATTTTTGTAAGAGTTTGCAAGAGCAGATGGGAACACAATTGAGGTTGAGTACGGTGTACCATCCACAGACAGATGGACAAAGCAAAAGAATAATTCAGACGCTAGAAGACATACTAAGGTCTTGCGTTATGGATTTCAAGGGGAGTTAGGACGATCATCTACCATTAGTAGAGTTCGCCTACAACAACAGTTATCACGCTAGAATAGGCATGCCGCCTTACGAAGCGTTATATGGACGAAAGTGTCAAACGCCACTTTGTTGGGATGAAGTGGGAGAACGTCAAATGTTAGGACCTGAGATGGTACAATAAACGGCAAAAGTAGTTAAGTTAATACGAACGCAACTAGTAGCAGCTCAGGACAGACAGAAAAAGTATGCCGATCCACATCGGAAGAACAGAGAGTTTGAAGGCGGTTCGTATGCATTCCAGAAGGTGTCACCTTGGAAGGGGAAGATGCGTTTTGGGAAAAAAGGGAAGTTAAGCCCTAGGTTCATAGGACCATTTGAAATTTTGCGAAGGGTAGGAGAGGTAGCATATGAGATAGCATTACCTCCAGAGTTGGGGCATATCCATAACGTGTATCACGTTTCGGTATTACGTCCCTATAAGCCGGATTACAAGCACGTAATCAAGTATGAACCAATTCAAGTCGAGAAAGAATTAACCTATGAGGAATTTCCTATGCAAATTGTTGATAGGAAGGAACAAGCGTTAAGAAGCAAAATTATACCTTCGGTGAAGGTGATATGGAGGAACAACAATGCCGAAGAAGCAACGTGGGAACTCGAGGACAAGATGAGGAAGGCTTACCCTCATTTGTTTTGATTAACTTGTATGGTAATTCTGGAGACAGAATTCTTATAAGAAGGGGAGAATGTAACGCCCGAGAAAATCGAATGTTTATGTAAATGAATTTTTATTTGATTTATTGAATAAAATTTGGATTATTTGTTTATTAAACTGAGTAAGTAAATTGTAGGTCATTTTATGACCTAGAGAATGCAGAAATGAGTAGGATTCTGGCTACTGCTAGGAATAAATGATATGAATTTATAAGAAGAAGAAAAAGGTTTTCAAGAATAAAAATATTTTGGGAAAAAGACGAAATAGATACTATTTAACCCTAAGGGTTAGGGTTTGACCCTATGCTATTCCGAGAGTTCAAAATGTCAGAATGACGTTCTGTCGAAAGATTTGACAGTAATATATCGTGAAAAGTTAAGTTAGCCGAGAAAAGTTTTCTCTGGAGGAAAAGTACGAGAATCACTATTCATCCGTTTCTGCTCGGAAATTTTATTTTGAAATTTTGAGAAATGTGTAATGTTAGGATTTCGATACGAGATGGAATATGTAATAATATTTCATTTATGACTCACGAAGTTTTCGCATAGGGACTTAAAATCCTAACGGTTAGGGAAAGTGATCTAATGAAATAATTATTTACGTATAATAATAAATGATTATTGTACGAAAAGAATACGTGTATAATACGAGGTATTATACAAGAATAATACGGAGAGAATATGAGAATTAATACAACGTATAATATGAATTTTATACGGAGTAAATAAGTTAAAATAAAGTGAATTATAATTAATTGGAATTAAAAGTTGATAAGTTTGACCCGTGGGTCAAACCATTGGGTAAACGGGTGGTTTTAACCCATGGTTCAACCCACAACCCATGTTGGACATGGGGGAACAAGGCCACATGGGAGCATGTGGGAGCACAAGGGGGGACATGGTTGGCCATGTGCTAGCACATGGGCCTTAACTTGGTGGGAAAAAAAGGAGAGGAGGTGCGAATAGTAGAGGAAGTTGGGCCTAAATGACTCTTCTACCCTAAGCCTTGCCAACTCTATAAATAGAGAGCCTTGTCTTCATATTTTGGTTGTTTGAGAAATCCTAACATCTAGAGAGAGAGATAAGAAGAGAAGCCAGCTTGTGTTTGTGAAGACATTTCATCAACCAAGGTGATTATGAAAGCTTTGAGTATTCCTACTCACTCCACCAAGAACCTTAAAGGTATTCCCATAAAGAACAATATGTAAAACTTTCTTTTCTTTCAATATTAGTGTTGATAGAGAAGTGTTAAAGAAATCTTGAACCCTAAGAAGTTATAAGGATAACTTAATAGTGAACTAAGAACCTTAACAAGCCATGTATGATGGAAGACTAAGAATTGATTAGGTATTAATAATGGACTCAATGAATTCATAGGAAATGGACTAATGAACATGAGAAACCATGAAAAACTTAAATGTTTTGAATGATTAGAATTAGTAATAATCAACCATGGGATTGATTCCAAGTGGTTTGGAGAAATAATAATGAAGAACAAAGATTCGGCGAAAGTTACGCGATTAGACGATAATCGTCGAAAACATAAATTTCTCGGATTAGAAGTCAAAAGTCACTGTGAGCATCAAAAATGATGGTTTTCGATTGCAACACATGAATTTAGGTAAATAAGACTTGCGAGGGAAAGAACGGATTGATTCCGACTTAAAACGAAGATTTGAGCGTCAAACATTCACGAACGTTTAACGAAAATGTAAAAATGGACTAATTGGTGAATTTCTCGCCGACAGATTCGAAAATGAATTTCGACTTGATAGGATGGTAGAGCATGTCTCTTATGAACTTTTGGCTTTGGAACGAAACCAATTCTGAGTTATAACGATCAAGTTACGGACTCTGAAATTTTAGAATTTTCAAAAACTTAGAAAATTTTCTAAGTTGCAGAGTTGGCGCCGCAGCGCCAGCCAATAGATTTAAATCTGGCGCCACAGCGCCACCCCCGGGAGAAAACTCTGGAGAGTAGCGCTGAAGCGCCACTCCAAGAGTAGTATCTGGCGCCGCAGTGCCAACATGTGAGAAAAGTTGACATTGTTAATAATTACTTAACCTTTTGCATATCATTAAAGGGCTAGTAAATGATGTAATGTAAACCTTAAACAACATGTTTAAGTAAGAGTTTATGAAAATTAAATGTTAAATAAACCGTAATGAACATTAAATAACTTAAATAAGTGTTATTAATTTAACATTTCGATTAAGTTATACAAGAAGGAGAAGTTAAGCTATACTTGGTATATCGATGATGAATTCTCATAGGTATGCTTTGTGTTATGCTTTGTAGACGTTATAAAGACTGAATAGACTACGTGTAAAGGTTTAGAAGATGCAAAGGAAAATTTTCTAACTTCGTTCATATTTTACTATGAATGCAAGTTTTCTAAACTCTTGTTTATAAATTATGGTTGGACAAGAGGTCATTGTGCATAATTGCTTATGCATGAACTGTTATTGAATAGTCAATGCCATTTGATTCGGCTAGACTGAGATTTAGCATATTTTGGTGGGTTTTTTCTCAAATCTTTCCAAAATATATATAATATTGTGATCCTATGCCAATTTCTTGGTACAGATTCTCAGGTAAACCTGAGTATGAATAAAACAAAGGTTTTAAACGTCGTTAATTCAACAGGCACGTGAGGTTGCCACCAATTAAACGTAAACACGTTTAATGTACGAGTGTTGATCAGCATAGAGTACTACAGGCTGATCACCTGGATGTGCTTGTAAGCAATATTGAACTTACGGCCTTCGTGCCGGGTTGTTCCTTTCATGAATGAGAACTAAAATATGGTTCATGGTCGTTGACCAAGATGGATTCCGAAGAGGCTATAAAGTCCTTGGGAATGGTTTTAAAGGAATCAAAACGATATTTTGATTATTCTTAAGTACTTCATAACTATTGTACAGTTATTGAAGACCAAGGAATATAATTCTTGATTTTGTGATTTCAAGATATACTGTTTAACTTGCTGAGCTGTTTATGCTCATTCTTGCTTAAAATTAAATGATTTCAACTAAGAATGAATGGACTGAAGGATCCGGTAAACACAAAGGCAAGTCCAAGCTGGACCAGTAGTGACCTTTGTAATAGTATAGTATTAGTATTATATTTACTGATATTATGACACAGAACAATGTATTGGTTACGAATACTTGTGAAGAAATTTAATAGAATGTAATAATTAGTAAACTTATGCATTGATATTGATGTCCTCAATTGAATGTATGAGTAGATTGTAGCACCGTGTAGCCCCATGTCTTGGGTTTGAAGGTACCCGGATTTGGGGGCGTCACAACCGCACTGTATTTACAGTCCGTTTGGGGATTTCGTTATTTTATGACTTTGTCATACTACATCGTACCATAGTGGGCTGACGATCCTTAGATCACATTCAACACTAGGTAATTCTGCATTGATAACTCCATCATTTTTATCATTTCTGCATCAGGTTCCATGATGCATCGATGATATACAAAATACATTTTAATATCTCAAATTATTTTTGTCTAGCCGAAACAATTAGCGTAGACTCTTCTTTAAACCGTTCAAAAATCATTGAAAATCATTTTTGATGTTATCATGCCGCAACTGGTAACGATGTGTTAGTGGTACGAAGCCCACTTCTACACAATTGTAACCATGTGTTACTGATAACAAAAATTTATTTTATTTCGAAAGGCACATCAGTGCGAATTTAGCTTGATATCAAAAATTTGAAGTCTAGCACAGCTAGAAGATTTGGAATACATATGATTCCACCATCAACTTCAATTTCTTTAATGATCAATTGCTTAATAATTCTATCTATTAAAAATCCTCAATTCTCCATCCATAACTTTCCTATACCCTAGTATAGTTCATCAAACTTACCACACGTTATGAATTCAGGAACTTACCATAATAATATGAGTTTAGAAACTTATCCTAGCAATACGTAGTTCAAGAACCAATCAAGAACTATCCATACGCTTAGGGGTTCATAAACATACCATACAATTATGAGTCACGGACTTACCATAAGTATTAGTTCCAAGAACTCGTGCCTATTCTTATATTCTCTACCTATCCGTCATACACATGAGAAAAGAATCACCTTCTCAGCATACATATAGCGAATAGCGCGACATCAACATTTTAATGATTATCAGTGTAAGAAGCTAAGTGGTTGTTGAACCTAACACAATCCCCTGCCCATACAAAGAATTGGTCAACTCAGCCACTAATCAATACAGGAAGCTTGCAGTTTGTTAGACCAAGGACAACTCCCTATCCATACAAGGAATTGTTCAACTCAACCACTATATCAATATAGGAAGCTAAGTGGTTCTAAAACCAATCATAAATTCTCCGCCCATACAAGGAACCATACAACTTAGCTGCTAACATGAGTCCTAAATTAAAATCCCACATAATCTTAGTCTCCCCTTTGCTCAATACGAATTTCATTTAATCCGTATCATCTTTTTCAACTCTTTTGAGTTTTCATAGTACCATATTCGTATAAAAATTCTGCTAAAAAGTCTTCAATCCATAGATTGATCATCTGTCCTCATAGGACCTCATCAGATCACGTTGTGATCATATCTTACAATCGTGTTATATTACGATTATTTTCTATCTCATAATTATTTTATTTTATGATCTTCTTTCTCCTTAATCATATTATATTATGATTTTACACTTTTCATCTTATAGACTTTGTCTATTTATTATCACTTTTCATCTTTACTATTGGAGTCAGGTAACTCCAGATTCTTATCTTATAATTCTTCAAGATTCTTCTTTGAATCTTATTTATCATCTTCTTATCTTAATGATGGATTTCCTGAATTCATCTCTTATCACTTCAACTCTATTTGAGTTTATTCATCATCCTCATCTCTGCAGTTATAGTCTAAGGTAATCCTACCTAAGGTTTATAACCTACAGCTCTGATACCAACCTGTGACGCCCTTAAATCCGGGTCCCAAGAACCTCGGACTTGGTACGTTACGGTACTTCATTATAATACATATTATATCATCTAATGCGGAACTAATAAATAAATATTATTTATTTCACATGATTCTATAATATTTCCCTAGGTTTATTAACCTTAACTAAATACATACCTTCAACATTACAAAAGGTTTACATAAGATAACTAAAAAGTTATTTTGCATAACACTCTAATCTTGTCATTTGCTTGTGTCTCTATCTTTAATCCTGGAACATTCATCTTAATCTAAAATGTGTTATCATGATATAGCAAGAGTGAGCAACTACTTTACTCAGCAAGTTTAAATACAATAAAGATATATCATGATTGAAGAAAAGAGTATAGCTTTCTGAATTTTCAATAATATATAATAATTGTGAAAAATTGAGAATTAAATTTCAATAATTGAATGACTGAATCAATAATACTGGGTGGTCAACAATGACCATTAACAAATTTAACTGAACCTTATAGTAATGAAGGTGATCAGCCTTTCATACCCGATGAACATATGCAATTTGCACTAAGTGCGAATCAATAATCAGAGATGTGGAATAATTTTAAATAATTAAACCACTAGCATGCTTGAAACATAATAACTCGAGTTTTAGTTAGGAAACTTGCAATAAATGCGAATATTCAATAATAATCTTAGATATGGAATAATCAACAATAATTATCCACTACCATGCTTGAACAATAATAACTCGAGTTTGAGTTAGAGAACTTGCAATAAATGCAAATATTCAATAATAAACTTAGATGTGGAATTATCAACAATAATTATCCACTACCATGCTTGAACAATAATAACTCGAGTTTGAGTTAAAATTTTTGCAATAAATGCAAATATTCAATAATAATCTTAGATATGGAATAATAAACAATAATTATCCACTACCATGCTTGAACAATAATAACTCGAGTTTGAGTTAGAGAACTTGCCTGTTTAACGAGCTACGGCTAGCTAGCTTTAATTAATACTCTTTGAATGACCTAACATTGATAATATAGATCTATCAATTAGTACTGCGTATAATTGTTCATCTATACACTTATTGGTGCTATCATCTAACAAATAATTCGATCACAAAGTACATATTTAATGCACTATCATTAATCCTATAAGATATTTAATTGATCTTAGGTTAATGATTTAATAATTAATAAGGCTTTTCTTAGGTGATAAACACTTATTATATCTTTAAACAATTTATTATAATTGTTTAATTAAGGAGTTATTTCCTTTAATTGTTAACTCCTTCTTCATTTGATTACTATTTAATATTAATTAAATAGTAATTAATTAATTACCTTTAGTTATTATTTAATAATAAGTAATAACAATTTATAACTCCTCATTATTTAATGTTAATTAAATAATGGATAATTAAATTATTATTTGTCTTTAATATTAATTAATTAATTCCTTAACTTTGAATAAATAATTGATTTATTCACTTCATTGGTCTTTAATTATTCCTTGTTATTATTGAAAGAATAATTAATTTAACATTCGTCCTTATTTATTATTTAAATAATAAATAATTAATTTTATAAACTTTTATGTTAATGTAAGTAAGTAATTATTTTATTATTACTTAATCTTACTTAAATATCTTTTAATCATTATTTAATATTAATTAATTAATTGTTTAACTCTAATTATTATTATTTAATCTTAATTAAATAATAACTAGTTATTTTATTAACACTAACTATATTTAATTATTACTTAACATCATTTAAATAATAATTAAGTAGTTAATTACATTTCACTTTATATGTAATTAACTTACTAGCCCATTGATGGCTTTAAAAGTTATTTGTTATGATAACACATTTTCCATTCACTTCATATTATCACTATAATTTTTGCCCAAATTTTAGATTTGGGGTCCTTCACAGAAACGGTTGTAGAACGAAGTCTACAACTTGGATTTAGGTTATGTTGAATGCGTTGGATTCATATCTTCCTGAACTACAATTTTCATTTAATAAACATCAAATTTTGAGCTGTCTAGGTCCCAGAAATTAGGGTTAAAGTGACAGATCAGCAAGGACGTTTACAATAGTTGGCTCGTTTTTCAGATTTGTGGTCCTTTACAGAAACGCTTGTATCTCGAGATCTATATCTCAAATTTAGGTCCATTTAGTATCATTGGATTCGTATTTTCCCAAAATAAATTTTCCATGTATCAAACACTAAATTTGATTCTGTTTTGGTTACCGAAAACAGCCCAAAAGTGACTGATCAGTAGCATGATTACAACAGTTGGGTAGTTTAGGATTAAATTCATAAGTTGCTCATTTTTAAACATATTTGAGTTATTCCAAAGGAGTTTTGCCCTCAACTCATGTATATAGCATGTCAAGAAAGAAAATCTCAAATATCACTTGTAGATTTCAACATGCACATGTTATAGTACACTAGTTAAATAAAAATTTTCTCAAAAATCCATCTAACTTCCTTTTTCCAAACTCTATCATATGAACTCATATAAATCCACAATTTTTACTTATTAAACTCAAGATCTAACATTCTAACATGATATTAACCATATACAATATGCATCTCAAAAATCTAACATAAAGTTACCTAGTGCATGCATGCATAAGCTTTTTCTCTACCCATTTTGTACAAATCTCTCTTTTCTCTCTTTTGATCTAACTTTTAACTTTAAAAATGTTTTGATCCTCATATAAAACACTTATACCCACATAGATGAAGTGTTTTTAAAGATCAAACATAAGGCTACTTGTTTCATCAAAATCTAACAAAATAAGTAATCTAAACTTGAGATTTTTGAGAATCATTACCTAGTTCTTCTTGCTATTCTTCTCATTCTTCCAAAGTAGCTTAGATACTTAGCATGCATGAAGATCAAAGCTCTCCTTTTCTCCTTGTAGTGGCCAAAAATGGCTCTCCCTCTCTCTCTATATATATTTTCTTTTTCTTTTGCTAGCTAACTTGCAGAATAAAAAAAATAAAAATGAAGAAAACTTTTTAATTGGAATGAAGGGAAGGGTATTTATAGTAGGAGATATGTATATATATAACATATGTATGTATAATAAATCTTCTAACAAATCTCACCAAATCTCTCCATATGTCTTCATATCTTTCCATATCTATTATATATCTTTCCATATATATCAAATATTGTCGACGCCGGGCGAAAAATCAAGTCCTCGGTCTCCCTTTTGTTGAAGGAAGAGGTCTCTTTTTTCTCTTTTAGAGTTGTTTGCCCTCGTCTCTTGTCCGTGGGACGAGAGAGGAGTGCCCCGATTTCCCTATTTTATTTTTTTCCCTTTCGCTTTCACTGTCTTTGGGGTTCCATTTTAAAGGGTGAATTTCGTAGGAAATCGGTACCGACATATGTGTCGACGATTTTGAAAGATTGATTTTATTGATTGGACCGATTGAGACAGAGTCGCCAGTTGGTATTTTGGAAATGGATGTACCAACTCATCTGTGTTTTAATAGTTTTTCGCAAGATGGTCCAATGCGTGACTCTTTGATTTGGTCTTGAAACCCGAGATTCGTGAAATCCGGGGGCTAGGTTAAGCGGTGGGAAGGTGTTAGGCACCCCCCGACTCCCGTGCAAGCACGGTACCGTATCTTATTGATTTTTTTATGCAAAAAGTGTGTGTCTGTGTGTGTGTTCGTGTGTGCGATTTTGAAAGCTTTATTAGTTGGTTTCTAAGTCTTTTTGGTGACTTGAAAGTAGTGTTATACCTCTTTTGCGCCTAGGTATGAAGGATTTGATTTAGCAAAAGATTCAATTTTAACAAGTTATGCAAATTGAAATGAGGTTTTGGAAAGTAAAGTTTTCAAATCCTTTGTCCGACTAAGAATCGAGGACTTCTATACTTCCTTTTATTCTTTACGTTCATTACATGATCTACCCCGAATCGCTTTATTTTTCATCAAAAGCTCTTTGTGGTTTTCTTTGAGAAATCATTTTGATGATATGTATGCTAAAGCGTTAAGAAGGTTCGGGTCATCATCGGGCATAAAAGCCATCTCAATGAACTGAGCTCCCATAATGAAGGTTTTCACTATCATGGGGTCTTAAATCCGAGCTCTCTAGACTAACCCCTCGAGTTCGTCTTCAAGATCTAAATATTACGTGCACATCGATATTTACGGTATTTAAAGCATTTACAACGTAAAAACCGGTCCATCGTGGGAATCAAGTCGGATCCGTTCGGGGATCTCGACATCGGGATTCCTAGGCTCACAATATTTGTACCCTTTCATATATACATAACGTCCATGGCTTCATTACTAAGTGATTTCATCGGTTGAAATCACCGTTCACATCGATTCAGCCCCCCTTTCACCTCTAAATATATATTTAGGGCTATACGGGTTAACCGGGACCATTTACAAGTAAATACATCCATAGATATACCACGGATCTAAGCCGTTCTAGCTCCCGGGTTGAAGCATCATGCTAACAACCTCTCGGGAACTAGCTTAAGCTTAGCTTGAGGTATATCTAGTCTCCGAAGCTATATACAACGTATTAAAGCAATAAATAACCAATATAAACGTTAAAACTACCAACTATTACACAATATGCTTATAATACACCAAATATAGCTAAATTCAAACAAGATCCTTCATTAATCTATCATTTGAACAAAGTTTACAAAGAAAACGAAGCAAGAAGTGCGTTATTTCACCTTGGGGGACGTGTGAACAAGCATTTTAACTCCCAGGATGAAGTAAGAACACTAAGATGGCTTCAATGAGATGCTAGATGGAAGAAATAAGCTTCAAGTTGCTATGTTGATGTCCAACCCGAGCCTTTCTCTCTCTAGAAATGTCCTTCTCTCTCTATATCTATCTTTTTTTTTTAAATGAACTAAGTGGGGGGTTATAACCTGTCCGGGGCAGCCGCACACATGTATGCGGCTAGCCACATACATGGTGGAGGCTACCCAGGTGGGACCCCCCGGCTTGGTTATGGCTCCTTCGGTCTCGATTCGGCAGAAGTTAACGTCTGTCGTTTGATCTTTCAGATCGTATTTGACGATCACAGCGAGATATGATCGAGTCCGACTGAGTCAGGGTTTGGGAAGTTGATACTCATAGTCGAGATACCTTCCAGGTCCAGATATCAGTCTGCAGGCTTATCTCTTAATGGTACGTCATTCGAGGTTTGCTGAGGTGGTTTCTGATGATTACTGTCTCAGCTCATTGATCTTCGATCGGGTTACGGTATGTTCAGACTTTATTGGTCCTCTTCACCATTCCCAGGGTTGTATCCAAGATGACTGGGATCTTTTGCCCTACTTCGGGGTTGTCTTCAAAGTAAAATGATGCTTTTACCATCTTGCAAGGTTAGTATGACAAAAGCAAAATTTTGAGTGTCTATATATGCCCCTCTTTGTCATGTTCATGCAATGTATTGGAATGAACACGACAAAGATTTAATAGACACGAAGAATGCATGACAAGGTATATCTGATGATGTAATGTCATGTATGATCGATGCAATAGTATGTGAGATGTATAAAAGGGTTACTTCCCCTGCTGGGGAAGTTAAGGATTACGTTGTCGGGGTTGAGTCAACTTGCGTTGAATTGTAATCAATAGATTGTATCATCGGGGTCATGTCGATGCCTTCACTAGTTTGTAGCCAACGAATTCATTATCAGGGCTGAGCTGATTCCTTCACTGGGTTGTGGCCAACTGATTACACCATCGGGGATTTTTCGATCTGCGTAGGGTTGTAGCTAACGGATTACAGTCATCGGGGATTTGCCGATCTACGTAGGGTTGTAGCCAACGGATTACATTATCAGGGATTTGCCTATCTGCGTAGGGTTGTAGCCAACGAATTACATCATCGGGGATTTGCCGACCTGCGTAAGGTTGTAGCCAATGGATTACATTCATCGGGGATTTGCCGACCTTCACTGGTTTGTAGCCAACAGATTACATTCATCAGGGATTTACCGACCTGCTTAGGGTTGTAGCCAACGGATTACATTTATCGGGGATTTGCCGATCTGCGTAGGGTTATATCCAACGGATTACATCATCAGGAATTTGCCGATACCTTCACTGATTCATTGTCGGTGGATTACATCATCGGGGTCAAGCCGACGCCTTCACTGATTCATTGTCAGTGGATTACATCGTCGGGGTCAAGCCGACGCCTTCACTGATTTATTGTCAGTGGATTACATCGTCGGGGTCAAGCCGATGCCTTCACTGATTCATTGTCAATGGATTAGATCGTCGGGGTCAAGCCGACGCCTTCACTGATTCATTGTCGGTGGATTACATCGTCGGGGGCAAGCTGACGCCTTCACTGATTCGTTGTCGGTGGATTACATCGTCGGGGTCAAGCCGACGCATTCATTGATTCATTGTCGGTGGATTACATGTTGTAAGATTGATTTTGATTGATTTCCTGGTCTTCTGGCGTTCAACGTCGGGTTGTCTGATCTTCGCCGAACTTCTGCTGTTTCGAAGGATTTTTAGGGTTTTCGGGGTTTCAAACTGTCCCGAAAAGGCATCATTTTTCATAATGTGACCATTCTGAACCCAAAAGAACACGTTCTGGACATCGTGTTGCCAAACGGAATGCTACGGGACCCACTTAAGGTAGCCGCATATATGGTTGCGGCTAGAGCAACCATGTTCAAGGCTACCCACGTTCGAGCTTATACCTTCGGGAGGCCTCATTTTCACCCATTCCATTCGGATTTTATCTTGTTTCTCTCTACAAAACCAAGCGTTTCTTCATCTATACTCGATTTCGGCTTGATTTGGAGCGATCCGCCACCGTATACTACTTCTTCAGACTACGGGTAACGTCTAAACTCCGTTCTTTCATGTTTTTGTTGGCGGAAACACGTATTTCCTTTCTTAAAGGTAATATATCTAACATGTATGCATGTATAGATTGATAAATGTGTTTATGATGCAATGCATGAATATAAATCATCCTATGGATCGTATGAATTCGAGATATTGCCATTTATCAGTTAATCTAGACATACATTGTACATATGTGTTAGAATAACAGTTAAAATTGATGTTTGCATGCTTGGTTGTGATGATGTACCCTCATAGGGTGATTTAATACATGCTTTGGGCATGTGGATAGTCCGTTTTATAAAGGAGACTCTGGCAAAAAAATTTCATAAACCAAATATCTGGATCATAGATACATTATAGATGTACTAAGATGCAAATGATATATACATTTAATGACACATGTAAGACATGCATGATGTGATGATCATATTTTATGGGTTTAATTCGAAATTTGCAAATGGTAAGAATATACCTGACTTGGCTTTAATTCCTACGAACTCATTGTTCAGACATGGATCCTGAGGAGCTTAGTCGTGCCACTGGACGGCCGATTTCATCGGGAGTTCGTCGGCATAGGACCCCCTCTAAGGTTCCGGTTCCACGTATTAGCCGACGGGTGCAGCATTTGACCTAGCCCGCTCGCTTGTCGGCTGGGGAGGATCAGCCACTCTTGGACGAGGACATTCCCGAGCCTAAGGTTCTGCCTCCACTCCCTACTGCACCTAGATTTCTTCCGGGCATTGAGGTAGAGGTCCCAGATTTGCTGGGCATGGATTTGAGCCACCATCCGTCCATTCACTTGTAGGCGAATGAGGTATGGGATTAATTAGTTTTTTTTTGTTTTTCTTTCTGCCATAGATGGGTTTTCTTAACCTTGACGTCGTACAGGTGCCAGAGTTTACCCAGCTGAGGGGTAACTGGTTCAGTATCTACGCTCTGTACCAGTCGCTACATCCCGAGTACAGAGAGATCGTAGATTCTTGGGGATTCGAGGCCTTCTTCACCATTGTTCCCCGTCGTTACCCTGGGGGCTATTTGCAGGCTTTGGGTGAGAGATGGTTTCACCAGAGTCAGTCGCTGCATCTATTGAATTGTGAGGTGATGATGACTCCCATGGATTGGAGGTACATTATTGGCTTGAAGTTTACCGGGGATAGGGTGCCCTTGGAGCCGTCTATCAGCGGGGCTGCTATTTGTGCCCTCCTAGGGTTTTATCCTCAGGAGCGAGCCTTCAAGGCTCATAGTATTCGATCAGGATGCCTGGGCGTTGATTTAGCTCGAGGCACCTTGCAGTAGGAGTTACCTGTTGATTTGGCGAAGAGGGATCGCATCTTGCGGCGTCTGTTCTAGACCATCATGAGGGGTTGTTTCATAGCGAACAACTCCTCCACTGTCCCCTTCAGCATGGTAGGGGCTACTCGATATGTAGACCGTATTGGGGACTACGATTGGGGGTCGTTCACATTCGCTCTTTTCTTGCATGAGATGCGACTGCGATCCGAGGGAGTTACCGACGCCTGGGCCGAATTTTTCCCGTTTCTTCTGGTAAGTCTTCTTGATCGAATTTCATTTATTTGCCTTTTGATTGATTTCTCTTTTCCCACAACTGATGGATGGTTTGTTTGAATTTACAGTTCTGGGCTTATGAGAGGCTTCCCTGTCTTCGCCCTACCTCTATCTTAGGCTTGGATACTTATCCCCGGGGACGTAGATGGCATCAGTCTACTCTGTCTGAGGTCCCGGTCGCGGAGGACTTTGCCCATGCCCGTCTTCAGTGGGAGACGTTGCTTGCTCGGGACATATTATGGACCCCATACTCTGGAGAGCACTTGGCCGAGGGATTTGAGGATGGCGTGTTGACAGGGCTAGAGTTCTATTTATCGACTCGCCGGATTCCACTCCTTTTTAATGGAGGTTAGGAGCTCTACCTTGGAGAGTGCGCTATTCGATGCATTACTGGGGAGATTCGCCTACCGTATCTTTCTCCAGCCCAGCACTTTTGGCCTCTGACTTCGTTAGTTGCATCGATTCCCACCTTGGGGTTTGATGGTTTCCTCCTGTCTGAGGAACCGATCTCTTCGGCGGACTTTATCTCTTGGTGGGTCCGACGCACGATAGGAGCTCATACCCGGGCTACCCAATTCTTGGGCGATCTCGTTCCAGGATCCCTTATGATGAGGGACTGGATATCGTGTTTTCAGGATCCGTCTCATCAAGATCAGATTGCTGCTTTGAGACTTCAGTTGGAGGAGTTGTCAGCCTATTGTAGTTACAATGGCTTGGACCCGTCCTTGGCTCACACTTTTGCTTCTCGGGGTCATGAGACTGGACCGTCAGGCGGTGGTGGCTCCCATGGTGCTGGACCCTCAGGTTTTGGTGGCTTCCGGGATAGAGATGTTCCCTTTACTGTTCCCCCGGATACGCAGGAGACACCTTATCGACCGGATCAGCAAGATGCACCCACTCCAGGTAGACGACCTCAGGTTGATCAGTTTGTTGAGACCCTCACCTTCTTGGATGATTTTGATGAGGGGACGAGTCCATAGGTCCTCTGTTAGTCATTGGGCATTTGTGCCCCAATATCTTGTACTTTTTATTTTTAGTTTTCACATGTATCATAGGTATGACAGTGATGTTTATGAAACTAATGTACTTGGCAGATATTTATATATGATGCTTCCTATTTATTCATCACACATGTTGTTTTATCATTAGTATGATGCATGCTTTAGATATATTTAAATGATTGGATCGAGATTGACCCCTGTATGGTATTATTGACACAGGTTTTACAGATATCGTCCTCTGCAGTGGTACGTTTGGACCACCTTCCTGCTAGCCATATAGCTACCAGCTTGAGGGTTTGGTATGACCAGCTGCCATCCACCGATCGTATCGATGTCAGCTGCATGCTGGGCCACTCCATGTCTTTACTGTCCTTCCAGATTTCGGAGGGATTTGTTGCCGGGATACTCAGGTATTGGACTCCTGAGCGTCATGTCTTCCGATTCAGCTCAGCCGAGTTGGCTCCTACATTGGAGGAGTATAGTCACATTTCAGGACTATCGATAGAGGGGCCATATGCTCAAGTAGCTTTGGGCCATATGCGCCGCCAGTTCATGACGATGACTAGATTAAGGAGAGCAGTTGTGATGGCTGAGGTGGGTGGTAGCCACATCATCTCCATGGACTTTATGTTTAGGCATTTTTCTTCTGCTGGTAGTTTCGTTGTTTATCACGGAGACTTTGCCATTTTGGAGGAGCGCTAGTACGTTGCCCGCGTGGATGCCTTGGTTATGTGCCTCGTAGCTTATCTATACATGCCATTTTATACCGATCCTGGCAAAGACATTGATTTTAACCTCTATCTGCCATGACACTGGTGATCAGGAGTTCAGAGGTAGTCCAGTGCTTTTATACATCTGGTTGATGACGCACCTCCGACCGATAGGGCGGCTTCGCTGTCATAGTTTTTGTTTTGGGCATGCCCTGTCTCAGGTTTATTCATATCGCCCGACTTCTTGCGTCGATGAGAAGTCCTGGACTTCATTTTTGGGTGCCATGGAGAAGCCTTTTGCTATAGTCATGTATTATGGGTACTTCTTCTTTATGAGTTTTGCCACCCATGTCGCTGACCTGGATTTCCTCCCCTTGGCGGGTTTGAGGCATATGACGACCTATCATCCTTTGGTGGTGATGGGTCAGTTTGATCAGTACCAGGAGGTCCATGCATTTGAGGGGATTGAGGATTATCAATTCCCCATCTGCTCAGTTATCGAGGCTGATTTGGCTCGGGTTTATGGGTTCTGGTCTCATCGACAGACAGCAGAGTTTAGAGATTGCCATCCGGGCCGCTCTGCAGAGTGTTCAGCTTGGCTTGAGTCGGATTTAGCACCAGAGACCGCAGATCAGGTTGGTACAGGATCTTTATCTGATGACGATGGTTGGTCCACAGATGCGGCGGAACCGATGGAGGATCCTATATCTCCGACTGAGGATGCGTTATTTGCAGAGTTGACAGCTTCTTTAGTGAGCACTATCCCGCGTTTGGCCTCAGTTTCCATGGAGGCAATGGATAGACAGCTTCAGCTGGTGACATTTGAGAAAGATCAGGCTTGGGATCTATTGTTGACCACCGTAGCTGGTAGGGATACTGCTATCACTGAGAGAGATGCAGCCCGTGCTTCCAGAGATCAGGCCATCATTGATAGAGATGCAGTTGAGACTTTCTTAGATGGACTCATCGATCACGTACAAGGTGTAGTGCAGAGTCAAGAGGAGATTTTCTACATGGCAGCGGAGATGCTGAGGAGGGTTGACATGTTGGAGCACGAGCTCATAGATGCTCCCTCGACTACAGAGACTGCTGGATATTTGGCGATGTTGGCTTATCTTACCACTGATTTATAGCTCTATTTTATTTTCATGTAGAGACTTCGTTATTATCACTTGTCATAGGTTAGAATCAACTTTTATATTCTAACCAGTTGTATATATTAAAAAGAAGCAAGTTTAGTTCACTTCTCTTGTTTGTGCATGTCTAACCATGTCCACTGTTGTCATTTTCGCTTCATGATTTATTATGTCGACATGGAACTAGTCTCGTCATGTGGCATCAGATTCGGCAGGAATGATGATGAGATGTCGCTAGGTCATCTCCGTCGATTGGTTTGGGCTTAATGGATAGGTTTTGGATTTTTGTATAGGTTAGGAAAGTGTTTGACTTTTTCAAAGGTTAGACCGCACCATAAATGGCTGCCTACGTACTCCCACAAATAGGAGATCAGGTCTTTCGTAGTTCAGGTTCAGACCTGAAAAGTTTGAAAGGGGTTTATCTGGGGTTTGAGTTTGATTTGATAAGATTTTGATGTTTCTCGGTTTGATTTGATGTTTTTCCAGGGTTAGACGCACCATAAATGGCTGCCTACGTACTCCCATAGATAGGAGATCAGGTCTTTCGTAGTTCAGGCTCAGACCTGAAAAACTAGACTTGATATATTTTTTCTTTTCTTTTCTTTTTTCTTTTCTTTCTTTTTTTTCTTTTCTTTTCTTTTCTTTTTTTTATCAAGACATAGCAGTCCAGTCAGAAGGTGAAAAGGGGTCTCAGACATAATACCGTTTCACCGAGTTGGAATTGATCAGTTGCGGGAATTCCTCACCGTCCATCTCTTCCAATTTCAAAGCTCCACCTGATAGGATTGCTTTGACAAGAAATGGTCCTTCCCAGTTTGGGGAAAATTTTCCCTTAGCTGCATCCTGGCCCGGAATGATCTTCTTCAGTACCAAATCATGCTCTTTGAATTCTCGAGGTCGCACCTTCTTGTTATAAGATCGAGACATTCGCTGTTGATAGAGTTGACCGTGAAATATAGCAGTAGCTCTTCTTTCATTTATCAGGGATAACTGATCGTATCGATCTTGTATCCATTGTCTCTTCTCTATCTGGGCATCAAGGATCACTCTTAGTGATTCCATCTCCACTTCAATAGGAAGTACAGCCTCCATACCATATACCAATGAGTAGGGTGTTGCTCCAGTCGAGGTTCGAGTCAACGTCCGATATGCAAGTAGGGTTAACGGCAATAGCTCTGGCCATCCCCGGTGATTTGCTGACATCTTCATCATTATCTTCTTGATGTTTTTGTTAGCCGCTTCCATCGCGCCGTTCATCTTTGGACGATAAATAACCGAATTGAGGTGTTTGATATTGAACTTACTGCACAGTTCCCTCATCATCTCGTTATTCAGATTCTTCACGTTGTCTGATATGATAACCTCGAGTTGTCCATACCGGCAGATGACGTTGTTTCTAATGAAACCAACGATGACCTCTTTGGTGACCCTGGGGAAAGAAGCTGCTTCCACCCTCTTGGTAAAGTAGTCAATCATAGTGAAGATGAATCGATGACCATTACTAGCTTTAGGCTCAACTGGTCCTATCACGTCCATTCCCCACATGGAAAAAGGCCATGGTGATGTCATGGAATGTAGTTGATTCGGAGGCGCATGAATAATGTTGGCGTGGATCTGACATTGAGAGCAACGCTTGACATGATCATCGCAATCTGCTTTGAGGGATTTCCAGTAGTGTCCTGTCCTCAGAATCTTTTTAGCAAGCAGAGGTCTACTCATATGTGCTCCGCATACTCCACCATGTGCTTCATTCATAAGTCGTTGTGCTTGCTCCCGGTCTAGACATCTCAGAAGGCCTACACCTGGATCTCTCTTATAGAGAGCATCTCCACTTAGGTAGAAATTCATAGCCATTTTCTGTATTCGCTTCTTTGCGGCTTGACACATCCCTTTCGGGGTTGACTGATCTCGCAGATATTCTTTTATATGGTGGTACCAAGGTGGCCCCGCAAGTAGTATCTCATCTGATATCTCCCCTACATTGTTCCCATATGACGGTATCTTCTGCACAGTGAAAGTGATGATAGGCATTCCCCTTCTTGCTGACAGGTTCACCAGTGAAGCTAATGTGGCCAATGCATCGGCAAAATCATTTCTGTTCCGGGGGATATGCATGAAGGCAATGTCTTCAAATTCCCCTGCCAATCTGAGAACATGTCGATGATACGGCAGTAGATGCAGTTCTTTGGTGGTGTATGCCTCGGTAGACTGTCTGATGACTAGCTCTGAATCTCCAAACACCGCTAAACATTTCACTCCCATGGACTGAGCCAGCTTTAACTCCACAATGCACCCTTCATATTCGGCGGTATTGTTGGAGTTGTTGAAATGAAACTTGGTTGCCACGGGGTATTGATCTCCCGTGATGGATACCAGGACTGCCCCGGCTTCGATACCTTTAGCATTTGATGCGCCATCAAAGTACATTTTCCGGAATTGACCTTGATCCTCCTTATCAATCAGGAGAACAGTCAACACTTCTTCCTCAGGGAAATACGTTTCCAGAGGCTCAAAACCCCCTGTTGGTGCAGCCGACAGGTGATCCACAATCCCTTGCCCTTTGATGGACTTTTGGGTGACATATATGATGTCGAACTGTTGAAGGATTAACTGCCACTTGGATAGACGAAAGTTCAAAATTGGTTTGCTAAAGATGTATTTCAAAGGATCCATCCTTGATATGAGATAAGTGGTATGGCCATGCAGATAATGCTGTAACCTGGTGGCTGCCCAAGCTAATGCACAGCAGGTTCTTTCGATCAGAGTATATTTCTGTTCTCCACTGTTGAAGCGCTTACTAAGATAATAGATTGCTCTTTCTTTCCCCATGTCATCCTTCTGCCCCAGTAGACAACCCATAGCATTGGAGTTGACCGAGATATATATGAACAACGGAATCCCATCCTTTGGGGGTACCAAAATAGGTGCTTCAATCAACCTCTTCTGGATGATATGAAAGGCTTTCCGGCAGTCTTCATTCCATTTTCCTGAAGAGTTCTTCCTTAATAGTTTGAAAATGGATTCACAGGTTGCTGTCAACTGCGATATGAACCGGCTGATGAAGTTGATTATTCCCAGGAAACCTCGAATTTCCTTCTCGGTCTTTGGTTCAGGTATTTCTGTGATGGCTTGGATTTTGGCAGGATCCAACTCAATGCCCCGGTTGCTCACCAGAAATCCCAGTAGTTTGCCGGATTTCACCCCAAAAGCACACTTTGCTGGGTTTAACTTCAAATTGAACTTGCGGAGTCATTCAAACAACCTCCGAAGATGGGTGCAATGGTCATCAGCCTGTCGAGACTTTACGATGATATCATCCACATACACCTCAATTTCTTTGTGCATCATATCATGGAATAAAGTCATCATGGCTCTTTGATAAGTAGCCCCAGCGTTGGTAAGGCCAAAAGCTAGTCTTCGATAACAGAAGGTTCCCCACGGGGTAATGAAGGTGGTCTTTTCCCTGTCTTCTTCAGCAACCATGATCTGGTGATATCCAGCAAAGCAATCAGTAAAAGAATACATCTCGAATTGCGCAGTGTTATCGATTAATACGTGGATGAACGGCACTGGGAAGTCATCCTTAAGGCTGGCTTTGTTGAGATCTCGATAATCCACACAAACTCGCACCTTTCCTCCAGATTTCGACACTAGGACTACGTTGGACAACCATTCAGGGTACGTTGACACCATAATGATTCCCGCTTTAAACTGTTTGATAATTTCCTCTTTGACCTTCAGGCTCCATTCTGGTTTCAACCGTCTCAGTTTCTGCTTGACTGGTTTGAACCCTTCTTTAATTGGTAGTCGATGGACGACGATGTCAGTGGATAGACCTATCATGTCTTTATGAGACCAGGCAAAAACATCCTTGAATTTGGTTAAGAGTTGGATTAGTTCTTTTTCTTGGTTAGAGGGAAGGTTGGTTCCGATCTGTATTTCTTTGGGATCGTTGGGGGTTCCGATATTTATGGTGGTGGTTTGATCAAGGTTGGGTTTCAGTTTATCTTCGACCCATGCTTTGATTTCCTCAGGCACCTCGTCATCATCCCCTTCCTCTTGCTCGATTCCCATCTAGTCAAAGTCCAATTCTATGTCAAAATCGTAATCATTACTCAAATTCGATAAACTATGGACGTGACTAGAGACATGCAAATTTGGAAACCTGATACAAAAATATGATTGCTAAATATATACAAGTAGTCGTCAATAAGATTCATCAGTTAATATGACAACTGGCAATAACAAGCCACAGATGAAATAAAACAGACATAAATATAGGTAAAGGTGGAGCTCCCTGTCAGCGGTCGCTTCTCAATTTTTACCCTTTTCGGACGATCTGTGGAGTGATCGTCCACTTGCTGGTCTGCAGTTCCTGGGAAGTCGTTGAGATAGACGCGCTACTAGAGTCGCAGTCTTCCAAGATGGCCATAACTTGTTTGGAACCGGTCCCTGGATCACTGCTTGGGATGTTTACATTTCCCAGTTAAGTGTTGGGAGGTTAGGTTGATCACTTGACAGATCTGCCCCGTTGGACTTCTTCAGGTCCTCTTTAGAGAGGCAAAAACTGCTCACGAATTGCAACTGGATCTCTTCTAGAAACTTTTGGTCTTTGGCCTTCTGGGCCTCATCCTTGAGAGGCTTTTCATCCCCGTCCGTCTGATGTCCTCTTTGATAGACTTTAGGAATCAGAAGGTTTGAAATCATGAGGGGGATCTTCTTGAGTGGCTCTTTAGATACGGTTTCACCCAGGTTTGGCTTGAGGTGAATTAACTGATTAACTGGTTGACGCCTATGAGGATTCTGATGCTTGGATCCACCATGGTATTCGAGTCCAGCCTTTCCCAACTGCGTGGGTATACGGATTGGGTTCCTGATTCCTTGGCCATTCTTCCCCAGTCCTCGGCCTAGTCGATGTCCACGGGACAGCATCTCTTGGCCAACTGCCATCACCTCTGTAGATATCTGGGGAATTAATACCGGGGCTCCCACAGAGTTATATCGCGGATTACTGATTTCGAAGGCTTGAAAACTGGCGGGCTCGACCCCTTCATTCACACCGATCAGGGGCATATCTCCCAGGTTATGAATAGGATAATCAGGATCTGCACTGACAGTCACCAGATTATCATTGACGATATATTTCAGTTATTGATGAAGAGTTGAAGGGACGGCGCCAGCCATATGGATCCATGGTCGTCTTAATAACAAATTATACCCGGTAGTGATCTTCAGGATCTGAAAAGGTATGTTGAAAGTAAAAGGGCCAATATCCACAGGAAGTTCAATCTCCCCCACAGTATCCCTTCTTGATCCATCGAAAGCCCGTACTATGACATGGCTGTCTCAAATTCAGTTTGGATTGATCTTCATCTTCTCTAGAGTATCTTGTGGACAGATGTTTAAAGACGACCCTCCGTCGATCAGCACGCCACCTACCACATATCCTGATGAAACGACAGCAATATGCAATGGTTTGTGATGCCCAGTTCCTTCGGCTGGTATATCATCGTTAGTGAAGGATATCATGTTACTGTCCAGTACATGACTGATCAAGTGCTGGAATTTCTCAGTATCGATAGTCTTGGGTAAGTGTGCTTCGTCCAATACTTGGATCAGAATTTGACGATGGTCGTCAGATTCTAATACCAAATCCAGGATAGAAATTTGATGGGGTTCAGCTTCCAATTGCCTCACCATCCTGGCTTCACCGTGCCCCATTTTGTGGAGGAACCCTGTGATCTTTCCAGTAGATACCTTCCCTAATACCTTGGTTGTCGGTTTTGCCAAACGCCCCGAGAGGTAACATATATTCTCCCTAGGTATGATGGCGATACAGTCAGGTGCCAACTTTATCCCTTCTTTGTAATTCCACAGTACCTTCTTTAGGCTGAGAATTGGGAGTTATGGCCAAGGGGCCAACATCAGTGGTTTAGGCGCTGGTATCTCTAGAGTGGCTTTATTTCTCTGCTCAGGTACCCCTTGGATGGTTATGGGTCTGCCAGATATTCCTTCCATACAAAGGATAACGGCTATCATACCTTCTACGTTCCTCGGTCCCCGAGGGTAGTATATTTCTTCCTCAGGGAAGATCGCAGCTTTATTTATTGAGTCCAACTCTCCGGATTCAATCAAGTTATGGATTAGATGTCGCAGAGCCCAACATTCTTCCGTGGCATGTCCAGGAGCATTAGAATGGTAAAGGCAGGATGTTGAAGGATTGAAACACTTCAATCCCGTATTTGGGGGTGGCAGAAATTCTGTAATCTTCCCCTCCTCGATCAAGGTACAGAGAATCTCCTCCCTAGATTGCCTCAACGGGGTGAATTTCCGTTTAACAGCAAAATCTCGACGGCTCTGCAATCTGCTTCTCGAGCCATCTTTTCAGTCCATTTGTTCTGCTCTGGTTAACGGATCTGATCCCTTCTGGAGGTGGAAACATCTTGGACAGATATGGGGTCATTTGGCTTTGATAAGACCTGGTCGATGAGCTGTCGGGTCAACTGGTGTTGGTATACCACCAATTCAACTAGTTGATCCACCTGCGCTCTGATTGAAGCCAATTCTTGTTCTACCCCATAATTTTCTTTAGGGTATCCCCATATTGCAGGGTCATGTGCCGAGGGTAACTCTCCCATCATCCTCAGGTATTTACGGTTTTCCCTGCTTTCGGCACTGATCATGTTGACTCCTTCCTCCACATGCTGAGGCAGAGGGTTGTTGTTGACATTTGGCTATTCAGGGGCTTTTACTATAATCTCCCCGCTGTCAATCATGTTTTAAATTTTGTGCTTCAGAGTCCAACACTCCTGAGTATCATGCCCCGGTGAGTTGGAATGGTAGGCGCACTTCTTGCTGGAATCGAATTGCCTTCCATTTGGATCGAAAGGTGGAGTGAGCTCAACGATCTTCTTCTGGGCGATCAGTAGGGCTAATATGTTTTCCAAGGAGTCTCCTAAAGGAGTGAATATCCTTCTTCGCTTGTTTTCCCCAACTTTCATTGCTGTAGGATTTCAAAAATTCGCTGGATGAGGGTTCTGCCTCTGGATAGGTGAGTTAGGGCTCTTGTTAGTAGATCGTCCTTGCAATACTAACGAGACATCTTCTTCCTTCCTCTTTGATCCTCTCTTGGGAGTGCTTGCATAATTTCCTGACTTTATGTGCTCGGCTACAGCTTCCAAAGCAGCGAGGTCTTTGATTTTTCCAGACTTCAAACCCATTTCTGCCATTTCCCCGTGTTTGATCATTTCGGAGAAGGATTTTCCTAACCCGACGAGGACTCTCTCATAGAAAGGGGCTTCTTGTATATCAATGAAGGTGGTCACCATCTCACCCTCATCCATTGGTGGGTTGACTTGGGCCGCCATTCGCCTCCACTGTTGCGCGTATTCTCTGAACAATTCATTGCCCAGCTTTCTGACTTTGGTAACCTGGTAGCGATCAGGTGCCATCTGGGATTGAAAACTGTATTGGTTGAGGAAAGCATGGGCCAAATCTTCCCAACCTCTGACTTTGGAATTGTCTATCTGTGCGTACCATGTGCGGGCTTCACCGGTAAGGCTCTTCTAAAATAGCTGCATCCTGATGTTTTCATCCTCAGCGTAAGTTCCAAGTTCACCTATGTAGACTTTTAAGTCAGTGTACGGGTCTCCCAGTCCGTTGTATTTCTTGAACTCGGGGACTTAAAACTTATCCGGGTATCTCGCCTTTGGGAAAATACACAGATCTGAGTAATTCACGCTCCTATGGGATCCCGTCCCTTTCATATACCGGATTGCGTCTTCCATCTGTCTAACTTTCTTCCTAATGTCTCCAGTGTCTTTGTCCTCCCGGAGGTTTGTGATGTCCCGTGTCATCTTCTGGATCGGGGCCTCCTTGGGTACTTCAACATCGAGGGGAGATATAGGTGTGGACGTATGTGTATCACCTTCCTTTTTGGGTACTTTCATGTCTCCTTACACAGAGGATTCAGTCGAACTCTTGTGTTTAGATTCCTGAGATAGTTTGCACTGTTCTTTTAACAGGGTCGTCATCTCGGCCATTTGCTTCTTAAACTCCTCGAATTCATCTCGAGATACTGGGATGGATTCTGATGAACTTGCTTCAGCCATCTGGAATGGTGAAAGGGCCTTTTTGGCTCGAGATAGGGTTTTAGGACCAATCTGCACAACAACCGATATCTAGTTTAGACTGGATACGGTGGATAGGGATGCATGATATGCTATGCATTAGTTTAATGGTTTTTTAATCTTTTCCTGCAATACAACGAGTTAGTCGAATTGATGACAGGATGTGAAAGATGTATGTATGACAGTTCAAGATAACGGTCATTTATATACGTGGAAGATTTAAATGGAGCATGAAGAAGCACACCGCGTGTTTGGTTTATCAGAGGCTGACCTATCTTAGGGTTACTCTCACGGGCTGCTTGAAATTGGTTCCCAGATCTTCGCAATCTACTTGATGAAAACATTCATGTTTCGATTGGAGCGGATCTGAGTGGTGCCTTTCCTGAGCCTCACAATGGAAACATCTATTGGAGTCCAGTAATAAACAACCGACGGGATTGCCCCCTAATGGAGGTACCACACAACATACATTCAGATACATTCACGTCCTCACCGCATGTAATATGATGACATTGTGCGAAGCACTAATATATTGTGCGAGGAACTAATACAAAATGCTAAAAGATTGACACACACAAAGATCATTCACACAAATGCATATGACTTTAAATTTGATTAGGATGAGCATGCTAGGATTTAAACTTGAAAGTATATTCTTAAAGCATGATTACTTGAAATGCTAAATGTTCAAACCTATGTTGATGTATAGAAACTAGATATTCTAGCACTATTAAATCAAGGACAGAGTTAATTGTTTAGAAACCCAGTCAAAGTGATTGACTTACGTGAATTACATGATAAATTTATATGATGATTAGACTCTTGTAAGTGTAGACTCGTATTAGTTTACACATGCTAATTGAGAGACCGACTTATTAATGTTAGGTCATTTCAACGTAGTTTAATTAAAGCTAGAACTTATTCGTAGCTGAACAAACAGGCAAGTATTCTAAATTCTTGCACTACCTTATTCAATGAATCGTGTAAGCGAGTTTCTTAACTTCACTTGATTTGAATGCAAGTTCCCTTACACTCTTTATTGTGCAAGTTCCTATCCTTCTCATATTGTATTGAGCAGGTTATTATCGTATTGACAGTTAATTATTTAAAGCTTGAACTTTATTTCCAAGCATGCTATTAGGTGGTTTAATTACTTTACAATTATTCCACATCAATTTTATTGATATTCGCACTTGGTGCACTTGAGTTCGTACAGTCTTGGACTTGTACCTTATTTAAAAGTTCTATAATTCTTGAACTGCGTCAGATAGAGTCTGAACCCTTGTTCGGTCAGACAATTGTATGAAGTTTTATAAAAGCTATCCAGACCAATTGATGGTATGGATTCTTAGACTGAAAAGAACACCCCTTATATATAGGGGAGTACCCCAGGTATCTAATATAAGATACAAACAGCAGAGTTGAATGTTATGCATATACATGGCGTACGCGAGGCTGATCCCCTCAAGTACTTATTCTGTAGCCAGTAACCAAAGGGTCAATCAGCTTTTGATTCCGTTGGAGTTTTATAGTTCAAAAGTCTACTTGACTACCAGTTATTCTAAAAGCAATCATTATTCTTGCTTCCGATATTCATATTGTTGAATTCACTGTCAGATATTTTCTATTCATCATGATATATCCTTTATTGTTGTATTTAAACTTGCTGAGCAAACTTGTTGCTCATTCTTGCAATATCATGACTTATATTGCAGTTAAGCCCAAGACTTCAGGGAAGGACAAGGGTAAAGGAAAGATGTAGGATTAGTTTGCAAGAAGCAGACTTTATCTTTATGTTTAATTAAATTTCTGTTATGTAATATGAACCCTAATGACTATTCTAGGGTATGTTTGTATGACTGTATTAAGGTTATCGAATCTTGGGACTAGTAACACCTTTTGAATGAACGATGTACGTTTATTATATTCTGCATTTAGTTATCGTATGTTGTTTAGAGGTGGATGTTTGTATTGTATCGTGACGACCGGATCGGGGTCAGAGGACCCGGATTCGAGGGTGTCACACCTACGCTCTCATAGGAATAAAAGCCTGTTGATACTTCCATTTTATCTTTTCAGCCTTTTGGCTCAATTTGAATGGTAATTGTCGGGCTGCGAAGCATCCTCGACCACAAGATATATACAACTGTCGGTCTTCTCATGGGCATGACAGCCATCGGAGTGACTCTGACACGACAAACTATTATTTCACTATGGTGAGACCTTAAACCCGGATAATCGTTTTAAGGTCTTTCAGATGTACTTTTTAAAAAAAATTGACAGGGTACATTTGTAAAATGGAGTTTGTCCATCGTGGGAATCAGATTCTGATCAGTTTGATCATGAATCCCACGATTCCTAGGCTCACAGAGGGAAGCCAAAAAAACCTACACAACTCAAATATGCACAGAAAATGTATATTTACATCTAAACGTCGCAAAAAACCAAGGATTCATCAGTCAAATCCTGGTATGCACGTAGCCAAAGCTTCTCGTTCCCACTAGATAACAATCTAAGGGCCGCGAGGTTGCTTTTTGTATTGAACAAAACTAGAAAAACTGCTAGATTTAAATAAATCTCAGCCATTCTAGCTTCCCAGTTCCGTCTGGACCTATTTTGAATCGTTTAAAAGGTAGAAAGGGCTAAATTTAAAGAAATCTAGTTCGCCCAAATAGATATCAGTGCCAATTCATATCAAATGAACATTTACAGCAGCTATGTAATCACAAAGAATGAAGGATATATATATAATTATATATATACGAAAGTGATAAAGGGCGATGGATTTTCACTACGATGCCCGAACTGGAATGTAAATATATATATATATATATATATATATATATATATATATATTTATAAAAGCTGTAAAAAGCCACGGAGTAATCCAGGCTTGACAGAATGAAAATATATATATATATATATGTATATATATAAGCAATAAAGGGCGACAGATGTCAAATCCTATGCCCGGACTGGAATGAAAATATATATATATATATATATATATATATATATATATATTTATAAAAGCTGTAAAAAGCCACGAAGTAATCCAAGCTGGACATAATTGAAACATATATATAAAAGCTGTAAAAAGCCACGGGATGATCCAGGCTTAACAGAATGTAAATATATATATATATATATATATATATATATATATATATATATATATATATATATATATATATATATATATAAGATGTAAAAGAGCCACAGAATTATCCAGGCTTGACAGAATTGAAATATATATATATAAATCTATAAAGGGCGACGGATTTGCAATCCTATGCCCGAACAAGAATGTAAATATATATATATATATATATATATATATATATATATTTATAAAAGCGATAAAAAGGCCATGAAATGATCCAGGCCAAACTGGAATGTAAATGTTAATATATATAATTAGTATATATATATTAAAGCAATAAAAAGGCCACAAAGTCAAAATCCAGGCCCAAATAAGTTTGAAAATTATATATATATATATATATATATAGTTATATATATAAAAGAAGTAAACTGCCACAGATTTGATATCCGGGCTTGACAGAATTAAAAAGTTATTATATATATAGTTAAATATATACATAAAAAAGTTAAACCAGGACTGGGAAGATAACCCAGTCCGGTGAAGGGCATATATATGTATATATATACATATATATATAAGCTAATAAAAGCCGCGAATCGAAGATCCGGGCTGTAGAAATGCCAAAAAACGTATAAATGTACTAAAATATAAGAAAACATAAGCAAAAACGGCCACGGAACTAAGTTCCGGGCGTAATCAGAAAACAAAACTTAACGTGCAAGTGTATAAATGCGCAATGAAGTAGTAGAAACTTCTTAATCGTAAAAATACTTACAATGGACTGCTACACGGGCTTTTTGCCACTTGGTAGGCTTCAAACGTCCATTTTCACCGGTTAATTTTTGGTATGTTGTAGTATATGAGTATACCTACGTGTTAGAGTGATAAAAACGAGGTTTGGAGTACAAGAAATCGGGCTAGAAAACGAAATAGCCAGAGTTTCAGAGCGTTTCTGACTTAATTTTGGCCTGGGGGTGCACTTATATTTATAGACCCGATGGAAGTGGCTCTACCAAAGGCAATCACTGGTCTACCTGCAGCGCCACATGGTAGGTCCCGGGTGGTGGGTCCTATCACCTCGAAGTACGTGCACTCTGAGCAACGCGAGGTCAGATTTGAAACTTTCTAACTTTTGATCAGAGCGTCCATTTGAGGCATGCTATGCCTTTTCGAAAAGCCCTCGCTGAGCGCGTCGCAATGACATGGGACTAAAAATTTTCCGAGTCCAAGAAGATGAGTTTATAACCTGGTCTTCGTTTCCCCGCAGTTTATCCGTTAAGCTGCCTTGCGCTGTTTCCACTTGGGATAAACGTTATGATTCTTTCTGACCGTGATGGCATCTATTCGGCTTGATTTTGATCGGATCATCTTCGAGTTGGTAAAAAGACCATTTTGCCCCTCCATGGGATGTTTCCTGTACTGGCGTAGTCTTTTGACTATTTTCACGGGATTGTCTCCGAGGTTTGAATCCAGCCGACTCTGTTTGTCCTCAGGGTTGTCTCTGAGGCTGACTTGGTGTCTCCAGGGTTGTTTTTAGGGATGATGTGATGTTTTGGGGTTGTCCCCGAAGTTGATTTGACCTCTCGGGTTGAGATTGGGGTTGACCTGTACCTCCAGGGTTGAGACCGGGGTTGACCTGTACCTCCCGGGTTGAGACCGGGGTTGACCTATACCTCTAGGGTTGAGACCGGGGCTGACCTGTACCTCCCGGGTTGAGATCAGGGCTGAGTTGACATCCCGATATTGAGACCGAGGCTGAGTTGACATCTCGGTATTGAGACCGGGGCTGAGTTGACATCTTGGTATTGAGACCGAGGCCGAGTTAACATCCTGGTATTGAAACTGAGGCTGAGTTGACATCCCGGTATTGAAACCGGGGCTGAGTTAACATCCCGGTATTGAGACCGGGGCTGAGTTAACATCCCGGTATTGAGACCGAGGCTGAGTTGACATCCAGATATTGAAATCGAGGCTGAGTTAACATCCCGCTATTGAGACCGGGGCTGAGTTGACATTCCGGTATTGAGACTGAGGCTAAGTTGACTTCCCAGTATTGAGACCAGGGCTGAGTTGACATCCCAATATTGAGACCGGGGCTGAGTTGACATCCCGGTATTGAGACCGAGGCTGAATAAACATCCTGGTATTGAGGCCGGGGCTGAGTTGACACCCCGGACATCCCGGTATTGAGACCGGGGCTGAGTAGACATCCTGGTATTGAGACCGAGGTTGAGTTGATAGTTTTACCCTCCTGCAAGGGTTAGTAACAGGAACACAAAATTTTCGAGCGTCTATAACAGAAATACAAAATTTCAAGTGTCTACAATTATTGGTCCCTCAAATATAAAATCTAAGACTTGATAGATAATGGGGAGATTATGGTGACAACAAAAGAACAACCACATGTTCAAGACAATCATCTGGCTCAACACAATGAGGATAGTGTTAATATGATCGGCATGGGAAATGGAGAAGGATACAAATACCTCCAGTATGTTGGAGAGTCAACCCAAGCAAATACCAATAGCCCAGACAATTAGGAGTTCTCAGAAAGGCAGTTCCTGATATAATAGGAAATCAAGTCTATCAAGGAACAGATTGGACAGTTGGCAGAGCTAGTAGTGTATGAACATCAGATAACAAGACAATTGATAAATCAGACTAACCAGCATGAAGCAAATCTTATTACGCCTAAAATTAGCCCCATTGCCATAAGGGATCATTACCGGTTTCATAAGCGTGAATCCTGGGCCGAAAAGGTCGCCAAGGAAGAGAAGTTCCAAGCTAACAGGGAATTCTCCTTCAAGAGGAATTTCACTAATTTGAATTAGCCTATGAAAGAAATCCTCCAAATGTTGATCAATGAAGGGATGGTCACAGAATAGTTACCTCCGATGGATCCTCGATCCCGAAAGTTCAACCCTGATAGGATCTATCAATATCATTCCAACACACCTGGTCATGACACAAAAGATTGTTTAGGACTTCGTCATCTGATTCAAAACCTAATTGAAAGTGGTGAGCTGATGAAGGTAAACCAAGATTATAATTATCATAAGGAAGCAATCTTTATTCCTATGGCATGGAATCGAAAAGAAGTAGTGGCTGTCATTTCTTGTGAAAAGGATATAGCCATAACACCCCTGATACTGCAGGGAAAAGGGGTCCAGGAAGGAAAGAATTCTGTAAAAGTGGTTGCGCCCGAGCCACTAATATTTCCATTCAAACCGCAATATCCTGTAGTCAGCTTGAAGAAAGTCCCATGGAACTATGGGAAAGATGAAGGATCAACATCAAACCACATTGCTATTGTACCGAAGGAAAACACATTGTACCTGCCGCAGCGAGTTATCAACTCAGTCATTAAAGCTAAGGGAAGAGTGTCTGAGGAGAAAATTGAAGAATTCCTCAGCAAAATGGGGCATAGTGAGATCAAAGTGGTGCAAAGCTTGAAAGAGGCACCTCGACAGATATCCATTCTGGATCTGGTCTTATCTTCGAAAGATCATAGCAAGATTCTGGTGAAAGTACTGGAGGAAGCACATCTGCCGAAGACGGTAGATACTGAGAAGTTTCATCACGTGATAGAGCACATTTTCAACAGTAATGTGATATCTTTCACTGACGATGATATACCAGTGGAAGGGACTGGTCATTGCAAGATATTGTATATAGCAGTGATGTCATCAAGATATGTGGTAGGAGGTGTGCTGATAAATGGAGGATCTTCCTTGAACATCTTCCCCTACAACACCTTAGAGAGAATGAAGATCAATCCAAAATGAATTCGGACTAGTCATGTAGTCATCCGGGCTTTCGATGGATCTCGCCGAGAGGCTATAGGGGAGATTAAGCTTCCACTGGAGATTGGTCCCCATACTTTCTATATATCCTTCCAGGTACTAAACATTACCACTGAATATAATTTATTGTTGGGAAGATCGTGGATCCACATGGCAGGAGCAAATCCGTCCACCCTTCATCAACAACTCAAGTTCATCATTGATGGTAATCTAATCACTATAAATGCCGAGCCAGAATATCCTGTCTGCATACAGAGTGATATGCCGGTAATCAATCTTGATGAAGGGGTTGAGCCTATCAGTTTTCAAGCTTTGGAGGTAAGCAACACTCAATACTTACTTATTGGGGCATCAACCTTAAAACCAAGAGTTTCCACCAAAGTGATGACGGTCGGTCAGGAAATGGTATCCTTGGGTTTCTGCCCTGGAGAAGGGTTAGGGAAAAATTAGCAAGGAATCAAAAGTCCAGTGCAAATCCCTAGCCAGACAGGGAAAGCCGGATTAGGCTATTCATCTGGATTAAACCACTAGAACCCGCACAAGTATCCAACGGTTCCTGCCTCCACCATCTTGCTACTAAACCTCACTGATGCAGGGTTTGTGAAGCCAATGAGGAAGATTCATACTGCTGTGTCAAGTATGCTATTTCCTCGGGTCAAATCGATTAATGAGAGAAGACTCCCAAAGCCTGATGAGGAAAGCAAAAAGGGCAAAGAAAAGTTCCTACATGAAGGACGAGACCAATTTGCAAACATGTATTTTCTGATGCACTATGAAGCTATGAACTACAATATCCCAGACGATGATGATTCAGAAGATCAAATCCTAATCCCTCGCATCAAAAGGGATAAGGGTAGCAGTTCAAAGAAGAACACTGGCCCTGATATGAATGATGTCTTAGTCATCCTAAAAGATGAGATAGACAACAACTCCTTTATCCTCTATATTCATGATGACTTGACTTTGGACAATTGGAGCAGCACTCCATACCTCATTCAAAAAAGGTAAAAGGGCAGAAAGTCCATCTGCCCTGAAGCGTGGTTTTATTTACTGCTTATTTTTGTTGCACAGCGATAACAGTTACTTTTGTCATGCTTTTGCTAAATGCTTTGTATGATTAAACAGTTGCATATATTAAAGTGAAAGCATTTTGTTTTCAGGACTCCAGAATTGGATTTGTTTATCCCTGCTGATGATATACCAAATTTTCACAGTGACTACAACTTTGATGTAGAACTGGACTTCGACTTGATGGAGATTGATCAAGAGGAGATAGATGACTATGAGGTGCTCGAGGAGATCAAAGAATGGGTCGAAGACAAACCCAAACCAAACCTCGATTAAACCACCACTGTCAATATCAGAACCTCAGAAAACCCTAAAGAAATCCAGATAGACGCGGACCTTACCCAAAACCAAAGAGCGACCTGATTGAACTCTTAACTCAGTTCCAAGATGTGTTTGCATGGTCACATGAAGACATGATTGGTTTATATACAGACATTGTCATCCATCGACTACCCATTAAAGATGGATTCAAGCCAGTCAAGCAAAAGCTCAGGTGATTAAAACCTGAATGGAGTCTGAAAGTCAAAGAAGAAATTATTAAGCAATTCAAAGCCGGCATCATCATGGTGTTAACTTATCCTGAGTGGTTATCCAACATAGTTCACGTACCTAATCCCGGAGGGAAAGTACGAGTATGCGTGGATTACCGGGATTTGAACAAAGCTTGTCTTAAAGATAACTTTCCAGTACCTTTTATCCACATACTGATAGACAACACGGCGCAGTATGGCATGTATTCTTTTGTGGACTATTTTTCTGGATACCATCAAATCATGGTGGCTGAAGAGGACAGGGAGAAAACAACCTTCATCACTCCCTGGGGAACCTTCTGTTATAGACATTTATCTTTCGGCCTTATCAATACCGGTGCCACATATCAGCGAGCCATGATGGCCCTTTTTCATGACATGATGCACAAAGAAATAGAGGTCTGTGTGGATGACATCATCGTCAAATCCTGAAAAGAGGATGACCACATCAACCATCTCAAAAAGCTTTTCAACAGGTTGCGTAAGTACAACCTAAAGCTGAATCCAGCCAAATGTACTTTTGGTGTCAAATCAGGCAAGTTATTGGGTTTCTAGTAAGCAATAGAGGCATTGAGCTAGATCCCGCTAAAATTAAAGCCATCACCGAGATGCCGTTTCCCGAACAGAAAAAGAAATATGGGGATTCCTGGGGAGAATCAATTTCATAAGTAAATTCATCTTTTAACTCACGAAAACTTCATAAGCAGATTCTTTAAGCTGCGAAGGAAAAATTCCTCCATGAAATGGAATGAAGATTCTCAAAAAGCCTTCCTTTTCATCAAGAAACAGTTGATCGAAGCACCTGTCTTGGTACCCTTGGAAACTTATTTCCCTGATGACAATATCATGACAATTCAGCAAATCCCTCAAGAAAATACAGTCCAATATTGGAAAATATATTTTGATGGAGCGGTGAACATGGAAGGTGCCGAAGCTGGGGCAGTTCTGGTGACTTTTACAGGAGAACAGTATCCTGTGGCCATCAAGTTACAGTTTGTTAACACCAACAACACAACTGAATATGAAGGCTGTATAATGGGGTTAAAATTAGCCCAATCCATGGTAATCAAACGTTTACTAGTCTTTGGGGATTCTGAGTTGGTTATCAGACAAACCACCGGGGCGTATCATACCAAAGAATTGTATTTGCTGCCCTATCATCGGTAAGTTATCAAGATATCTATGGAGTTTGAAGAAATAACCTTCGTCCACATCCCTCGAGATAAGAATGACTTTGCTGATGCATTGGCAACGTTGGCTTCCTTGATGCACGTATCTGATAAGATGGGAATTCTTGACATCAAATTTGCAAGCCAAAAGGCCCCATCATATGGGAATTACATTGGAGAAGTATCAGAGGAACTACCTCCTATCAAACAGCCTTGGTACCAAGGTATAAAAGAATATCTCTGAGATGGATCTACACCCACTGGGGCAAGTCAACCTGAAAGAAAGCGAATTCATAAGATGGCTATGAAATTTTATTTGAGTGGAGATGCACTCTATAGAAGGGATGCTGGAATAGGCCTTTTGAGATGTCTGGATAAGGATCAAGCCCAGAGACTGATGGATAAAGTCCACGGTGGAGTTTGCGGTCCACACATGAGTGGTCATTTACTTGCCAGAAAGATATTGAGAATAGGGCATTACTGGATCTCTATTAAAGCTGACTGTGATGATCATGTCAGGAGATGCTACCAATGCCAAGTCCAAGGGAATGCCATCCACCCTCCTCTAAATGAACTGCACAACATGAGTTCGCCATGGCCTTCTTCCATGTGGGGAATAGACATGATTGGGCCAATAGAACCCAAATCCAGCAATGGTCATCGATTTATCTTCACCATGATCGATTATTTCACCAAATGGGTTGAAGCTGCCTCTTTTCCCAAAGTCACCAAAGAGGTAATCATTGGTTTCATCAGAAATAATGTCATCTGTCGATATGGACAACCGGAGGTGATCGTATCAGACAATGCCAAGAATCTAAACAACCAGATGATGAGAGAATTATGCAGTAAGTTTCATATCAAGAATCTCAATTCTGTCATCTATCGTCCTAAGATGAATGGTGTTGTCGAAGCGGCCAACAAAAATATCAAGAAGATCATGTAGAAAATGTCCTCCAATCACAAAGGATGGCCTGACCTATTGCCTCTGACTCTGCTAGCCTACAAAACATAAATGTACACTTCTAATGGGGCTACCCCCTACTCATTAGTCTATGGCATGGAAGTAGTACTCCCCATAGAAGTAGAGATGGAGTAATTGAGGGTGTCAATAGATGCTTAGATGGAAAAAGACCAGTGGTTGCAAGAGCGATACAACCAATTATCCCTGATAGATGAAAAAATGGCTACAACCATCTTTCACGGGCACTTATATCAGCAAAGGATTACTCGGTCATACAACAAGAAAGTTTGACTTCGACAATTCAAAGAAAATGACTTGGTATTGAAAAAAGTCATTGCCAATCAAGATGAAGCCAAAGGAAAGTTTTTCCCGAATTGGGAAGGCCCTTTCATTATCAAAGAAGTGTTGACAGGAGGAGCCATCAGATTGCAAGAAATGGATGGGAAAGAATTTCCCCAGCTCATCAATTCAGACACCGTGAAGAGGTACTATGTCTGAAGCACCTGCAAGCCATCATCCTGGTCCTGTGAAAAAAAATCAAACCAATTCAGGTTTTCATTAGAAACCTGAACTACGAATGACCTGATCTCCCTCAACCAGGAGTACGTAGGCAGTCATTTACGGTGCGGTCAAACCAAACAAAAAATTCTAAAACCCATCAAACCAAGCTCAAACCCAAAATAAACACTTCTCAAACTTTTCAGGCCAAGCCTGAACTACGAATGACCTGATCTCCCTCAACCTAGGAGTACGTAGGCAGCCATTTATGGTGCGGTCTGACCTTCAAAAAAAACAAAAGCCAATAAAAACCAGTCCCAAGACACCGAAATTCCTATAAAACCCAAATACTATCAAGCTTCCCTGATCAACAGGCCCTTCTGAGACACTCTCTGACATCTCAATGTCAATCCATCAAGGAAAAGCTCATGATACATCAAGACAGTAAGTCATGAAAAAAGTGGTAATCACTCAGCAATGATAATACATATACAACAGGGAAGTGAATCAAAATATATTTCTCTGCTATATAATATTGATTGATATATACAATGTATCCTGTACATGACAAAAATGGTTGATCTAGTATGTGCAAGAAAATGAAAGCTAGTCTATAAACCTATGGATAAACGGGATAGCAAGTCAAACATGGCATCCTTCTCAGAAGATGGAAGAGCATCTGTAAGCTCATGTCCCACGGTCTTCATGCGAGCTAAAAGATCCACAAGCCATCCGCATGGTGCTACTGTAACCATCTATGAAGGCACTTATATCTGTAATGATGTCGTGTGTATAGGACCTGAGTGCAGTGCTATCAGCAATATAAACATCATGGGTAGCTAGGGCCTCATCCCTCTCAATAAAAAGCAGCACCTCGTGCGACTAGAGCCTCCTCAATCTCAACAAAAGCAGCGTCCTAAGTGGCTCGAGCATCGTCTCTATCAACAAAAATTGTATCCCTGCCAGAAAAAGCTGTCAACATCAGTGCTCTCACCTGATCCCTCTCAAAGGTCATCCGAGCTAACGAATCTATAAGAGTTGGATCCGTCCCAGTAGGAATGCCCGGGGGGTCACTGACCAAAGCTGTTATCAAACTAGCAAATAAATCATCCTCTGTGGGAGAATCAGGATCATCCACAGGCTCCTCCTCATCAAAATCAATGCTCAGAGCTGAGTGGATAACCGCAGCCAGTGCAATATCTGCCTCCAACCATGCAGAATACTCTGGAGAACAATCCGGATGGCTAATCAAAAAATTAGCCCTCTCCCGACGAGTCCAACAATTATAAATCCTGGTCAGATCAGCTGACGATAAAGATGAAGCTGATATCCGTTAATCCATAGCCCCCTCAAAGTGATGGATGTCCTGAAACTGATCAAACTATCCATGATAGCCAGTGGATGATATGTGGTCACCCCTCTCAAACCAGCCAGGGGTAGGTAATCCATGCTGTGACAACCCGGATTTTCAAGAATTAATAAATGATAATTTAATAAATAAAATTCTTATTATGAGATATTTTGAGTTTGAGTATGTGTATATGTGTCATATATTGTGAAATATGTGATTTGGTGTAAAGAGAATTTTATATATTAATTTTAATATTTATTGAATTAAAATAAATATTTCAATTGATTTATTTATTGAGTTAAATAAATAAATTATGTGGGTTATGGAGTAATTTAATTAATGTAATATATTAATTAAATGAATATTTAATATTTAATTTAATTAATATGTAATGATTTTATGTTATAGTTTTAATTTAATTGGGATAATTAAATTAGATAAAGTTATGTGATAATTGTTACATGAAATTATAATTAGCGAGTAATTATAATTGTTATGTGGTAATTTTTATGTGATTAATTGATGTTAACTTTTAATTAATTAAATTAGAATGGTAAGATTTAATTAATTAAAGTATAACATTAAAAATATGTGTTAAAGGATTTATTAAAAGAGTTTTTTAAAATCGTTTTCCCAAACAAGGCCCTTGCACCGTTTTAAATCCGTTTTGCCAAACGGGGCCTTAACTACTAAAAACCTGTTTTTAAAATAAAGTTGTTTTGCCAAACAAGCCTTAGGAATTTTTAAATTTCAAATGTGTAACCTATGTATTAAGTGCAATTATTGTATTTATTAGAGTCATTATGTATTATAAGTTATATACTTTATATTTATGTTTTATACTTATAATATATGTAAGTTATATTATATGTATATACGTTAGTAGAAGAACAAAAGTGTTAGTCAGTTAAAATAAAGAAGAGAAATACAGAGAAAAGTTAGAGAGAAAGAAAAGAGGAAGAAGAGGAAAGAGAAGCTTGAGAAAATCAACAATTAGCATAATCCTCTTAGTTCCAATAAGCAAAAGAAGGGTATAATTCTTAGCTTATTAGTTTAACTTATTAGTTTTAAAAGTATGGTTGATGTTCTTCGTGTTAAGTTCTCTTTATATATATATATATATGAGCTTTATAAAAATTGATATAAACATGATTACATATATCTATTGTGTTCATAAAATTGTTTAAATATAAATTGTATGATGGTTTTAAGTTGGTTAATTCATGTATACATGATGAACATGAAGAATTCATGTTCATCAAAAGTTACAATGAAATAAGTTTTTGTTAATTGGTCTTTGAAAATCAAAATTTGTGTTTGATTGATAATCATTGGGTGAATTGATGTTAAATAATGATAACATGTTTATAAACGGATTCAATGTGATTTGAATTGTGTGTTTTGATTGAGAAATAAACTTACAATGTTCAATTTTATCAAGAACACTGGAAAATAGTTTTTATCCAAATTTTTCAAAATTAAAAGTGTTGATTATGTGTTTTGATGATTAAATATGTTAAAACTTGTTAGAAACTTAAAATTTATGTTTTCTATAAAGTTGATATGAATTGTGTTGACTGGAATTAGAATTTGGTGTGGAGAAATAAGCCAAATTGACTTTTTCTCTCCACAGTTCGCGAACCAGTCTGCGTTCGCTGTAAGGGGCCCGTCCCGGCTGGCCTGTCAAGGCAAAAAATCCCGCCCCGGCCGGGGGGGTGCAGAAGAGAATTTTTTTATTTGTTTTGTGTACTTTTGTTTAAGATCATGAAAAACTAAGTTTATGTAATAAACTTGATGACATATTAGGCATACCTTAAAATGCTAAGTCATAGTAATGAATTATGTTAAGAAAATATAAAATGTAATTATAATTTGAATAATTATAATTATAGTAAAGGTTTAATTTCAATTATAATTTGTTAAATTATAATGAATATAGTTTGATTAATTATAATCAAAGTAAATGTTTAATTTAAATTATAATTTAATTAATATAAAATATAATTATAATTTAATTAATTATAATTGAGGAGAATGTGTAATTTAAATTATAATTTGTTTAAATTATAATTAATATGAGTACGTAATTATTAGTTGATTAACTATGTGAAAATGTAATATGATTATTGTGATGTGATTAATTATGTGATAATTAATTATTAACTTAATAATTAAAGAATAATGAGTTAACCTAAATGGGTTAACTAATTATGAGAATTAAATATGTGATAATTAATTTATATTATTAATTATACATATAATTTGACAGTGTGTGTTAAACAAATAAATGGGAGAGAATTACGAAATATAAAGTAGAATTTACTTAAACGATTGCTAAGCGTTGCTATATGACTAATAGTTGATGTGTATGGTAATACGTTGCGTAGGATTCATGAAGTACAGATTATTATAAGCTATTTTTTGTTAATTGGTAATCTACGAGCCAGACAAGTCTTTCAGTTCACGTCCGCATAGGATAAAAACTGAAACGATTTAATTGTCATGAGGTAGAGATAAAAGAATGACCCAACTTCAAAATAATAATTAGTTTACTAGGATAATTTGAAAAGTTAAAAAATTAATGATGTAATCAATAAAACGTGTCAACTACAATTGATAATTTATTAGTTTTGTCGATAAAAAATAACGTTCGCTTAATATTTTTAATGGAATGACCCAATATCAAAATAATAATTAGTTCACTAGAGTAATTTAAAAAATTAAAAGTTCATTGATATAATCAGTAAAATGTGTCATTACATTGGATAATTCATTAGGTTTGCGTAATTTATTCTCTTGTCTATAACCTCGTTTGAAGAACGAACTCATGTATATAGGCTTATTTGGTTGACTAATATAATAATTGAACGGAGAGTATTCATACTTTCAATTAGGACACTAAGAAGATAATTATTCACTATTTCTTTAAAAAGATGAGTAAAGTACAATTTGCACACATAAAAAAAGTAAAAAAAAAATAAATTCAAATTTATCTTTAACGGCCCCACAAGATATATAAAATGATGAATATTTTTTTAGATACTAATGGACCCTACTAGATGACTAAATGACCCTTCATTTTATGTACTTTATCTCATCTTTTTGGAGAAATTTTTTTATACATTAAGTCATCCTAATGGAGACAAAGGAAGTAGTAAACTATTAAACATTTAGTTGAATACTAAATTATTAAATTATATATATTGTAGGTTCCTACAATTAATTATATGTTAAGGCATATGATTGAATGTAGTATATATTTATTTAGTTAATTATAAATCTGAGTAAATAATTATTATACGTTTTTTTGTTTAGGTAAGCATTTTAATTATATATAAGGGTTTTATGTTGAAAATCTATTAAGGAATTCTTTTAAATTTAATCCGAGTAAAACTATGGAACTCGAGTTTTAATAAATTTTAATTTAGTTACGACAATAATGCTTAGTACTAATGCCCTCCTCCCTTACAGATCCAAAGAGAGTATATATATATATAAAATAAGGTGGGGGTATTTTAGAGATTTTTGCTTTGGATCCTTATTTTATCTTTTTTGCGTAAGAGGCGGAAACCAATCTTTAAATTGAATCAAAATCCTTGAACGGTATATTAGCAAAACGGTGGGAGATGTACTAGATGTCTAGATGAAGTAGTGTTCCTATATAATGTTAGCTATGGACCAACTTTTATATATATATACGGTCCGGATCTTAAGCTCACCTAAGTAAAAGCTCACCTAATTCACCCCTCTATAGCGACGGACCGAGTGACGATTTGGTCCGTCGTTATATATACAACTGTCGTCTTAGCTTTTAGCGACGGATAACATATAGCGACGGACAACATTTAGATGACGGTTGTATATATAGCGACGAACGAACCGTCGCCCGGTCCGTCGCTAAAGAGGGGTGAGCTTGGGTGAGCCTAAGATCCTTATCGTATATATATATACGGAAAAAATCAAGGACATACCCCTTGATCATACATACTTTGCTCATCCCTTTTAGCGACGGACCGGGCGACGGTTCAATCCATCGCTATAGGTTCGGTCCTGTCGCTATATGTTGTCCGTCGCTAAAAGCTAAGAAGACAGTTATCTAATAAAGCAACGGATCGAACCGTCGCCCGATCCGTCGCTAAAGAGAGTGAGCATGTTATGTAAAATAAGGAGGGTGAGCCTTTGAAATAGACTATATATATATATATGTGTGTGTGTGTGTGTGTGTGTGTGTGTATGCTTGTATATATGTATGTATGTATGCCTGTATGTATGCCTGTATGTATGTATGCAAACTGTTTCTCGATATACCTTAAAAAATTCCATCATATGAAGTCACATTGAAATTCATGTTCATGTTATTTTTATAATAAATATAAAATCTATAGTTAGTAAAATTTACAAACCAACAACTTTTTAGTTATTGTAATTAAAATATATCATACAAAAAACCAAGAAAAAAAACTCAATAAAGATGCAAATCCACCTATTTAAGCTTATGTTCCAAATTTGAGATTGTAAAAAATTTCAAAAAAATAAAAATAAAAATTTTTAAGGCAATTAATACGTAAGATATCTGTAAAGTGGAAAAAAAATCTGACACGAGATTATGTTCGATCTGTTGTTCTCTCCACTTTTCAGAAAAAATTAATAATGAAATTTGAAAAAGTACTGTAAGTAGTTAGTAATTAGTATATTCACCCCGCAAGCACACATGGTATAAAAAACAAATCGAAAAACCACTAATCCCAATGCCTATATAAGCACAACTCTTCTAGTTGTGCCAGCCATTGCGATATAAAAGTTCTTTTTTGTGATATGAGCTCTTAACCTTCTTTAATATATCGCATTGTCAAGCATTAAAAGGGTAATTTTATTTTTGCATATTAAGAAGTACTACTTCATAATCTTTAGTATTTTCTCTATCTCTAGATTTGACAACTTAATATTCATATGTTAGTTTAATTGTTTACATGTTTGGTTCTATCAATCTGTAGTGAAGAATGAAGTTGCACTAAGGAAATAGGTGTTAAACAAGTGATTGTTTCAATACAAAATCTTGTTATAAATTTTTGAGATAAATGAAGTGAATACTCTTTATAAGGAATTAATTTGATATCTTTTTGGGCATATAGGATATAATTAAGAAGGGAAATAATGGCCTACAAATTCTTCTCCCTCATCGTTGATGATGACACTCATATTAGAAAAATTCACGGCGTGACTTTGACTAGATGCGAATTCCAAGTCTATGTTGTAGAAAATGGAAAGAGAGCAGTTGACCTTTTTCTTGCTGGAGCACAATATGATATTATTTTTATGGATATGAAAATGCCAATCAAAGATGATCCTCAGGTTAGTTTTTTTTAGTTTGAATATTGTTAACTATAAGAAAATTAAACATGAAAACTGATTTCTAAATTTGTATCAATAATATTACTTGGATAAAAAATAAATTTAAAAGAGTACCTTCATATGAAAATTAATCTATATAAGTTCTCTATAAAGGCGGATGTAGTCTAGTTGGCTAGTTGGTTAGAAAATGATACCCAACAATTGAGTTCCACGTGATATTATATATGTCCTTTTTTTCATCAATAAATTACTGCAATCATAAATTTTCTCAAAATAATACATTTTTTCTTTAACAGGCAACTCGCGAGCTTCGAGCCATGGGAGTGAATTGCATGATTGTTGGTCTGACTTTTCATTGTCAAGAAAGACGAGTATTCATGGAAGCTGGGTTGAATGATTGTTATGAGAAGCCGCTTACCATTGATATAATTACCTCTCTCCTTCAAAAGTTGAAGGACAGAAACTAAAAGTTTAGTTATGGATTAACATAGAAAACTATGATATCCCTAATAAGTTTATACAAGTAACAATAATTATAAAATAAGGTTTTACTTTTATAATAAGTTGGTTATGTGTAACTCTATATAATACTTAAGGTTGTGTTTGATAAACCTGAGAATTAAGATCTGAATGATTATAATGTCTTAATAAATTAGATCATCTGAATGGTTACGAGGTCTGAATCTAAAAAACTGCTTGATAACTGAAAAGTAAGTTGCCTCTTAATGACATTATTTTACCATTTTAAAAGGTAAAATTTTATTTAATAATTTTAAATATTCAATTTAATAAAAATGAGTGAATAATATTGTTGAATATATTTATATAAAAAAAATTATCAAAAAAATTTCATTAAGAGGTACCTCTTAATTATTAAGATTTTATTTTCTGTCCTACCGATTAAGAGACATTCAGAGGTAACAAAAAAATAAACAAACAGAATCATGCCTCTTAACGAATAAGAGGCAGTCCATTAAGAGACAATCAGATGTAAACAAACAACACCTTAATGTCCTAGTTATGTTAGAGGTTGTGGTGTAATAGTTGTATGGCTTTATAAGACATTCTAATAAGTCTCTTGTGTAGTAAAGTAATTAGCTATATGAGGATTTTGTTGTAACTTGTTTTCTTTATCAATAATAATTTAATAGAATATTAAATTAAATTTTATTGTCTGCCTTTAAGACTGCTAGTGATTGCAAATGCAAGTTTTGTTGGTTTGTTTAGCATTTCAATCTTCAAATTCCAGTAAAGTTTGCAAATGGTTCACAACGAACTTAAGAGCTAAAGTTACGAGCTTGAACTTAAGCTCAATTGGGCTAGCCCAGAAGGCTAGCTTCATGTTGAATTTACTGATTTGTATATAATTGGGCTGAAGGTGGCTTATAAACCAAACGCATAGCAAACCATCAGGTTTATGCATCTATGAAGACTTCTAATCCCATACAATCCCAGTCTGGCCCAAATCCAAAGCACACTGATGCTAAAAACACATTGCAATCCAATTTCTTTATAGAGTAGTACTAGAGACACAAACTATATACAAAAGTTATGCACAAACAATATAAAAAATGGAGAGAAAATAGAAACTGAGACTTACCATTAGATATTTTACACAGTTCTATTAGTAAGCAATACACGTGTTCTTTGTGCACAACTTTTTGTGTATAATTTTTGCACATATTATTATTCTTCTTTTTAACATGAGATACACATTTGAGTAATAAGATGATACAAGCTATACACAAAAAATTGTGCACACTCAGTATAAAAGAAAAAAAATTAAATAAGGAAGTATTGGGACCTATCATGAAATGTTTTACACACTTTTATTATTATCTAATACATAAGTTCTACTATTGGTGCATAATTTTTTGTGTATAGTTTGTGCACATGGATAAATGCTTTTTTGGTCTGTACTTTAGGTTAACTTACAAACGACTAACTAAATATTTTTTTTCTTATAGTCAACTCACTGAACTTTAGTTTTCTTACAAAAATTTGGATTTCCGTAACGGGCGTTAATTATTTTAACGGGAGATTAACGTGTCAGCGCCTTATCCCACATAATCCTAGTTGGATCCAAGTTGTAATTGATTTTTACAGCTCAACTATAACACACCCATAAAAAACAAACCTATCCAACAAGATCTGATCCACCCAACAACTATCTTCTTCGTGATTAATAAGGAGAACTCAGAAGGGGGCAAAATTAAGGGTTCATCGTGGTGAATATATTTAGTCGACTAATTTGAAGTAATTGATACTAACAATACATTACATAGTTGCGTTTAAAAAAGTTGAGTACCTCAAGTGGAGTAAAGATTTCTTACAAAAGGAAATTGGTGACCAAATCTGCAGATTCTGTGCGCGAGTCGTCGTCGTTAAATCTAATCGTTTGTGGCTGTGGAGTTGTTGCACCCATGTGAGAAGCTTGGAAAGAAGAAAACCTAGATCCCAGGTAAAAGATTCGTTAGTTGTAGCAGATACAAGGTATGTTAATTTGCAATATATTTATTTATTTTGGATTGAAAAAAAGGCTAATTTTCCCTCAAAAATCTTGTTTCTTTGAAGGATAAAAATAAGTATTGTGGATTTTTCAAGTAGTGTGACCTTACAATCACTGAAAGATCAAGGGAAATTATCAAAAAATTGAGGGATGAACTCATAGATGCTAATGAATAAATACAAACGCGTAACTTGATTGAGGATGGAAGTGAGTTAAAAGTTGTAAAAGAGTTGAACATGGAAAATGTCCAATCAGCTGAAAAACACAAGAAGATGTGGATCATTTTAATTTGTTCATGGTTCATTTTTCTGTTTGTGATAGTAATAGTAGTGTAAAAAGCATTGGGGAAGTTCTTTTTGTTTTGTTATTTGCGAGTTAAGAGTGACCTAATCAGAGTTGATGATTTTAATTGACTAATGGATGTTGGGTTTTTATATTAAAGGAAATGAAGCAGTAGAGGATTTAGCTCTTTTATTGTTGTTATTTGTGAGTTTAAGAGTTGTGTAAGAGTTAATGATTTTAATTGACTAATTGTTGTTGTGTTTTTGTAATGAATGAAAATGAAGCAACAGAGCATTTAACTATTTTTGTGTTGTTATTTGTGAGTTAGGAGTGGTGTAAGATTTGCATGATTTTAATTGACTAATGGTTGTTGTGTTTATGTAATGAATGAAATGAAGTAGCATAACATTTAGCTCTTTTTGTTTTGTCATGTGTGAGTTGTGTATTTGAAATGAAAATATAATGTCAAAAAAGAGCATAGTACTAATACAAAGAATCCCTATATTAATGCATAAAACAGAGCAACAATTACCAACTTAAACCAACCCACACCCTGTAATGAGTTATTATTCACAAACCCAAAACCTGCATTTGCAGAAAGAATAATGAATTGCTAGCAACCATCACACAAGCAACAATAAATGTTAAGCAACAATAAATAAATGTTTGAAACTGAAATTAGTAGCCCCAAAAAGTAAAGCATTCTTGTTATAACATAACTTCCATAGTACCAATACAATTTACACCATGTATTTGCTTGCTTCAGTAATCCAAAAAATGAAGCAAGATTTACCATAACATTAACCAAAATTATTCAAGCTATACCACTGCTCAAGCTACACCAAATCAGAAGCTCTATCAAACGATTACAAATTTTCATCCAAAATACTAGAAGAAGCTATACCAAAACATAGTTATACCATATAGATTCTAAATAATGTTCCCATGAACAATTACCTAAATAAAATATCCTAAATGTTACTGTTGTTTGGCAGTCCTTTCACCCTTTTTCCTTGGTGCTTTAAATGACAAATGGTATCATGAGCCCAAATAAAGCTCCATCACAGTGAATATAAAATCTGTCATGTGATAATCCACATTCTTCAAGGGTCTGTATGACAAGATCAAGATCATCAACAAACCCTTTGACAATTGTTCCTATTATACAAGGATGGTATTTAATAAGTGGGACGTTTTGATGGGTGCCTGGCGTCGAGGTTGGTTTTCTCAGCAGCCTGCGAATGGGGTAGGCTGTGTTATAAAAATCTTCCTAGGTCCTATTAATTCTCGTCGCCTAGGTGGGATCTATTGCTTAGACTTAGTTGGGCACCAAGGCTCATACCTAGGCAGAATCAGTCATCTACCGCATCGATTTAATTAAGACTTTAAAGCACTACAATACTTGAAATGAATTTGCCAAGCCTTACAAAAATTATTTTTGGTAATTTTTCAAATAAAATTTTAAATAATTACATCTAATATATGTTTTATCTAGTATAACCATTATATACATTAATAGAAAAATAAATAAACAAGACCGCATAAAAAAATGCCTAGGCCCTAAAAAAACGCTTAGGCACCGTCTAGGCGGTCTAGGTGCTAGGTGCCCCCTCTATTCCCTAGGTCTGCTTAGTGATTGTAGAACACGGGTAGAGTAAGTACCTATATTGACAATGATAATAGCTGGTTTGTCTTTGTTAGCTAGTAACTGGGATTTGAAATATGCACAATCTATCTCCCCAGTGACTAAAGTGCCAACCTTTACACATTCCATCATGTACATTCGTGCTGCTTTAAAGATTGAGTAATGCGAGTTTAGCGATGCATAAAGAATTCCATCAGGAAACACTTCTCTTCTGTGCAATCAGTGAATGATGATATCAAGACAATTCTTTACTTAATAGGCCTCATAGCTATGTTACACGGACTCTTCACTTTACCTTAAAGTACTCATATCTAACACTCATTTTGGGACACAACGGTATGAGTACTGGACACTTTATTTAGTGTTAAAAAGTGGTAAATTAAGGAATACTCATATCGGACTCTTCAAAATATTGTGTCCTACCGGACACTCTATTCGAGTCCGTGTAACATAGCATCAAGGCCTTAAATATCTGCAAATAGAATGTGAAGCTAATAAATACTTACCCAACTAGGATTCCATGAAGATTGCCTTCTGTACCACAATTTGTAATGTATCCCCAGTATTCATCTTTCTCAATTTCCCACAGACGAGCAAACCAATCTTAAACACCAATCTCAAACTGTCTTGAATGGACACTGTAGTTGCTCTCGATGAAAGGATCACCAAGGTTATTGATGGAAAAATGTTGCAATTGAGCGAGAGCACCATAGTCAAAATCAAGGTTATAAGGATAGCCTGCAAGAAAGTTAGATCCAGATTCCTTGAATATAGTTCACCAGGAGGTCTACTTACTGTTTAATCTTAGCAGTTAATTGTTTATGAACTACAAGAAATATATATTTGGAAAAGGCCAAGGACTAATACCCTGAACTTTTAATGTTTTTTCACTTTGGGGATTGTCTTCTCAATTTTTTCAATTAAGAGATTAAACTTTTAATTTTTTCCCACTTTGGGAATTGTCTTCTCAATTTTTTTCATTATACGAAAGAAATATCCACAAGTTATCAAATTTATATAGAGCAAATTAAATCCATTCCACCAACATCATGATAATGATCAGATTCCCTAATCGAATTTATGCAGAGCAAATTAAATCTATTCTACCAACATCATATATAACAAAAAAATATTTTTATTAGATAAGCTTCATCATGATAATGATCAGATCTAGTTCTGGTGGTACCCTTCTCCTCCTCTAGCAAGAATATTTGATATTTTATTTAGCTAATTTTGTTTGAATGTGGGACAAGTAATTTACAAATTTGTACTTTTTTTTATCATTTGAAAGTGAGAGTTTTATGTGAGGGGGAATAAACGTGGCTCCAAAGTCTCCTTCTACGCTGAGAGTTGAGTCTAAAAAATAATGTACCAAATATGTGTGTCTGTGTCACTGTCAGAGTTGTAGGGAATAACATTGTTCTGGTTGTCATAATTAACTGGTCGTCTCAACAATTTAAGACAATGTGGTTAATTAATTTTAAAATTTTTATTGAAAATATTTTTGTTGTTTTAGCATTTTGTTAATCAAAATTAAATTATTTTAAACACTTTTTTTATTCAACTAGTTATAATGAGCACAATCATATATATATATATATATATATATATCTTGCCATTCATTTCAAATAACAACAATTCAAGTCAGAATGAAATTAATTATTACTATCCGCAAGAAGTTTTTGTTGATACTAATTAATATCCGCAAAAATTCTTACGAATATCTTTTTACGTTAAAAAACTTAGAAGGGTTAGACCACTAATTTTTTTCTCATATTCCAACTTTTTCTTTTTCTTCAATCACATTGTAAAATTTAATATATTTTTTTTGTTACAAATTCAAAATTGTCAATTTATATTTTGTTGGAAATCTCTCGTCAAGATATTCAAAATAAAATCCATTGTTGATATATATATATATATATATATATATTAGTTAAAATGACCAAAATTGTGGTTAAAGTTTTTTATTTTAAATACACTATTGTAGGTTTTGGTTATAACTTTTGATATTTTAACTATTTAGTACAATGCATGTTTTAGATTTGATGATGATATGTGAAAATAATATATATTTGTAACCAATAACTTTTGTATAGTGCTTGTTATGAAATTGGTGTAAAAGAACTTAGTTTAGATATCAAACTTGGTAGGTTAATCTATATCGTAAAGTGAATCCAATGTATAGATATTAGGTCAAAAGAAGATCGCAAAACAATTAATTGAAGGACGTAGAGCATATAACTCGTAAAGTAGTTCTTAAGATCATAGAGTATTCTGAAAATTGTAAAGCATGCTGAATATCGTAGGGTCTGCTAAAGAACGTAGAGCTTGCTAATCGTAGAGCTACAACTACCAGTATTCTTGATAGTAGTGTGCATACAAGCCAATCATGTATGATGACAAAGCACACATACATTGTAAACAATCTTATTTATTTATTAATAAAATATTCATTTAAGGCATATAATTATCTACATGGTGCTGTTTTTATAATATGTAAATAACCCATAGTTTTAAGCAATGCTTTTAGAATCATGATGAGATCATGATAATGAGATCTAAATTCTTAGAAAGCTTAAAAACTAAAACAGTTCCCAATTGTGGGATTACTAAAATGGGGATTAGCAAATTCGGATAGATTGGTACATATGTTGCTTGCTCATTGGATGAGGATGACTGATCTCATGGTCATTTGTGTGGAGACACTAAAACAAGTATGTAAGTGCTTATTGGAGAATAAGTTCACTGAACGTGACTCGCTATGGAATACCTAATGGAGTTTTACTCGCCTGTCAATAGGAATTCCTAATGTGATAGAAGTACATGTGATCCTTGGACTTGAGATCATCATAGTATCTTGTATGTAACAAATTATACTTTGACTAATTTCTTAAGGCCTTTTAAGGCATATATAGGGTATGCTTGGGTATAATGAGTTACATATGGAGATAATGAATGATCAATAAAGAATCTACCACCTCTAGTAAAAGAGGAGATATGTCCTATGTGATTCGTTAAATGACAACCTAGGAATCCTTGGCCAAGGTAGAATGAAATTAGAAAGAGGTTTCTAATTTGCATTATTTGGAGTTGTGCATTTTCTAATCGAAATACATATGATTAAATAAATTAAGACTTGACAGTAAATCCATGTCTTATATTTAATTGGGACATTGTATGGTGGAAGGATTGAATTGTACGGTAACTATTAACTCACAGGTTCTTTTATGATTAATGTTGAAATCTATATTATCTGAAAAGTCGTTGATCGCTAGGGAGGCTTATCCCTATTGTAGAATAAATGTTATTTATTTAAATAGATTATTAGTTTAATTTGTTTATTTAAATAAAATTAGAATTGTTCTAACTGATTTATTCACAACCGGTTTAATATGGAGAACCTAAAGGGTCACACCATAAAAGGAAGAAGAATTATTTAAGAAAAAAATGGCATGATAGTAATAATGCATTAAGTATAATTAATTTAATCTATGATGATAGAATAAATTAAATAGCTTAATGTTTATTATTTAATATTTTAGAAATATTAAATATAAATTAATAAGAGGAGTCTTATTAATATTATTATTTTAATTCTAAAGGAGTTTAGGAATTAATATAATATCAGTACTCTCTCTCAATCCTAATAAAGATTAGGATATAAATTAATTAAAAGTATTTAATTAATTAATTAAATAAAACCCTATTCTAATTGGATTAGGAGGGTTAACCTAATATCTATATAAGAGAGTCTTATATCAGAAATAACGTACGTAAATTTTTCAAGAGTTGGGAGTACACATATTCTATAGAGATAGAAACAAGGGTTAAGCCAATAACCCATCTTACCGAGTTCTTCATCTTCCTTGGTGGATCACCGTTAGAGGCCAAACATTTGGGTGGCTGACATTGATCAAGGGAAGGAGCCACTACAGAGGAATCAAAGGAATCAAAGGAGTAGAACTTGTACCTGAGGAAGCTTGGATCTTCAAAGGTATAATTCTGTTTTTCTCCTTCTTCATTCACTGATAATTGATGCATAAGAATGATCATGGTAATGGGTTTGTATAAATTTTTGAAAACCTAGTTTTTTACGCTTTCGCCCTATTTATGTGATTTGATTGCATGATTGCGTTACATACAAACCCAACAATTCTAAGCCTGTAGAACTATCAAGTCATTCCTCAAGATTATTAGAATACAAGTAATGTTCAAATGACTAGAGCAAAGCAGAAGATCGTCGAGCCAAGAATAGTCGAAGAGTACTTAGTCTTTCAAGACTAAAGAGGAGCGTCGAAGAGTTCACTAAAGATTATGTGTAAATCGTAGAGTCGGTCTAGCTAGACACTCTACGACTAGATATTCAACTCTACGATTAAGAAAATCGTAGAGTGCATCAGTTCTAACATGAACTGACAGTTCTAATCTTCGTAGAGTAAACACTTAAGGAAGATTGTTAGAACTCTTAAGGCTAAGGATAAGAGAAGTTGAAAATGTGCTCAATAACTATATTGGTGAAATGACAGCACCCACGTGCATATTCCTGTGGCGGTCAATACTGATGTGACACATACACATAATTACATTTAGTATCAAAGTTAAGCTTTACTAATATTTATCTTTACAGACCATTGGGCAAAATCATCTATGACACACCATAATTTTCATGAAGCGCAGTCCACTGGTAGGCCACCACTGTTGCTCGGCAATGAGAAGTTCAACTTTTGAAAATTCAGAATGAAGATTTATCTTAATAGAGACCCATGGGAGTGGTGGGTGCTTGACAACGGATCCGTCATTCCAAGCCATGATGATGGCAGACCTAAGGCCCTCATTAAAATGGATGATAATGAATCATATATGATATCCTACGAATCAAAATCCATGAACATACTGTTGAGTGGAATAGTTCGATCTGAAATTGACAAGGTATTTGAGTGTAATGCGACAAAAGAAATCTAGGAATCAATTCTCATGAGTCATGAGGGAACGATCAAAGTGAAAGAAGTAAAGATAACCATGTTGATGCAAGAATATGAGATGTTCAAGCTAGAGAAGAATGAGACAGTCAAAGAAAATTAATAAAGGTTCCTCACTCTAAAGAATTATCTTAATATGCTTGGGAGGAAAATTGATCAGAGGGAAATTAATAGAAAGCTGCCAAGAGTCATACACAAACAATTCGCACCGAAAGTCACAACCCTTCAAGACTCTTCAACAATATGTTCCATGGAAACTCTTAATTTATTTGGAGAGCTTGAAGAATTTGAAAACCAGCTAAGAAGGTATGATGAAGAAGATGAGACGCTAAAGAAGAAAACTTTAGCCCTACAAGTCAATAGCTACATAGAAAGAGATGATGAAGACTCTGATGAAGAAATAACATTGATGACCAGAAAATTGAGCGAATTAATTAGAAGAAAGAACCAGTCAAAGTCTAAAGGAAAATCTTTCAACAACAAGAAGGACTTCAAGCAAAAGCCGCAAGAGGAAACTTGTTTTGAATGTGGAAGGCCTGATCATTTCAAGAGAGATTATTTCCATCTTAAAAGGAAGAATAAAGGAAACAATTCAAAAGGGAAAACATTGATGACATTGAGTGATGATGAATCCGAACATGAAGTTGATCAAGATGGTTAAACAACTCAGATATGTTTCACCAGATTGAACAACTAAGAAGCATCCGAGGTAAACAATGAACATTATGAAATTACTATTTCTGACTATCTTACTATAAAAAATGAAAATCTTCATATTAAAGGAAAATATGTTCATTTAAAGAATTGGATAAACGATTTAATGAAAGAAGTAGAAACACTAATTGAAGGGAAAAAAAAAACATTTTTAAAGATTGTACTTCAAGTGAAGTGTCTAAATTAAATGCTAAGAATGATTATTTGGATAATGATAATAAAATTTTGCATATCGTGCAAATAAATTACATGAAGAAAATATTATTCTTAAAAAAGAAATTGATGTTCTAAAAGATAATCTAAAAATGAGAGACACATGTATAGAAGCATTTAATGATCGAAAAATTATTAGCATGACAAATAATAATAATGAAGAGATAATATCATTAAAAAATTATCTTATAAAATTTGTTCAAGGAGAATAAAATTTGAATATAATATTGGGTGCTCAAAGATCAAGTCTTGATAAACAAGGAATTGGGTACAATCCTGTCAAGAATGTAAAAAGTACAACTAATAGTTATTGTGTATGGTAGTACGTTATGTAGGATTCATGAAGTGCAGATTATTATAATATGTTTTTCATTAATTGGTAATCTACGAGCCAGACAAGTCTTTCAGTTCCTATTTGCTATGTGAACTTGATGACGAATTATTTTAAATTGTATTTCAAAGAGCATGATATGATATATATGTTGTAAGTATGAAATGATAAAGTTAATTTATGACTTCATTGATTAAGTAAAGAATGTTTATTGAGTAAGGAACTTAATATTTATACTTGTTATATGAATTAAAGCATGCATGATATGTTAGTCTAACGATTATGATGTATAAGATGAGCATGTTATTTATGTGCTACGTGATGCATGAAAACTGTTAGATCTTGCTGAGCTATCGAACCCACTCTTGCAAATAACTATTTTTGCAGGTCAAGGTTTCAAGGTAATGATACGTGCTATTTGAATTATAGAGATCAATATTCAAGAAGATTACTTATGTTAGATGAGAAATGCATTTAATATTTTAATTGTAACATAATTGTTGAGTTGTAAAGTTGAGCTATCCGATGTATAGTGGATATTGCTTGGAGATGTAAGAATTTGTATAGTAACTTCGATGTAGCAATTCATGTAATAAATTTGTATCAAAGATATGTTATGTAAAGGTTGAGATTCTGGGCAATAAAGAAAGAGATATATAAAAGTTTTAATTATTCTACATCGAATAATGATGTAAAGTTAGAAGTTTGATGTATTGTTAACGGCCAAGATTGAGAGTCGAATTGTATGAATTTTGGGGTCGTGACACATGCCAACTGCATGAGTAATGAAGCTGTAAGGGGAGCTAAGCCCTGACCAGGGCAAGATCGAAAAGAGATGCTCGATCGCAGTCAAAAAGGCCAACTATGATGCCGCATTTGTACATTCCGCCGACTGAAAGGAGTAGAACATGGCTATCTCATGAGTAAAGCAGTACCCATGATGTCTGAAAGTGCTGATGGGTCTCAAGTGTGTAATAAACCACATGTACAGAAAAATGGCACTGCCCCTGAAAATCCCACTGGATGGGTATGGCAAAATGTAGCCCACCTCAAGGTCTTGGATAATATCATGGGCAGAATGGTACAACCCTGTCTGAGAGCACGAACCACAACAATCAAGCTAATGTCCAAGTGGTCCATATACAGTGGCATATACAGATAAGTTGTGATGCACATCAACAGAGCATCCACGCCTGCAAACTGCCACTCATCTACAGGGATGATAAAATCTCCTGAATATCGCGCGTAGCTGTCCAGTCATCCAAAGAGATCGATCAGGAAGTCCAGGGACACCACATGCCCCGCAGTAATCTCATCTGTGACGACTCTGCGCCTCAGACCAGTCATGAACTGTCGTCTCATGTCACTAAGGGCCATCCTAGCACAAGGTCGATCCAAGGGCAAATCGGTGATGCGCTCATACTCCTCCAACGTAGGACTCAGCTCATGGATGCCAAATCTGAAAACCTAGAGCTCAGGTATCCAACAGGATAACATGCTGTCCATAAAGCCCAGTGGAACCTGAAAAGCTAGGATGGCCAAAGAATGCCCCATCATCTGATCAGCTGTCACCCTGTCTGTGGGAGACAAACTGTCATACCAAGATCTCAAAGAAGATGCTATCAAAGAATGTGGCATGTGCCTAATACGGCTGACGGTAGATCAAGACATCTGTAGAACCGTATCATGAGACCATCCAAGGGTCAAAGCTAAACTCACCTATCTAAGTGCATATCCATGACATAATGCATGCATAATGATAGATGATAATGATAAATGACAATATGATGCAATAGATAGAAAATATCATGCATTTCTAAATACACTATCTACTGAAAGCATCATCTCTGTCTGCTCATAAAATGTAAAATAAAAAGTACAGGAAAATGGGGAACAGCCGCCCATTGACTAACAGAGGCCTATCAAAAAAGATAACGATAAATGGGGCACAGCCGCCCAATATCTAACAGAGGCCTATCAAAAGATGTAGCGAGAAAGCTATCAAAAGAAGTCTATGATGATAGTAGTGTGCATACAAGCCAATCATGTATGATGATAAAGCACATACTTTGTAAACAATGTTATTTATTTATTAATAAAATATTCATTTATTAAAGACATTTAATTATCTATATGGTGCTATTTTTATATTATGTAAATAACTCATAGTTTTAAGCAATGCTTTTAGAATCATGATGTTGATCATGCTAATGAGCTCTAAATTCTTAGAAAGCTTTAAAACTAAAATAGTTCCCAATCGTGGGATTACTAAAAAGGGGATTAGTAAATCCGGATAGATTGGTACATATGTTGCTTGCTCATTGGATGAGGATGATTGATCTCATGATCATTTGTGTGGAGACACTAAAGCAAGTATGTAGGTGCTTATTGGAGAATAAGTTCATTGAACGTGACTTGCTATGGAATACCTAATGGAGTTTTACTCACCTGTCAATAGGAATTCCTAATGTGAAAGTAGTACAAGTGATCCTTGGACTTGAGATCATCATAGTATCTTGTATGTAACAAATTATACTTTGACTTATTCCTTAAGACCTTTTAAGGCATATATAGGGTATGCTTGGGTATAATGAGTTACATATGGAGATAATGAATGATCAATAAAGAATCTACCACCTCTAGTAAAAGAGGAGATATGTCATATGTGATTCGTTAAATGACAACCCAGGAATCCTTGGCCAAGGTGGAATGAAATTAGAAAGAGGTTTCTAATTTGCATTAATCGGAGTTGTGCATTTTCTAATCGAAATACATATAATTAAATAAAATAAGACTTGACAGTAAATTCATGTCTTATATTTAATTGGGACATTGTATGGTGGAAGGATTGAATTGTATGGTAACTATTTACTCACAGGTTCTTTTATGATTAATGTTGAAATCTATATTATCTAGAAAGTCGTTGATCGCTAGGGAGGCTTATCCCTATTGTAGAATAAATATTATTTATTTAAATAGATTATTAGTTTAATTTATTTATTTAAATAAGATTAGAATTGTTTTAATTGATTTATTCACAACCAGTTTAATATGGAGAACCTAAAGAGTCACACCATAAAAGGAAGAATAATTATTTAAGAAGGTAATGGCATAATCGTAATAATGTATTAAGTGTAATTAATTTAATCTATGGTGATAGAATAAATTAAATAGCTTAATGTTTATTATTTAATATTTTGAAAATATTAAATATAAATTAATAAGAGGAGTCTTATTAATATTATTACAATTATTATTATTTTAATTTTTAAAGGAGTTTAGTAATTAATTTAATATTTAGTACTCTCATTTATTCCTAATAAGATTAGGAGACAAATTAATTAAATGAATTTAATTAATTATTCCCAATGTGGTGGGAAGCCTAAATTAATTAAAGGAGTTTAATTAATTAAAATAAATCCCATGTCTAATAGGATTAGAAGGGTTGACCAATATCTATATAAGAGGAGTCTTATAATAGATATCAGTTGATGCAATTCTAATTGTTGGAGAGTACTCCTTTTTCTATAGAGGATAGAAAACTAAGGTTTAGCCAAATACCCTCATTCTTGATAATTCATCTTCCTTGGTGGATCACCTCTGGAGGCCAAACACTTGGGTGGACTAAAGTTTATCAAAGGAAGGAATCTAACCCGAAAATTCAAGGAGATCATGAAGAACAAGGAGTTGAACTAGTACCTGTGGAAGCTTTGTTCTACAAGGGTATGATTCTATAACTTTTTATTTATTATTTTAAATTAATAATTTGCATAAAGGATGATTCGGGTAATGGTTTTGTAGGAATTTTTTTTTAAACTCTGATATACCATGCTTCCGCTAATTTTTATAATTTGATTGCGTCACGATTTCGTACAAACCCAACAATAGTATCAGAGCCAAACCTTTATGTAATTATTAATTTATTTTTGATTTCATATACATATGGGTATGTATTTAAAATAATTTATTGGGCATAATTTTATTGTATAAAATTATTTTTTTAAGAAAAAAAATGACGTTTTTTTTAGGACGAATCACAATTTTTTTTTGGGTGCTAATCTTGAATTCTGCAAAGAAAAGGTGTTGTCTCTTTCTTACTCCAAAAAGAAGGTGACCCATCAAGAAAGGACTCTTTTAATAAACATGCAGGACTCTTTTAGTAACAGAAGGTGACTTCTTTTTAAAAAATAAATGTGAATTTATATTATATATATATATATATATATATAACCTGATTCGTTATATAAATATATATAATATATACGGTAATATCAAATATATAATATATACGGTAATATCAAATATATATATATATATATATATATATATATGATATATTTATATATTATATTCTAAATAATTTTATAATTAAAATAAAGAGTTTATTTTAATCTTGAAATTGGATTTCATGCAATTTAAAATTGCCTATTAAATGATACTCATATATATATAGAATGTTTTAATTCATGAGATGGATATTTATTTATTGATATATATGGTGATATGTATGATAATAAATAGGGATTGATTATGGACTATTTGACCAATGTGATTGGATTTTATTTTAGTTGAATGCTTGAATGAATGGATTTTATTAAATGGGGTCTGCGTGCCTCGTCTTCTCTAGTTTTTTCTTGATGTAAAATTCTATCTCCCTCCTATGTACTTCCCCTTGATTGTTGATCAAGGTTTTTATTTTAATTAAATAGTTTAATGTAATAGAAAGAATTAGAATTATCTTGAAGAAATTAGAGACCAAGGAGCAAGGAACGCGTGAAGACCCTTTTGTATGGAGCCCGGGTTTAAATGTAATAGTTATATTTAAATTTAAATTCTTGCACTCCTAGGTTTGACCTTTTGGGTCACTTGATGGCTCTAGTGAACCAAACTAGAATAAAAGTCCATAATCAATCCGGGTAGAATATAGTATTCTATATTGCATGCTAAATATTATATATATTAAATTTAATGCAAACATGCTTCGCATGTTTAATAAAATGACTCGTATTTTATATATATATATATATATATATTAGTATATGTGTGTGTGTGTGTGTGTGTGTGCGCGCATACGCGCTAAACAAGATGAGACAAATAATAACAAACCCCTCAAAGAAATAATATTACGTCCGAAGCGTTCAAATGATATTTGGAATATCGAACGTCGCCTTCTAGCATGATAAATTAATAGAGTATTAAATATTTAATATGAGCTTGTTGTGCTATCCACAAGGCGAGTATTGCGTATTTAAGATGTTAATTAATCACATTTGATGCTTATCAAGAAAATTGAACGATCTAGTCTTGTTGTGCTATCCACAAGGACGAACATTTTTCTTTTTTGAATTTATGGAAGTGCTAGGCTGGACTTAACTTAAATCATTTTAGTTCGGATGTGCACACACTTGACCATTATGATTTAAGAGGAAAAATAAAAGGAGTAATATAGTGATGTAATTGACAAGAGTTGTCTAACTATTTATTTGTATATCGCTTATTGTGCTATCCACAAGGTTATATACATTTGAAGTGGGATCCTTATTCTCACTAGCAAATCTTTAATTAGATGTTGCCGAACTATATAAGTGAGGGTAATATAGTTTGATAAAAATAGTGGGAGATACCAATTTAAAATAAAGACCTAAATTTATTTTGGTATGCAAAATTAATAAAATGAATGTTTGCTAAAATATTATTTTTCACATGCAGAATTTTAAAAATGTCAAAATCACTAATTTCACTGCGAAGCATACTTGATGCTAATAAGCTTACCGGGCCGAATTATACGGACTGGCTAAGAAATCTGAGAATAGTTCTCACTGCTGAAAAGATTTCTTATGTCCTAAACTCACCTGTCCCTGAAACTGTTCTAGAAATAGCCTCTGAGGAAGAGATTGCCACCATTGTAAAGTGGCAAGATGGTGCATCTGTGGCTCAATGCATCATGCTTGCATCCATGAATAACGAGCTTCAGCGTCAGCACGAAAACATGGATGCTCCTACTATGTTGATTCACCTCAAGGAGTTGTATGGTGAACAAAGTAGGACTGCTAGATATGAGATATCTAAGGAGCTCTTCCGATCTCGAATGACCAAGGGCAAAGTGAACATAAAGGAACAAAAGAAATCTGATCCAGCTAGCAAAGGAATGTGCTTCCATTGCAATGAGCCGGGTTATTGGAAGAGGAACTTGCAAGAAGTTTCTGGCAAAGAAGAAGCTTGGAGAAGCTTCGACTTCCAATCAAGGTTTGTTCATGATTGAAATTAATTTTTCAGAAAGTCAAAATTCTACTTGGGTATTGGATACCGGCTGTGGTTCTCACATATGTAATAATGTGAAGGGACTGGTCAAAAATAGAAAGCTGAGCAATGATGAGGTCATCCTACGAGTGGGGAATGGAGCAAAGGTTGCTTGCATTAGCTGTAGGGACTTATTGTTTAGTAATTCATTCGGGCAAGTCCATTTATCTTAATAATTGTTATTATGTTCCGAATATTATTAAAAACATTATTTCAATTTCTGTATTGGATATGGAAGGATTTAACGTTGTTATAAAGAACAATAGTTGTTCTATTTATAAAGATGATGTTTTATATGGTATTGAAAATTTGCGAAATGGACTTTATACACTTGACTTACAAGAAAATATTTTTCAAATTGAACAAACTAAGAAAAGGAAAAGAGATGATATTAATTATACTTACATGTGGCACTGTAGACTGGGTCATATCAATGAAACAAGATTATCCAAGTTTCATAAAGATGGGCTCCTTGAGTTATCTGATTATGAATCATATCCAACTTGTGAATCTTGTTTCATGGGTAAAATGACTAAATCTCCTTTTAGTGGAAAAGGAGAAAGAGTTACAGAGTTATTGGCATTGATTCACACAGATGTTTGTGGACCTATGACAACAAATGCACGGGGTGGGTATTCTTATTTTATTACTTTCACTGATGATCACTCAAGATTTGGATATGTGTATTTAATGAAATACAAGTCAAAATCATTTGAAAAGTTCAAAGAGTTCAGAAGTGAAGTAGAGAAACAAACGGGCAAGAGTATAAAGATACTTCGATCAGATCGAGGTGGAGAATACTTCAGCAGTGAGTTTCTCAATTGTCTCAAAGAAAATGGTATAATCTCACAATGGACTCCTCCAGGTACACCACAGTTAAATGGAGTATCTGAAATGAGAAATCGAACACTGTTGGACATGGTTCGATCCATGATGAGTTTTACCGACCTTCCAATTTCTTTCTGGGGATATGCCCTAGAAACGGCTGCATACCTACTTAACAAGGTACCTACCAAATCTGCCCCAAAGACCCCATATGAGATGTGGAAGGGGAGGAAACCAAATCTTAAGCATGTTAAGACTTGGGGTTTCCCAGCTTATGTTAAAAAGTTTGAAAATGATAAGCTACAGACTAAATCTGATAAGTGTAGATTTGTGGGATACCCTAAAGAAACTTTAGGGTATTATTTCTATCATCCAACTGATCAAAAGGTGTTTGTTGCGAAACATGCTGCATTCTTGGAAAAGGAGTTTATCCATGAAGGGGTCAGTGGCAGTAAGATATATCTTGAAGAAGTTCAAGAACCACAAATTATCACGGATCAAAGTCAGGTACCTGACCAAGTAGAAGAACCTACTATACTACACCCTGTTCGTAAATCTGGAAGAGTACCGAAGATACCTGAGAGGTATGGATTCGTTATAGAGGATGACGATGAGGTACACATCATGAATGATGATGATCCATTGAATTACGAACAGGCTATGAGTAATAAAAACTCAGGGAAATGGCTTGAAGCCATGAAATTCGAAATGGACTCCATGTATGAAAACAAGGTATGGACTTTGGTTTCACCAGCTGAAGGCATTAAGCCTATTGGGTGCAAATGGGTCTTTAAAAGAAAGATAGGAGCGGACGGTAAGGTAGAGACCTATAAGGCCCGACTGGTTGCAAAAGGTTTCAAAAAAAGACAAGGAGTTGACTATGATGAAACCTTTTCACCAGTAGCTATGCTCAAGTCCATTCGGATTTTGCTTGTGATTGCAGCTTATAACGACTATGAGATCTAGCAGATGGACGTGAAAACGGCCTTCCTCAATGGAAAACTTGAGGAGGATGTGTATATGACACAGCCAGAGGGATTTGTTTCAAAGGTTGGAACAAATCAAGTCTGTAAGCTGCAACGATCCATTTATGGATTGAAGCAAGCTTCTCGTAGATGGAACATTCGTTTTGATGAGACAATCAAAGAGTTTGATTTTATCAAAAACTGACGATAAACCATGTGTGTACAAGAAGGTTAGTGGGAGCACAATTTCATTCCTTGTATTATATGTTGATGATATATTACTGATAGGGAATGACATTCCTATGCTACAATCGATTAAAATCTGGTTATCTAAACACTTCTCCATGAAGGACTTGGGAGAAGCATCCTATATTTTGGGGATAAAGATCTATAGAGATAGATCTAAAAGGATGCTTGGTTTATCCCAAGGAACGTACATTAATGCAATGCTAAAGAGATTTAGCATGGAAGATTCCAAAAGAGGTCTCATGCCGATGAGCCATGGAATACATCTCTCCAAGAAACAGGCCCCAAAGACACCTGAGGAGAGAGACCGTATGAGTAAGATCCCTTATGCTTCTGCAATAGGATCTATCATGTATGGTATGATATGTACTAGACCGGATGTTGCTCATGCACTTAGTGTAACGAGCAGATACCAGTCGAATCCAGGAGAAGAGCACTGGAAGGCAGTGAAGAATATCCTAAAATACTTGAGAAGGACTAAGGATATTTTTCTTGTCTACAATGGGTCTGAATTAAAACTCGAGGGCTTCACAGACTCAAGTTTTCAAACAGACCAAGATGACAGTAAATCTGTTTCGGGGTATGTTTTTACCTTGAACGGAGGCGCAGTGAGTTGGAAGAGTTCCAAGCAGCAAACAGTTGCTGATTTAGTGACAGAGGCAGAGTATATAGCTGCAAGTGAAGCTGCAAAGGAAGCTGTTTGGATGAAGAAGTTCATAACTGAACTTGGTGTGGTTCCTAGCATTGGAGAAGCAGTTCCCGTTTACTGTGACAACACAGGAGTAGTTGCACAGGCTAAGGAACCGAGGTCTCATCAGAAATCTAAACACGTGTTGCGGCGATTTCACTTGATCAGGGAGATCATTGAAAGAGGAGACGTCACCTTGGAGCGTGTAGACTCTCAAGACAACATTGCAGATCCATTTACTAAAGCTTTAACACAACAGCAGTTTGATCGTCACTTAGAGAAGATGGGTATGAGATACTATGGCGATTGGCTTTAGTTCAAGTGGGAGATTGATAGTAGTGTGCATACAAGCCAATTATGTATGATGATAAAACACATACTTTGTAAACAATCTTATTTATTTATTAATAAAATATTCATTTATTAAAGGCATTTAATTATCTACATGGTGCTATTTTTATAATATGTAAATAACCCATAGTTTTAAGCAATGCTTTTAGAATCATGATGTTGATCATGCTAATGAGATCTAAATTCTTAGAAAGCTTTAAAACTAAAATAGTTCCTAATCGTGGGATTACTAAAAAGGGGATTAGTAAATTCGGATATATTGGTACATATGTTGCTTGCTCATTGGATGAGGATGATTGATCTCATGATCATTTGTGTGGAGACACTAAAGCAAGTATGTAGGTGCTTATTAGAGAATAAGTTCACTGAACGTGACTCGCTATGGAATATCTAATGGAGTTTTACTCACCTGTCAATAGGAATTCCTAATGTGAAAGTAGTACAAGTGATCCTTGGACTTGAGATCATCATAGTATCTTGTATGTAACAAATTATACTTTGACTTATTCCTTAAGACCTTTTAAGGCATATATAGGGTATGCTTGGGTATAATGAGTTACATATGGAGATAATGAATGATCAATAAAGAATCTACCATCTCTAGTAAAAGAGGAGATATGTCCTATGTGATTCGTTAAATGACAACCCAGGAATCCTTGGCCAAGGTGGAATGAAATTAGAAAGAGGTTTCTAATTTGCATTAATCGGAGTTGTGCATTTTCTAATCGAAATACATATAATTAAATAAAATAAGACTTGACAGTAAATTTATGTCTTATATTTAATTGGGACATTGTATGGTGAAAGGATTGAATTGTATGGTAACTATTTACTCACAGGTTCTTTTATGATTAATGTTGAAATATATATTATCTAGAAAGTCGTTGATCGTTAGGGAGGCTTATCCCTATTGTAGAATAAATATTATTTATTTAAATAGATTATTAGTTTAATTTATTTATTTAAATAAGATTAGAATTATTTTAATTGATTTATTCACAACCGGTTTAATATGGAGAACCTAAAGAGTCACACCATAAAAGGAAGAATAATTATTTAAGAAGGTAATGACATAATCGTAATAATGTATTAAGTGTAATTAATTTAATCTATGGTGATAGAATAAATTAAATAGCTTATTGTTTATTATTTAATATTTTGAAAATATTAAATATAAATTAATAAGAGGAGTCTTATTAATATTATTACAATTATTATTATTTTAATTTCTAAAGGAGTTTAGTAATTAATTTAATATTTAGTACTCTCATTTATTCCTAATAAGATTAGGAGACAAATTAATTAAATGAATTTAATTAATTATTCCCAATGTGGTGGGAAGCCTAAATTAATTAAAGGAGTTTAATTAATTAAAATAAATCCCATGTCTAATAGGATTAGAAGGGTTGACCAATATCTATATAAGAGGAGTCTTATACTAGATATCAGTTGATGCAATTCCAATTGTTGGAGAGTACTCCTTTCCTATAGAGGATAGAAAACTAAGGTTTAGCCAAACACCCTCCTTCTTGATAATTCATCTTCCTTGGTGGATCACCTCTAGAGGCCAAACACTTGGTTGGCTAACGTTGATCAAAGGAAGGAATCTAACCCGAAAATTCAAGGAAATCACGAAGAACAAGGAGTTGAACTAGTACCTGTGGAAGCTTTGTTCTACAAGGGTATGATTCCATAACTTCTTATTTATTGTTTTAAATTAATAATTTGCATAAAGGATGATCCGGATAATGGTTTTGTAGGAATTTTTTTTAAGCTCTGATATACCATGCTTCCGCTAATTTTTGCAATTTGATTGTGTCACGATTTCGTACAAACCCAACATATGATATTTGCATCTAGACTATCAACCTGCTGCAACTCCTCATGAGTCATTGAATCTTGGCCAGTAGGAATGTCTGGTCGATAAAGAGGAGGATTGGCACACGCATAACTGCCAGAATATGGACCTGCTGAGGGGCCAGCTCCGGAGCTGGAAGGATCAAATGAATCTGCCTCTAAAAAATCCCTGCTAAGGTGCTTGATAAAAAATTGGGCCCGCTCTAATCGCTGGGTCAAACCTGAAATCTACTCTAAATGAGTAGGCTCTCTGAGGAAAGCTATCCAGTCTGTCATCATAACAGACCTAGGCACCATGTCTGCCATAAACTGGGTAGTACGAGTCTGAGCTCCAATAGTGCGAGGACTCCACCAGCGATTAAAAGCATCCTGACTGTGAGGACCCTCTGATAAGGTATAAGCCATCTATGCCCATCAGGGGAATATCTGTGACTGGCAGAGCTAAGCGCCAATGATGCCAAGCAGGAGGAACAAAGGAAATGTGAATCTCTCTCGTGACGCTCCTAATAGCGCGCTCTCCCAAATAGAGCTCCCAACCTCCATCTGTCAAAAGGGGAATCCGACGAGTGGCCAATGTAAACTCCAGTTCGGTCGAAAAGCCATCCTTAAAATCGACTGTCAGATACTCCAGGGTGTAAGGAACCCACGTGATAGAGTCGACAGTCAATAGCTCTAGCTGCAAGTGGGAATGGGTAAACCCCTCTGCTACAGGGACCTCCCTCAAAGTGGAATGATGCCAATGCCGTCCCCGCGGATATGTCTCCAAGCCCAAAGTAGTGGTAGGGCGTAGGCAAGGGAGCCTCTCATATGCCCAAAACTGGCAGTGCAAAGATCAAATGACCTCAATGATAAAGATTGACAAATACAAAATGAGGGAATTGAAAGGTGAAAGAGAAATTACTCACCAGCAGGAAGGGACAAAAGCCTAGCCAAGCCTCCGTCATGCCCTCAGAGCGTAGGCGCAATCCACGAAGAAAATTGGCAAAGGTGAAGGTGCCCCAATCAAAATCCCTGATGCGCTCCATGTATCGAGTAGCGCAAACTAGAGCGAAAGAGACCATCGAGGACTGATGATCACCAAGAACAACCGTAGAAGAATGCGATCTCTAACCCTCTGGTCATCAGGCAAAGGCTCTGTTAAAGCCCCGCTCTAGGAATCAACACTCAAGGGACCTAAACGGACAGTCCGACCCTTGATGGTCATCGCAGGAACTCCCAAAAGGGATCTTACGACAACAGGTGAAATGTTAGCCACCAACGGCACTAGATCACCTATAAACTCTAAACATATGATGAACCACCACTCCATCGGTGTCATCATCACCTCAGATAATGCCCGCAGATAACCCCAAGGGTAACGATGGGGAGGAATAGAAAAGAAAGCCTCGAAACCCCAAGTGTTGACGATGGCCTAATACTCCGGATGCAGAGTATGATATAAAGAATGGACACTGAACCAGTTCCCCCTGGGCTGCGTAAAGCCGAGAACCTGCATTAAATTGCCAGTCCAAATTAAACCTTTGTCCTGAAATGGCAAAAGAAAGAAAAGTCCAGAATGAAAACTTCAGTCACCTTATTGGCGTGAAGGTATATCGAGGGATGGCATCTCAAATAGCCCAAAAGCTCAAAAATAGTCACAAAGATGGCTGGAAGCTCCTTATACGGAGCATGAGCTGGAACAGGATCCATAAATGGGACATCCTCGTTGTCCACATCATCCGGTCTCTCGATCTGGATAGAACGAATCACAGACTCAGCCAATCGGCGAGGCAACCGGGCTGGACGAGGCTGAGGAACATCAGAAGCTCTCCTCCACCTCACACTTGTAGAGACCCTACTAGCACTACCTGGTCTATCTGGCTCCATAACCTGGATGAAGTCTCCAAATCACCTCAGAAAGGGTGAGGTAAGCGTTGAACCTACGATCTATTCAAGTTAAATCATTGCTTCATGCATATTCTAAGTCCTAAAGCATGCATGAGTTAACATACATCCCCAGTAGAGTTAAAATTGCATGTTCATTAAATGCTCAGGCTTTTGAATTTTTTTTGCTAGAGTTTCCTTTGTAAAATGGACTGGTCACATGCACATAGGTATGACTAGGTGGGCATTCAATAGCACACCTACCCAAAAACATAAACAATTCATATATATGAAAAACATCAAAATTAAACTCCCCATAGCAGCTAAATTACCATGTGTATTTTTAGTTGAAAATTCAGGCTCATTTGGCTTCGAATAGGATGAGTAAACTGGCCAAAAAGGGCGCCAAATGACTGTCTTAGAAATCAATTTTTTTCACATCAAAACATTCAGCATAGTAAAACATATATATTTACTAAGTCTAATTTTTTTATCAAGTCATATAAGCATGCATATTCGCTATATTGTGTTTAGAAGCATTCTATATGAAATCTAACGTTCTAACGGTCAAAACTTGAAAAGAAAGGACGTAAACGTTACTAGAGATGTGCAGAACGATTGTATGGTGACAGAATTTGAAAAAAGTAGCCCGTTCTCTGTAGATCTGAAGAGGAATTCTTAGATTTTCTTTATAGTTCAAACTTAAAAATGACTTATGAAAGCCACGGGGGGCCAAGTTATATTCATAAGGAGTAGCAACCCACCTGCGGCAGTCGCAAGTGGACCTATGGCACCCTAGGGTGGGTCACACCACCTCCGATTCGGTCCAATTAAAGTTAAAGCGGAGTTCCCAAAAGCTAAAAAGTTAAATCAGGAAAAAATTGCTACGCGATTGAGAAGAATGGCCTGAAACCCTTATTCTAAGCATCAAGCTCCTGATGAAGGAAGAAACTTCATGTAAGCCATTGGTAGAAACCCTGATGTGGTATTCAGAATGTCGATGATGAAAATTGCTGAAAACTGCCTCTGTTAGAGCATTGAGAAGGTCCGACGTTATGAACAATGGGTTTTGAATGAGTCAAAGTATCCAGATTGGTCCGAGGGTATGACCTATCAGAAAGATACCCCCACATCGAGATCAGATAGGTCTGACATTTCAAACCATTAATAACAATTCTAGCATGGCATCGGAAATAAGGCGATGATGAAAGCTATTGATAACTGCTTTAACGAGGGTCAGAGTATCTGACATTGTAAACCGTTGGCGACAACTCCAGCATAGCATCGGGAACTAGCTGGAGATGAAAGCCATTGATAACTTCTTTAACGAGGGTCAAAGTATCTGATATTGCAAATAGTTGGCGACAACTCCAGCGTGGCATCGGGAACGATCCGGTGATGAAAGCCGTTGATAACTTCTTTAATGAGGGTTAGAGTATCTGACATTGTAAACCGTTGGCGACAACTCCAGCGTGGCATCGGTAACGAGCTGGTGATGAAAACCATTGATAACTGCTTTAACGAGGGTCAGAGTATCTGACATTGCAAACCGTTGGTGACAACTCTAGTGTGGCATCGGGAACGAGCCGGTGATGAAAGTTATTGATAACTGCTTCAACGAGGGTCAGAGTATCTGACATTATAAACCGTTGGCGACAACTCCAACGTAACATCAGGAACGAGCCGGTGATAAAAGCTATTGATAACTGCTTCAACGAGGGTCAGAGTATCTGACATTGCAAACCGTTGGCAACAACTCCAGCGTGGCATCGGGAACGAGCCGATGATGAAAGTCGTTGATAACTGCTTCAACGAGGGTTGGAGTATCTGACATTGCAAACCGTTGGCGACAACTCCAGCTAGCATCAGGAGAAATCCGATGATGAGAACCGTGGAGAAATTTCCCCTAGAGAGGACAGATAATGGAATCTGTTATACAGATTCCCAGCTGGAACACCAAGAATGTTCGGTGATTTCCAGACCATTGCAAACTACCGTTCGAGTAGGCATCAAAAAAGTTCAATGAAAGCTATCATGGACAACGTCATCCCCAGCAGGAGTGGCGGGAATAGTCAGTGATAGAATGTCGTGGCAACTAACACCACAAGAGCATATAGCATTCATAACATGACATATCATGTATTGTACTACGAAAGGTTGGCGAGGTTGCTTACGAGATTGCATTACCTCCGGAGCTCGAGAATATACATAACGTCTTTCATATCTCTGTGTTAAGACCTTACAAGCACGATTATAAACATATGATAGAATATGAACCTTTACAATTTGATAAGGACTTAACATATGAAGAAGTGTCTGTTCAAATAGTTGATAGAAAAGAACAAGTACTTAGGAATAAAGTGATACCTTCTGTTAAGGTAATCTGGAGGAACCACAGTGCTGAAGAAGCTACGTGGGAACTCGAAGATGTTATGATGAAATCTTATCCGCATTTATTTGCTTAGTTGTGTGTAACCCTTATATACTGATTCTGGGGACATAATCCTTTTAAGGAGGGACGAATGTAATAGATGAGGAATTTTTATGTGTGATTCTGGGGACAGAATCCTTTTAAGGAGGGAAGATTGTAACGATTGAGATTTTATATTAAATTTTAAATATTTATTGAGTTAAATAAATATTTTATGTGATTTATTTATTGAGTTAAATAAATATTTTATGTGATTTATTTATTGAGTTAAATAAATAAATTATGTGATTTATGGAAGCGATTTAATTAAGTGTTATATATTAATTAAATGAATGTGTAATATTTATTTAATTGATGTATATTTTATATTATAGTTCTAATTTAATTGAGAGAATTAAATTAGATGATTTATGTGTTAGTGTTGCATGAATTATAATTAGCGAGTAATTATAATTATGTGGCAATTTTATGTGATTAATTGATGTTAGATTTTGATTGATTAAATTGGTTGATTAATATTTAATTAATTTAAATGTGACATTAAAGTATGTGTTAAATGATTTGTTAAAATAAAGAAAAGGTTTTAAATTATTTTGCCAAACAAGGCCCTTGTATTTGTTTTAAACCTATTTCTACCAAATAGGGCCCTAACTATCAAAAAGCTATTTTTAAATAAACTGTTACCAAACAATACCTTAGCATTAATAATCTGTTTTTTAAAATAATCTTGTTTTGCCAAACAAGACATTGTGATTTTTGAATTTTTGTAACTTACATAATAAATGTATTTATTATATATATTAAGTAATTAGCAGTTACATATATATCATTAGTATACGTATATTATATCAGTTATAATATATCTAAACTACGTTAGTTTTTCCTAAGTCTAAACTAAGAACTAAGAAGAAAAGAGAGCAGAGAAAAGGAAGAGCAGAGAAGAGAAAAGAGGAAGAAGAATTGCTAGAATTGAACTCACATCGCTTTCTCTTTTAATCTATTAACAAAAGTTATTATCTATAATCTCTAATTATTATAGAACTCAATTAATATGTTTCATGTATTTTATTCTCTGTCAAAAGTTGAGTTTTCATGAAGTTGTATAATTATGACTATGTATATATGATGTTCATATGTTTTCATCTGTAATTGTGTGCCATGGAATGATTTTCAAAATACAATTGTTGTAAAAACCAGTTTTAAAGTTATGATCCTTATATTTTCATTCTCTGTAAAACATGTTTTGGAAGTTGTATAGCATGATGGATATATATATATATATAAAATTGTGTTCATATCATGTCTATATGTGATGGTATGCTTAATTAGTTGTTTAATTCATGAATATATATATATATATATATGATATAATGGAGAATTTATGTTTTTCAAAAGTCATAGTGAAGTGTCTGGGAAAAATAAAGTTTCTCATAGAAATCAAAATATATGTTGATTGTTGATTTTTGTATAAATTAATTGTGGAATATGTTATTATGTTTAGAAATTAGTTGATTGGGATTGGAATTGTGAGAATTGGTTTTAAAATAAATTCGCAGTGTTAATTTCATCTAGAACACTGACATTGGTATTTTCTTTAAATTTTTGTAAAAATTAAGCGTTGTAATCTTGCTAATTGATGCATTAGTATGTTCAAAATATGTTAGAAGCTTTCCACTTTGTTTCTGTAAAGTTTTATATGAAAATTGTTGGCTGAATTGAGAACTCATTGTAGAGAATTAAGCTAATTTGGCTTTTCTTCGCACTGTTCGCGAAGCTGCTCTATTTCTGTCCGCTGCCGGCGCAGCTGCGCAGGCAGTAAGGGTAGAAGCGGCGCAGCTACGCTGCTGGGTTTTCGCAGGTTTGGCCCCTGCGCAACTGTGCCGGTGTCAAGGCTAAAGGTGGCGCAGCTGCGCCGTGTCCCGGGCAATGGCAGTGACTTTGGTTCTTGTGCCGTTTATTTTAAAGCCTTAGTTTAATTATTCATTGATAGTGGATATATATTTAAATGATATAACATGTTGTTATATGATTGTGATAATTTCATATTTGGGAAATAAAAGAAATTTTAAAAACCTAATATGGTATTTAAATTATAAACTATAATTGTTTAATTGTATAATAAGTTACTTAATTATAATTTTATTAATTAAAATTAAGAGTAAATGTTTAATTTAAATTATAGTTCTGTGAAATTATAATGTATAGAAGTTGATTTATTTTAATCAATTAGATGTTAATTTAAATTATAATTTATGTAATTATAATTTAATAAAATGCATGCTTAATTATGGATTATAATTGATAATTGCATGATTAATTTTAATTATAATGCATGATATAGTCTAATTGATTATAAATTATAATTTGTTTATAATTTAAAAGGTAATTATAATTTAATTAGGTGTTTGAATTATAATTGTTTAATTATAATTTAATTAAATACATAATTGATTTAATTAACTATGTGATAGTTGATTATTATTATTAGAGTGAGTTAACAATGAGGGTTAACCACTTATGTGAATTAGTTACGTGTTAACTAATTTAGGTTATTGTGATTGAATATATATGTGTAGGAAGTATTAAAGTACGTGAATTGTGTTAAGTAGCTTGCGCTTGAGGCAAATCTTCTAAACCCTAAACTCGTTAATTTTATGCAAGTTTTCTAAACCCTAATCTTGTATAATTTCTGGAATTCATATATTCATTATTGAGAATGTCCTTTCCATTTCTGTATTGGACAATTGTTTATTTAATTGAAATGATCTTAACTTATCGTTCAAGTAAGATCCAGTTATTATGTTAAATGCTTTAAATTTACTTCTAAAGCATATGTTAATTCATAATTCTTTTATTTATGAATTATTGAAAGTCGATTCAACTAATTCTTAGTTGATGAACGTGAATTCTAAATTACCCTTGTAAGCTTATCCAAACCAAACTTTCTTTGGTGCGGACTTGAATTCAAATTACTGAGTTGAACAACCCTATTTACTAGGGGAGGTTACTACGCATAGAGTTAAGATGTTTGTGCACAATACATGGTACAAAGGGCTGATCCCCCTAAGTACGAGTTAAGGTTCATAGTCTTATTGACTGTTAAAGGTTTAAATAGAAATATTTATAACCTAGGATAAGAGTTCAAAGGTCTTACGACCCTCAGATAAATTCTATATTCGAATTTTAATGTTGATAGAGAATTATTATTCAATTCTTTATTATTGAAGCAAGCTAAGTTGTTCAGATTCTTTTAAAGATATCCTTTCATGTATATATCATTGTTAAACTCCAGTGAGCTGTGGTTTGCTCACTCTTGCATTAAATAACAATTTCAGTTAAGGTTGATAACGCTGATGCTCCATCTACGAGTAAGGGCAAGGGAAAGCAAAGCAAGTGAAGACTTGTTTTAATTATTTTGAAATGATTGTAATGAGACAGGAATGTTATGTTTTTTTTGTTTTCGCACTTTATTATATTCATGTCAGGGTTAGAGTAACCCGGGATTATCTTGAAAAGGTTGTAACCCTTGTTTTAAGAGAGATTTATCTATTCTAATTTAAGTTGTAATTTATTTTACATTATTCATTGGGTAGATGTATGTTATATTAGAAAGTGAACACCAAATCATGTGAAAACGAAGTACCCGGATTTGGGGGTGTCACAGGTTGGTATCAAAGCTATAGGTTATGAAACCTTAGGTGGGGAAAAACCTTAGGTAGTAGCCTTATAGGTAAGATCGAAAAGATAGATGTGATAGGTAAACGATAATAAACTACCTTATGTGCTACGTGTTTACATTATAGTATTCGAAGAGTGACGACTCGATATCATGTAATAATGAACTTTAAAATTCTTTTGTCAAGATGTCGAACGTTGGAGAACCTAGTCAGGCTTGAGAGGATGTACCTCAGGTGCCTAGAGAGGAATAGCCCCATGACATACATGTTGTCTGGGAGCAGCTAGTTAGGAGAGAGCCATCTCCAGTGATCACCGTAGCTGGTCGGGAGCGTGAGTTGACACCTATTCCAGAGGATGAGGACGAGGACGAATCTGAAGAGGAGGAAGAGGAGGAAGAGGATCCCGAGGAGGAATTCCCACCTCACTCTACTAGTGCTGAGATGTACGAGGCAGTCTACGATAGCAACGTGGAACTTCAAGGACGAGTAGGAGATCTCGAAGAAACCATCCAGCAGCGGGACGAGACTATCGAAGAGATGGATAGTGAACTAGGAGATGCACAGTGGAACCTGATACATATGGAGGTTAAGAGAGATGCTGCTTGATTTGAACTAGCAAAGCTGAAGCAAGACATCCAGGAGGAGTCGAGGAAGCGTGCCAGAGCTGAAGAGTCAAGCTTGAGGGCTAATCAACGAGCCGATCGAGCTGAAGGTGAAGCTGAAGCCAAGAGGGCCAAGCTGAGGGAAACGGAATATGCTTTTCATACAGCAATAGAGAGAGCTCAGGACCATATTTTCTACTACCCAGCTCAGTTCCAAGGTTTACCGTGGTATGTGGTGGACCGAAGAACGGCATTTCGGGTAATGGAAGAGGAACACAGAGAGGCTGTGCGACGTATTAATATGCCTAGGCAGTAGCAGCAGTAGCAGTAAATAGTAGTAGTAGCAGTAGCAGTAGTAGTAGAGCTTTTGTTTATGTGTTGCTTTTGTAGTAAATAAAGTAAATTCCATAATAGAGATAAGAATGGGATGAGTTAATAATGTAATCCTGTAACTTTTCCAGTTCAGGAAGGATGATGTAAATGGCAGAAATGCTATCTGATTAATGTTTTTAAACTACGACTAATGAATAAAAGAAGTTTATTGACGTTCTTGGTGTTCTGTGTGAACTGAATTGTCTAGAACGTTTAAGTATGAACTTGAATACTTAATAGTTGAATAAAGTATCTAATAATAATATTTTCTTAACAGAAAATGCCTCCTAGAAGAAGAGTAACACGTCAAAATCCCGAGGGTTCGACAAATAACAACAATAACGATGGGACGAATCCCAATTCGGTTCAGCAGTTGGTGAACCTGTTGACCGGAGCTCTTGCGAATCAGCCGCAAGTGCAGGGTACTACATTCAAGGAATTCAAGGCAGTAGGACAGCCTGAGTTCAAAGGATTGACTAACCCTATCGAAGCTCAGATATGGGTTATGGAAATGGAGAAGGTATTTGACGTGGCTAGAGTAGGTGATGACCAGAAGACAACATTCGCGGTTTTCATGTTAAAGTCGGATGCTAGCTTTTGGTGGCAGGCTAACAAGACCCGAGAGGGAGAGGAAGTCATCACGTGGGAACGTTTCAAGGAAATATTCTACGAGATGTATTTTCCAGTGAGTTCGCAGGACTAGATGGAGGTCCAATTCTTAGAACTTAAGTAGGGAGGGATGATGGTGTCCGAGTATGGCGCTAAGTTTAACGAGTTAGCCAGGTTCGCTACATACCAGGTTAGCACTGACGCTAGGAAAGCGAAAAGGTTTGAGCGGGGACTGAAGCCCTGGCTCTACAGCAAGGTTTCCATGTTCCAGCTGAATACCTTTGCAGCGGTACTGGAGAAAGCCATACTTGCTGAAGGAGGAAGCGAAGCGGTGACGAAGTTCAACCAAGAGAAGAAGAAGAAGAATGAGGTAGAAACCAAGACTGGGGGTAGTAGCGCTGTGAACTAGAAGAGGAAATGGAATGGAAACACCTCTGCTGGGAGTCAGCAGAAGAGGAAGTTCGAAGCATGTGCTACATGCGGTAAGAATCACACTGGCGTGTGCATGAAGGGGAAGCGGGTGTGCTTCAACTATGGTCAGGAAGGCCACATCGCGCCTAATTGGCCAAACCCGAAGAAGGGAGCTTGCTTTACATGTGGATCCAAAGATCACATGGCTAGCAACTGCCCGAAGAAGCTGTTCGACCCACTGCACGGACATTCAATATGACGGTGCAGGATGCTGTGCAATCAAAAGACGTGGTGTCAGGTATTATTCCGATCAATAGTATAAATGCATATGTATTATTTAATTCGGGTGCTACTTGTTCATTCATATATGATGATTTTGCTAAAACCCTAGACTTACCTGTAGAGGAGTTAATTTACCCTTTGAACATAAAGATTGCGAATAGGGAGGTTATTCCTGTTAGGAGCGTGTATAAGAACTGTAGATTGGACATTAAGGGTCAGGAACTTAGAATAGATTTGATTCCGATTAAACTTGGGGAATTCGACGTTATACTGGGTATGGATTGGTTGTTCAACCATGGGACGGTAATCGACTGTTAGAAGAAGTCGGTGAACCTTACGACTCCGTCGAAGTTATTGTTCTATGGTAGCAAATCGCCTAGGCAAGTGAGTTATCTGACGGTTATGTAAGCCAAGAAACTTCTGATGCAAGGCTGTGTAGGATATCTAGCCTACATAGTAGATACGCGTAAGGAAAGCCCGAAGGTGGAGGAAATATCGGTAGTTAAGGAGTTTGTGGACGTTTTTTCGAGCGATTTGCCAGGACTTCCGCCAGATAGGGAGATAAAGTTCGTGATCGATCTAGCGCCGAGAACTGCTCCGATTTCGAAGGCTCCGTACCGAATGGCTCCAGTCGAGATGAAGGAACTGATGGTTCAACTGCAAGAACTGTTAGACAAGAAGTATATCCAACCGAGCGTTTCGCCATGGGGAGCGCCTGTTTTATTCATGAAGAAGAAGGATGGATCGATGCACCTTTGCATTAATTATAGGGAGTTCAATAAAGTTACGATCAAGAATAGGTATCCTTTACCTAGGATCGATGACTTATTTGATCAACTGAAGGGTGCGAAGTACTTCTCAAAAATTGATTTGAGAAGCGGGTATCTTCAATTGAAGGTGAGGAAGGAAGATATACCTAAAATGTCTTTTAGGACTCGGTATGGTCATTACGAGTTCTTGGTGATGTCATTTGGTCTCACGAATGCCCCAGCTGCATTTATGGACCTAATGAACAGGGTGTTCAAGCCATTTTTGGACAAGTTCGTGGTAGTGTTCATAGATGACATCCTGGTTTATTCCAAGACCGAGGAGGAACATGCTGAACACTTACGACTAACCTTAGAAGCCCTGAGACGAGAGAAGCTTTATGCTAAATTCTCGAAATGTGAATTCTGGTTGGAACGTGTGCAATTTCTTGGCCACGTGATCGACAAGAATGGTATTTCGGTGGATCCGTCGAAGGTTGAGGCCGTAATGAATTGGGATCAGCCGAAGACGCCGTCTGAAGTGAGGAGTTTCTTGGGATTGGCAGGTTATTACCGTAGATTTATCCAAGACTTTTTTAGAATCGCAACTCCGTTGATGAATTTGACTCATAAATAGTTAAGTTTGTTTAGACGGAGAAGTGTGAGGAGAGTTTTCAAGAGTTGAAGAAGAGGCTAAGTACTACGCCTGTTTTGTCATTACCGGGTAATACGGGAAATTTCGTAGTATATAACGATGCCTCACATAAAGGATTAGGCTGTGTATTGATGCAGAACGGCAAAGTCATTGCCTATGCGTCACGTCAGCTAAAGGATTATGAGAAGGGGTATCCGACCCATGATCTAGAATTGGCAGCAGTAGTGTTAGCCCTAAAGATTTGGAGGCACTACTTATATGGAGAAAAGTGTGAAATATACACAGATCACAAGAGTCTGAAGTATGTATTTACCCAGAAGGATTTGAACATGCGTCCAAAGAAGATGGTTGGAACTGATTAAAGACTATGATTGCGAGATACTTTATCATCCGGGTAAAGCTAATATTGTTGCCGACGCTTTGAGCAGAAAAGGTCGGGAGAAGCTGAACGTGTTAACTAATCAGGATCGGTTGATAGAACAAATGGCTAGATTGGAGTTGGAAGTGAAGTTTTTGAAGGAATCAGATGAGATGTTATTTCAAGTAACCACTGGTTCTACTCTAGTACACAAAGTGAAAGAAGCACAACTTCATGATGAAGAATGTGAAAAGATTCGAAAGAGGTTAACTGATGGCGAAGAGTTCAAGTTCAAGGTCGATAATGAAGGTCTGTTACGAGTTGAAGGTAGAATCTGGGTACCGCTAGTACCAAAGGTCAAAGAGGAGATTCTGAGCGAAGCTCATAGTTCTAGATATTCTATTCACCCTGGGAGTATGAAGATGTACCAGGATCTCAGGCATCATTTTTGGTGGCTGAATATGAAGAGGGACGTTGCTGAATGCGTTGCGAAGTGCTTAACGTGCCAGAAAGTCAAAGCAGAACACTAGAGACCGAGTGGTTTGCTACGACCGTTAGAAATTCCAGAGTGGAAGTGGGAAAACATCACGATGGATTTTGTGGTAGGTCTTCCAGCAACTCAGAAGGGATTTGATGCGATATGGGTTATAGTGGATCGACTGACGAAGTCAGCCCACTTTCTGCCGATCAGGGTTAAGTACAACCTAGATAAACTAGCGAAGCTCTATGTGAAGGAAATTATTTCTTGACATGGTGTTCCGGTGTCGATTGTGTCCGACAGAGATCCACATTTTACGTCTAATTTCTGGAAGCGATTGCAAGAATGTCTGGGAACGCAGTTGCGAATGAGTACAGCATACCATCCTCAGACTGACGGACAGAGCGAGAGATCGATTCAAACGCTTGAGGATATGCTGAGAGCTTGTGTGATGGACTTCAAAGGAAGCTGGGAGGATCATCTACCATTGGTAGAGTTCGCGTACAACAATAGTCACCATGCGAGTATAGGCATGCCGCCTTACGAAGCATTATACCACAGAAAATGCAGAACTCCTTTGTGTTGGGATGAAGTCGGTGAACGTCAATTGTTGGGACCAGAATTGGTACAACAAACTGCCAAAATTGTGAAGCTGATCAGAACGAGATTAGTTGCTGCTCAAGACAGACAGAAGAAGTATGCCGATTTACATCGACAGAACCAAGAATTCTTACCAGGAAGTTTCGTTTTTCTGAAGGTATCTCCTTGGAAAGGGAAAATTCGATTCGGTAGGAAGGGGAAGCTGAGTCCCCGATTTATTGGACCTTTTGAGGTACTACGAAAGGTTGGCGAGGTTGCTTACGAGATTGCATTACCTCCGGAGCTCGAGAATATACATAACGTCTTTCATATCTCTGTGTTAAGACCTTACAAGCACGATTATAAACATGTGATAGAATATAAACCTTTACAATTTGATAAGGACTTAACATATGAAGAAGTGCCTGTTCAAATAGTTGATAGAAAGGAACAAGTACTTAGGAATAAAGTGATACCTTCTGTTAAGGTAATCTGGAGGAACCACAGTGCTGAAGAAGCTACGTGGGAACTCGAAGATGTTATGATGAAATCTTATCCGCATTTATTTGCTTAGTTGTGTGTAACCCTTATATACTGATTCTGGGGACAGAATCCTTTTAAGGAGGGAAGAATGTAATAGATGAGGAATTTTTATGTGTGATTCTGGGGACAGAATCCTTTTAAGGAGGGAAGATTGTAACGATTGAGATTTTATATTAAATTTTAAATATTTATTGAGTTAAATAAATATTTTATGTGATTTATTTATTGAGTTAAATAAATATTTTATGTGATTTATTTATTAAGTTAAATAAATAAATTATGTGATTTATGGAAGCGATTTAATTAAGTGTTATATATTAATTAAATGAATGTGTAATATTTATTTAATTGATGTATATTTTATATTATAGTTCTAATTTAATTGAGAGAATTAAATTAGATGATTTATGTGTCAGTGTTACATGAATTATAATTAGCGAGTAATTATAATTATGTGGCAATTTTATGTGATTAATTGATGTAAGATTTTGATTGATTAAATTGGTTGATTAATATTTAATTAACTTAAATGTGACATTAAAGTATGTGTTAAATGATTTGTTAAAATAAAGAAAAGGTTTTAAATTGTTTTGCCAAACAAGGCCCTTGTATTTGTTTTAAACCTATTTTTACCAAACAGGGCCCTAACTATCAAAAAACTGTTTTTAAATAAACTGTTACCAAACAATACCTTAGCATTAATAATCTGTTTTTGAAAATAATCTTGTTTTGCCAAACAAGGCATTGTGATTTTTGAATTTTTGTAACTTACATAATAAATGTATTTATTATATATATTAAGTAATTAGCAGTTACATATATATCATTAGTATACGTATATTATATCAGTTATAATATATCTAAACTACGTTAGTTTTTCCTAAGTCTAAACTAAGAACTAAGAAGAAAAGAGAGCAGAGAAAAGGAAGAGCAGAAAAGACAAAAGAGGAAGAAGAATTGCTAGAATTGAACTCACATCGCTTTCTCTTTCAATCTATTAACAAAAGTTATTATCTATAATCTCTAATTATTATAGAACTCAATTAATATGTTTCATGTATTTTATTCTCTGTCAAAAGTTGAGTTTTCGTGAAGTTGTATAATTATGACTATGTATATATGATGTTCATATGTTTTCATCTGTAATTGTGTGCCATGGAATGATTTTCAAAATACAATTGTTGTAAAAACCAGTTTTAAAGTTATGATCCTTATATTTTCATTCTCTATAAAATATGTTTTGGAAGTTGTATAGCATGATGGATATATATATATATATATATATATATATATATATATAATTGTGTTCATATCATGTCTATATGTGATGGTATGCTTAATTAGTTGTTTAATTCATGAATATATATATATATATATATATATATATATATATGATATAATGGAGAATTTATGTTTTTCAAAAGTCATAGTGAAGTGTCTGGGAAAAATAAAGTTTCTCATAGAAATCAAAATATATGTTGATTGTTGATTTTTGTATAAATTAATTGTGGAATATGTTATTATGTTTAGAAATTAGTTGATTGGGATTGGAATTGTGAGAATTGGTTTTAAAATAAATTTGCAGTGTTCAATTTCATCTAGAACACTGACATTGGTATTTTCTTTAAATTTTTGTAAAAATTAAGCGTTGTAATCTTGCTAATTGATGTATTAGTGTGTTCAAAATATGTTAGAAGCTTTGCACTTTGTTTCTGTAAAGTTTTATATGAAAATTGTTGGCTGAATTGAGAACTCATTGTAGAGAATTAAGCCAATTTGGCTTTTTTCTGCACTGTTCGCGAAGCTGCTCTGTTTCTGTCCGCTGCCGGCGCAGCTGCGCAGGCAGTAAGGGTAGAAGCGGCGCAGCTGCGCTGCTGGGTTTTCGCAGGTTTGGCCCCTGCGCAACTGTGCCGGTGTCAAGGCTAAAGGTGGCGCAGCTGCGCCATGTCCCGGGCAATGGTAGTGACTTTGGTTCTTGTGCCGTTTATTTTAAAGCCTTAGTTTAATTATTCATTGATAGTGGATATATATTTAAATGATATAACATGTTGTTATATGATTGTGATAATTTCATATTTGGGAAATAAAAGAAATTTTAAAAACCTAATATGGTATTTAAATTATAAACTATAATTGTTTAATTGTACAATAAGTTACTTAATTATAATTTTATTAATTATAATTAAGAGTAAATGTTTAATTTAAATTATAGTTCTGTGAAATTATAATGTATAGAAGTTGATTTATTTTAATTAATTAGAGATTAATTTAAATTATAATTTATGTAATTATAATTTAATAAAATGCATGCTTAATTATGGATTATAATTGATAATTGCATGATTAATTTTAATTATAATGCATGATATAGTCTAATTGATTATAAATTATAATTTGTTTATAATTTAAAAGGTAATTATAATTTAATTAAGTGTTTGAATTATAATTGTTTAATTATAATTTAATTAAATACATAATTGATTTAATTAACTATGTGATAGTTGATTATTATTATTAGAGTGAGTTAACCATGAGGGTTAACCACTTATGTGAATTAGTTACGTGTTAACTAATTTAGGTTATTGTGATTGAATATATATGTGTAGGAAGTATTAAAGTACATGAATTGTGTTAAGTAGCTTGCGCTTGAGGCAAGTCTTCTAAACCCTAAACTCGTTAATTTTATGCAAGTTTTCTAAACCCTAATCTTGTATAATTTCTGGAATTCATATATTCATTATTGAGAATGTCCTTTCCATTTCTGTATTGGACAATTGTTTATTTAATTGAAATGATCTTAACTTATCGTTCAAGTAAGATCCAGTTATTATGTTAAATGCTTTAAATTTACTTCTAAAGCTTATGTTAATTCATAATTCTTTTATTTATGAATTATTGAAAGTCGATTCAACTAATCCTTAGTTGATGAGCGTGAATTCTAAATTACCCTTGTAAGCTTATCCAAACCAAACTTTCTTTGGTGCGGACTTGAATTCAAATTACTGAGTTGAACAACCCTATTTACTAGGGGAGGTTTCTACGCATAGCGTTAAGATGTTTGTGCACAATACATGGTACAAAGGGCTGATCCCCCTAAGTACGAGTTAAGGTTCATAGTCTTATTGACTGTTAAAGGTTTAAATAGAAATATTTATAACCTAGGACAAGAGTTCAAAGGTCTTACGACCCTCAGATAAATTCTATATTCGAATTTTAATGTTGATAGAGAATTATTATTCAATTCTTTATTATTGAAGCAAGCTAAGTTGTTCAGATTCTTTTAAAGATATCCTTTCATGTATATATCATTGTTAAACTCAAGTGAGCTGTGGTTTTCTCACTCTTGCATTAAATAACAATTTCAGTTAAGGTTGATAACGCTGATGCTCCATCTACGAGTAAGGGCAAGGGAAAGCAAAGCAAGTGAAGACTTGTTTTAATTATTTTGAAATGATTGTAATGAGACAGGAATGTTATGTTTTTTTTTGTTTTCGCACTTTATTATATTCATGTCAGGGTTAGAGTAACCCGGGATTATCTTGAAAAGGTTGTAACCCTTGTTTTAAGGGAGATTTATCTATTCTAATTTAAGTTGTAATTTATTTTACATTATTCATTGGGTAAATGTATGTTATATTAGAAAGTGAACACCAAATCATGTGGAAACGAAGTACCCGGATTTGGGGGTGTCACATATCTAAACCTTAACATCATTCAAATAACGTAAATTCGAAAACATAAAATAAAACCAACTAAGTCTTATTACAAAAGCAACTTGACATAACAAGCCTTCATTTATTCATCTTTCCTTTTTCTTTACTTGTTGACAGTATGTCAACATTCTTGGTCTCAACTGCAAGTTGTGGTAAAACATGCAAGAGTGAGCAAACAAAAGCTAACTTGAAAATATAACAATGATATGACATAAGTGAATCATTTCAAAAGAGTTTAAATAACTTTACTTTCATCCATATAAAGAATTGAATTATAGAAACTTCTGAGGGTCATAAGACCTTGAACCATTATCCTAGGTTATAAATATTTTTATTTAAACCTTTAACAGTCAATAAGACTATGGATCATTAACTCGTACTCAGGGGGATCAACCCTTTGTACCATGAATTGTGCACAACCATCTTAACGCTTTTGCATAAAATATCCCCTAATTAATAGGGTTGTTCATTCTCAGAAATTGAATAAAAGTCCGCACCAAAGAAAGTTTGGTTTGGATAGATACGTGAACTTTAGAGTTCAACTATCATCAACTAGGAGTAGTTGAATCGACTTACAGTACTTTACAGTTCAATAATATAAGAATCATGAACCAATTGCAAAATATGATAATAAACTTCATAATAGATAGGCATGCTTTTAGAAATAACTCAAAGCATTCGATAGACTAAGTAGATCTTGCTTGAACAACTAAGTCAAGATCATATTACTAAAATAATACTTTAATACTTACGCTTTATGAATATTGGAGTATGGTATAACTTGTACCACATATAACAAGTTAAGGAACGTAAATGAACTTTCATGATTTATTGAGCAAGGGTTAGGAAATTTGCACAATGAAAAGATACAATGAATAGGCTTGTATAGCATTCAAGAGTAGCTTAAAGAACTTGCACAATATAAATAACAAGTTTAGAAACTTGCTTAACATAAGAGAATAAGGGTAAGAGAACTTGTCTTAAGCGCAAGCTACACTTTAACAATTACAACCACTTCACAAACACCCTACACATTTATATTACATTCAAACCATCTATTAGTATCCAACTACAACATTTAAACTATCAAACTTCATATCCAAGTCCTAACTCACAATGTAATTTATCACATTGGTTGCTAATTAGTCAAGTACGTGAGTCTATACTCACGACATACATTCATAAGCCTATAACTCAATGAATCGTGTTGTGTGCCTCGTGAAAGCAACACACATACACACACATGTAACACATTCATAATATACTTCAATCTGACTTAAACACATCAAAAACATGTTATCTTATTACACATTTCACTTTCCAAGTCTTAGAAACAAGTTAGCTTAACAAACGGGGCATAAAAACTCAAAACTAAAAATCAGAAATTCCCGAACAGCAGCATCACCTACTAGGGCGGGTCCCCATAGGGCAAAACCCCCGCTGGGGAGGGTCCTCCCCCTGCTGCACCTCCCAGCTCGCGAACTGGTGGAGAAATAAGCCAATTTGGCTCATTCCTTCACACCGAATTCAATTTTTCCCAACATGATAAACATAAAACTTGATACAACCAATATTTTAAACTTATTAGCATGCTCATAACATATATAATCCATAAAATACATTATCAAAAATAAGATTTTATGATTTTCAAAGAAAAACACTATTTTAAGCGTTCTTGAAGGAAATTGCTACTACGAACTCGTTTTTCAATCAATTCAAGTGATTCCAATTGTGATAATTAATATTCTTAACATACTAACATAATACATGATCAATTTTAACAATAAATCAAAATCAAACATCAATTTTATAGTTTCAAAAGCCGTTTTTTAGAAATAACTTCACCGAAAATCACTATGAACACTTCCTATTGTTTATCAAAAATTCATGGATTGAATTGCTAGAACAACTATATAACTCATATATAATCATGTTATATCATATATTACACATAATTCATGCTCACATCAAGGATTTTAAGAAATTTTCAACATAAATTCATAATCTAACACTATGAACATGAATTTCATAGTGTTCATCATATACTTGTGAATTAAAATTCTTAAACAACTATGAAACTCTCATGTAAACATATATATATATATATATATATATATATATATACATATCCCATTCACATATCAAAATAAATAACTTTCACAAAGAGACTTCCACATAGAATTCTAAAACCATGAAAATATAGAAGAATATGCTTTGAAAACTTGTTTTTACAACAATTGTATTTTGAAAACCCTTTCATGGCATACAATTACTTATGAAAACATATGAACACCATATAAACATATAATTTCATGATTGTAAAAACCTAATTTGATAAAGAAGAATTACAACACATAAGAATTGAGTACAAGGGTTAGGGTATAACCTTACTAGTTTTAATTAAAGAAATGAGATGATGAAGATGATGATTATCTTTTGCCTTCTCAAGCTTTTCTTTCTCTTCTCTCTTCTTCTTCTCTGACAATTCTCTCTAACCCTCTTCTTCTTTCTTTGTTTTGTTTAGACTTAGGCTTTTAGAAAAACTAACGTATCTTTTAACTTAACATATATAATATAATATACAATATATATATATATATATATATATATATATATATATAACCTATAAGTAATAAGTATAATACTTAACACCATATTAATTCATACTAATAGCATAGGTTACAAAATTTGAAAAGTCCAAGGCTATGTTTGGCAAAAGCACATTATTTTTAAAAACTAACTTCTTGAGCTTAAGACATTGTTTGGAAGAAATAAGATTAAACAAGTACAAGGGCCTTGTTTGGTAAAATAATTTAAAATCCATTTTTCATTCTTTTAATAACTGTTTAAATCCATAGATTACATACTACACTTATTTAATTAAATTACAACACTCTAATTCAATTAAATAAACTAACATTCACATAATACCAAATTGTCACACAATTAAATTTCTTTTATTAAACATAATTCATGCAACAAATTATTAACACTTAGCACATAATATTAAATTTAATTGAATTATTCTTAATTAAATTAAAATTATGCTACACCATTGCTAACATATCAATTTAATTAAACATGTAGCACTTAATTAAAATATCCACAACAACCACATAATTTATTTATTAACTCAACAAATAAATTTCATAAAATATTTATTTAATTCAATAAATATTTACAAGTAACATATAAAATTCTCAATCGTTACAGTCTTTCCTCCTTAAAAGGATTCTGTCCACAGAATCACAACACAAAAAAAAATTCTCATCTGTTACATTCTTCCCCCCTTAAAAGGATTTTGTCTCCAAAATCGATATATAAGGGCTTACACAAATCAATTAAGCAAATAATTAAGGATAAATTTTCTCATTACATCTTCGAGTTCCCACGTGGCTTATTCAGCACTGTGGTTCCTCCAAATTACCTTAACAGAAGGTATCACTTTATTCCTAAGTACTTGTTCCTTTCTGTCAATAATTTGAACATGAACCTCTTCATAAGTTAAGTCTTTATCAAATTGTAAAGGCTCGTATTCTATTACATATTTATAGTCATGTTTGTAAGGCCGTAACACGAAAATATGAAATATGTTATGTATATTCTCGAGTTCCGGAGGTAATGCCACTTCGTAAGCTACCTCGCCAACTTTTCGTAATACCTCAAAAGGTCCAATAAATTGGGGACTCAGCTTCCCCTTCTTGCCAAATCTAATCTTCCCCTTCCGGGGAGATACCTTCAGGAAAACGAAGCTTCCTGGTAAGAATTCTCGGTTCTGTCGATGTTGATCGGCATATTTCTTTTGTTTGTCCTGAGCAGCAACCAATCTTGTTCTGATCAGCTTCACAATTTCAGTAGTTTGTTACACCAATTTCGGCCCCAACAGCTGACGTTCACCGACTTCATCCCATCACAAAGGAGTTCTGCACTTTCTGCCGTATAACGCTTCGTAAGGCGGTATGCCGATACTCGCGTGGTAACTATTATTGTAGGCAAACTCCACCAACGGTAGATGATCATCCCAGCTTCCTTTGAAGTCCATCACATAAGCTCTCAGCATATCCTCAAGCGTCTGAATTATTCTCTCGCTCTGGCCATCGGTTTGAGGATGGTACGCTGTACTCATTCGCAACTGCGTTCCCAAACATTTTTGCAAACGCTTCCAGAAATTTAACGTAAAACGTGGATCTCTGTCTGACACAATCGATACTGGAACACCATGTCGAGAAATAATCTCCTTAACGTACAATTTAGCCAATTGTTCCAAGTTGTACTTAATCCTTATTGGTAGAAAGTGGGTTGACTTTGTCTGTCGATCCACAATAACCCATATCGCATCGAAACCCTTCTGAGTCGTTGGAAGTGTGACGCCCCCAAATCCAGGTTCTCTAACCTCAGATTCGGTGCTTACGATCTATCATCATCATAAGCATTCTATAACTATTACGGAATAATAAACATACATTATTCATTATAATAAAGTTTCATAACATGGTCCCAAGGTCTTCCTAACCTTAACTTAAACACACCATTCATATTACAAAAAGTTTACATAAGAAATCCCATTAGATAATAATAATATTCATTCTAAACTATTCCTGGATTTTGCCCTTGCCCTTGTCCTTCGTATTGGATTCTTCAGGCTTAGCTGAAATAAATGTCATGATATAGCAAGGGTAAGCAACTAATTTGCTTAGCAAGTGTATATACAAGGGAGATATATCATAACTGGAAAGAAGTTTTGCTTTCAATGTTCAACAATAATATAAGGTTGTGAAGGAACATGAATTAATAATTAACAATTGAATATTCGAATAATTGAATAACATGAACTGAGTGGTTTTGAAATAACCATGAACATTTGCCAAGGTTCTCAGTCATTTAAACTGGACCTCTTAATAAATTTTGGTATTCAAGGGGATCAGCCTTTCATACCTCGTGATTTATGCATAAACACTTAATAATCTGGCATTGATATCATGCCTTAATCAAATTCATCCTTTTCTCAGTCTAGAGTTCTTATCATATCAATTTAATAAGAACAGCTTTTTAAAACACATTTGATTTAACAAATTTAAACATGCTTGATCTAGCTGATACAATTAGCATAGATCTATCTCATAAACAGTTCATGAATGAAGAACTTAAATTTAATTCACAGTTCAATAATAGTAGAACAGGAATTCAATTGCACAAAGTGCGAATTTCAATAATCATTATAGATGTAAATAATCATCAATAATTATTCACTAATATGCTTTGAAAATAATAACTCGAGTTTGAGTTAAGAAACTTGCCTCGTCTGTAGATTACGGCTACGCAATTAATTTATATCCACTATGCAGTTAAATTATCTTCCTTTGAGAGACCTATATTTAATCTTTCAATTAGTCATAGTATAACATTAGATTATGTAATCACATAAATATTATACATTACATTTAGTTCTTATAAACATTATCCTGTCTTGATAATGTTACTACTAAATAACAACATATTATTAATCTTGATAATATCTAATTCATCTCTTAGTATTATTAGTTCCCTAATAATACTTTCATTTGCTTACTAATATTATTAACATCTTAATAATATTTTAATACCTTACTAATATTATTAATCCTCTTAATAATATTTTAATTATTCATTAACATTATTATTTAATAATATCTTACTTATGCTTTAGTATCATTAATCATTTAATAATATTTTATTCATTTACTAATATTATTAATCATTTAATAATATTTTATTTATTCACTAATATTATTAATCATTTAATAATATCTTGTTCCATTACTAATACTATTAATCATTTAATAATACTTTAATCATTTATCAATGCTTAAATCAAGTATTATTAACCATTTAATAATATTTTAAAGAAATTTTAATCTTAATATTTTTATTTACTTATCAATATCATATTCTAATATTATTAATATCATAATAATATTTTAATAATTTATTAGATTAATAAACAATTTATTCTAATTGTTCACCCTTTATTAAACCTCTTATTTAATATCCACAAAAGGTCATAAATAATATTTCTTATCATAAATTACCAAAGTGTTCTAAGATAGTCATGATATGATATATTATGAGTATTCAAGCATAAAAATCACATTTTTCTTATTAAAGACATCATTTAACTATTTATTTCCTTTTATTCATAACTTAATCATTTTTAGAAAAAAATAGCAAACTGATTCCAAAAATTCGTTACTTCTGTATTTTGACAGAATATGAACCCACAAGGATCCCCAAATATTTCTGGAATTTTAGAAAATGATCTACTATTTTTAAAGTTCCCAAAACACTCGGATCTTGCTTCATTTTTAATAAATTGATCTTTACTCAGAAACTTCTGAAATTTTCAGGGTATGCTCTCCTAGTATATGTGAACCTACTGTAAAAATGTCGGAATTTTTCAGTGTATACACCGTGAGATATTCGAAGGTAAAGTTTCAGGAGTCCTTTACGGAAATAGTCATTACGTACAATCTATAACTCGAAACATGCCCATTCTTTTTCCTACATGTAGATAACTTCTCAAGGTACATCTGTGAATTTTCCCATAGTTTTAAAAGATATGAAACCGTCCGAAACAGACCCAAGAAAAATGGGACAGAAACTATTTTAGGTTTTTTTTCTTTTCTTTTGAACCCTTAACATTCCAAGTGGGCCGTTTTGGGGAAATCAGTTCCAAAGGTTTCAAAACTTGCTAGATTTGTGTTCTATCACTTGGGTTTACTAGATAACTCATGTATCTAGCACCCCCCTTCGACGGATCACAAATCTAAGTTGGAAAACTTGAGTTATACAAGATTTAGTGGAAGAAAACAAGAGTTTTCACCCTTGGAGAACATATGCTCATATCCTTCCTCTAAGCCTTTGACCTAACACTCAAGATACTTAGTCCTATACATGATGATATGTAGGACTAGGGTATCTTGAGTATTTGTTCATAACTCCAACAAAACTCAAGCTATAAAATAAAGTAGAAGAAGAAGATGAACGTTAGGTTATACCTTGATTTAATGGCAACCTTCCTTGATTTACCAAAGTAAGTGATGAACTTTGGATGCATGAACAAACTAGCACTTCTCTCTCTCTATATATATGGCCAAAACTCTCTCTCTTTTCTCTCTCTAGAAGTGGCTAGCTTGGGAGAAAATTATAAGAGGAAGAATGAGAGAAGAAATGAAATGAAATAAAAGGATACTTACAAAAAATATAGATACACTTAGTGTATCTAGCTATTATCCCCCATACTTTCTTTACCCCATGGATAGAAGCTTTGCCTTATCACTTTAATTAGTCTAATCATGATTAAGGATGCTTAATAAAGTGGCAACCAATGGGAGCTTGACAACCATGTCCTTTTGTGTAAGAGTTACTACTAATGGACATTGCTTAGCTTAATTAGTTGCCTTAAAAGGCCTAATATGGCTTGTCATTATGTCCCATTTTAACTCCCAATTTGCTTTTATTTTTAATGCCCAATTTTGATTAATCAAATGTCTACAATACCCTTAACCAAGTGGGCTAAGTATTGGTTTGCATTTTATTTCATTTGGGCTTCCTCCTTAATTGTTTTGGGCTATGTAATAAACATAGTCTAGCAATTTTAATATGCGTTACCCAATTTGATTATTTAGGGTTTTCATTCCTTATCTTATGAAATTTAATTACCTATACATGTGACTTTAGCTCATAACCTAATTAGGTTCACAAGAATTAGGTTTAAAATTATTAGTGACTTGAAATAATAAGATTATCCACTTAAGTTAGTATACATATTAAATACTAACCTCTCATTATCACCATAACCCTTAGGTTATTTAATTGTCTCACCTAATGTATAATTAGGTTACGAAGCTTTCATTTTTAATGAAATCTGTAAATGTATATATCCATAACTATAGCATACATGTTAATTGACCCATGCACCACTTCACATATTTTGTCACATATTAAATCACTGTATAACAAAAAATTTTAAATATTAATAATGTACATACATATATAGTGACTTAAAATTCACGGTTATTACAGGAAGACCAACCACGAAATCCATCGTGATATGCTCCCACTTCCACTCTAAAATTTCTAACGGTTGCAGCAATCCGCTAGGTCTCTGGTGTTCTGCCTTGACTTTCTGACAAGTTAGACATTTCGAAACACATTCAGCAACATCCATCTTCATATTCGGCCACCAGAAATGATGCCTGAGATCCTGGTACATCTTCGTACTCTTAGGGTGAATTGAATATCTCGAACTATGAGCTTCGCTCAAGATCTCCTCCTTAACTTTCAGTACTGACGGTACCCAGATTCTACCTTCGAATCGTAGCAGTCCCTCACTGTCGATCTTGAATTTAAACTCTTCGCCATCAGCTATTCTCTTTCGAATCTTCTCACATTCTTCATTGTGAAGTTGAGCTTTTTTTACCTTGTCCGCAATAGTAGAACTAGTGGTTACTTGAAACAACTTCTCATCCAAATCCTTCGGAAACTTTACTTCCAGCTCTAATCTAGCCATCTGCTCTATCAACTGATCCTGATCAGTTAACATATTTAGCTTCTCCTGACCTTTTCTACTCAAAGCATCGGCAACAACATTAGCTTTACTCGGATGGTAAAGTATTTCACAGTCGTAGTCCTTGATCAGTTCCAACCATCTCCTTTGGCGCATGTTCAAATCCTTCTGGGTAAAGATATACTTCAGACTCTTGTGATCTGTGTATATTTCACACTTCTCTCCATATAAGTAGTGTCTCCAAATCTTTAGAGCAAACACTACTGCCGCCAATTCCAAGTCATGGGTCGGATACCCCTTCTTGTAATCCTTCAGCTGACGTGATGCATAGGCAATGACCTTGCCGCTTTGTATCAACACGCAGCCTAAACCCTTATGTGAGGCATCACTATATACCACAAAATTCCCCGTACTATCCGGTAAAGACAACACAGGCGCAGTACTCAACCTCTTCTTCAACTCCTGGAAACTTTCCTCACACTTCTCCGTCCAAACAAACTTAACCGTTTTATGAGTCAAATTCGTTAACGGAGTTGCGATCTTGGAAAAATCTTGGATAAATCTCCGATAATAACTTGCCAATCCCAAGAAACTCCTTACTTCAGACGGCGTCTTCGGCTGATCCCAATTCATTACTGCTTCAACCTTCAACGGATCTACCAAAATCCCATCCTTGTCGATCACGTGGCCTAGAAATTGCACACGTTCCAACCAGAATTCACACTTCAAGAATTTCGCATAAAGCTTCTCTCTTCTCAGCGATTCTAAAGTTAGCCCTAAGTGTTCAGCATGTTCCTCCTCGGTCTTGGAATAAACCAGGATATCAATTACGAACACTACTACAAACTTATCCAGAAATGGCTTAAACACCCTGTTTATTAGGTCCATAAATACAGCTGGGGCATTCGTGAGATCAAATGACATCACCAAGAACTCGTAATGACCATACCGAGTCCTAAAAGCAGTTTTGGTATATCTTCCTTCCTCACCTTCAACTGATGATACCCACTTCTCAAATCGATTTTCGAGAAGTACTTAGCACCCTTCAGTTAGTCAAACAAGTCATCGATCCTAGGTAAAGGATACCTATTCTTGATCGCAACTTTGTTCAATTCTCTATAGTCAATGCAAAGACGCATCGACCCATCCCTCTTCTTCACGAATAACACTGGCGCTCCCCACGGCAAAACACTCGGTTGAATATACTTCTTGTCAAGTAATTCTTGCAATTGAACCATCAATTCCTTCATCTCGACTGGAGCCATTCGGTACGGAGCCTTCGAAATTGGAGCAGTTCCCGGCACTAAGTCGATCACGAACTCTATCTCCCTATCTGGCGAAAGTCCTGGCAAGTCGCTTGAAAAAATGTCCACAAACTCCTTAACCACCGATATCTCCTCTACCTTCGTGCTCTCCTTACGCGTATCTACTATGTAGGCTAAATATCCTACACAGCCTTGCATCAAAAGTTTCTTGGCTTGCATCACTGTCAGATAATTCACTTATTTAGGCGATTTACTGCCATAGAACACTACTTTCAATGGAGTCGTAAGGTTTACCGACTTCTTTTGACAGTCGATTACCGCCCCATGGTTGAACAACCAGTCCATCCCCAATATGACATCGAATTCCCCAAGTTTTATTGGAATTAAATTTACCCTCAGCTCCTGACCCTTAATGTTCAATCTATAGTTCTTGTCAACAGACCTAACAGGAGTAACTTCCCTAATCGCAATTTCTATATTCAAGAAATAAGCTAACTCCTCTACAGGTAAGTCTAAGGTCTTAGCAAAATCATTAGATATGAATGAACAAGTAGCACCCGAATCAAATAATACATATGCATTTATACTATTGATCAGAATAATACCTGCCATTACGTCTTTTGATTGCACTGCGTCTTGCACCGTCATGTTGAATGTGCAGGCAGTGGGTTGAACGGCCTGCAATGGCGACGGTCCGGCAACAGTCAGAGTGCTGTCGCTGCCCTTTCCTCCATTTTCTGTTGACCCTGCCGCTGGCTTTTTAGGGCAGTTACGAGCCATATGATCCTTGGATCCACATGTATAACAAGCTCCTTTCTTGGGGTTTGGGAAATTTGGCGCGATGTGGCCTTCCTGACCACAGTTGTAGCACATGCGTTTTCCTTTCATGCACACTCCGGTGTGAGTCTTCCCGCATGTAGCACATGCTTCGAGCTTCCTCTTCTGTTGTCCTCCCTGTTGACTCCCAACAGAGGTATTGTCATTCCACTTCCTTTTCTGATGGATAGCCCCACTACCACCAGCCTTGGTTTCCGTCTCAATCTTTTTCTTCTTGTCTCGGTTAAATTTAGTCACCGCTTCGCTCCCCCCTTCAGCTAGAATAGCCTTTTCCAGCACAGCTACAAACGTGTTTAGTTGGAACATAGAGACCTTGCTGTAGAGCCAGGGTTTCAGTCCCCGCTCAAACCTCCTCGCCTTCCTAGCATCCGTGCTGACCTGATAAGCAGCAAACCTGGCCAGTTCGTTAAACTTCACCGCATATTCTGACATTGTCATCGTTCCCTGCTTCAGCTCTAGGAATTGGACCTCCATCTGGTCCTGCGAACTCACTAGGAAGTACATCTTGTAGAACATCTCTTTGAAACGTTCCCATGTTATGACTCCTTCTCCCTCTCTAGTCTTATTCGCCTACCACCAGAAGCTAGCATCTGACTTCAACACAAAAGTCGTAAATGCCATTTTCTGGTCTTCACTGACCCTAGCCACGTCAAATACCTTTTCCATTTCCATAATCCACGTCTGAGCATCTATAGGGTTTGTCGATCCCTTAAATTCTGGCGGTTCTGCTGCCTTAAACTCTTTAAACGTCATGGCTTGCACTTGCGGCTGATTCGCCATTGCTCCTGCCAGCAGGTTCACTAACTGCTGAATCGCGTTAGGGTTTGCTCCATTGTTATTGTTGTAGTTGTTCGTCGAACCCTCGGGGTTTTGACGTGTTGGTCTTCTTCTAGGAGGCATTTTATGATAAGAAAATATTATTATTAGATCATTTATTCAAATCTTAAGTATTCAAGTTCACACTTAAAGGTTTGAATATCACAGTTCATATAAAACACAAAGCACATCAATAAACTTCTTTTATTCATTACTCGTAGTTTGAAAACATAAGATAGATAGCATTCGTGCTATTTACATCAACTTTCCTGAATTGGAACAAGTTACAGGACTATATTATTAACTCATCCCATTCTTATCTCAAATTATAGGATTTACATTTATTTATTACAAAGAGAAACACATAATTTAAAATCTCTAATGTCTAGGCATACTAAGACGTCGTACAGCCTCTCTACGTTCTTCCTCCACCACCCAAAATGCCGTCCTTCGGTCCACCACATACCATGGTAACCCTTGGAACTGAGCTGGGTAATAAAAGATACGATCCTGGGCCATCTCTATGGCCGTATGGAAAGTGTATTCTGTCTCCTTTAGCTTGGCTCTCTTGGTTTTGGCTTCATCTTCAGCTCGATTAGCTCGTTAAGTAGCCCTCAAGCTTGTTTTCTCAGTTCTGGCACGCTTCCTCGACTCCTCCTGGATGTCTTGCTTTAGCTTTGCTAACTCGGCTCGGGCAGCATCTCTATCATTCTCTACGTGGATTAGCTTCCACTGTGTTTCTCCTAGGTCACTAGCCATATCCTCAATAGTATCGTCTCGCTGCTGGATGGTTTCTTCGAGCTCTCCGACTTGACCATGTAGCTCCACGTTACTGTCGTAAACTGCTTCATATAACTCAGCACTAACAGAGTGAGGTGGAAATTCCTCTTTGGGATCCTCTTCCTCCTCTTCAGACTCGTCCTCGTCCTCTTCCTCTGGAATAGGTGTCAGCTCACGCTCCCGACCAGCTACGGTGATCACTGGAGATGGCTCTCTCCTAACCAGCTGCTCCCAGACAACATGGATGTCTTGGGGCTCTTCCTCTCTAGGCACCTGAGGTATATCCTCCCTAGCCTGACTAGATTCTCCAATGTTCGTTATCCTGACAAAAGAATTTTAAAGTTTATTATTACGTGATATCGAGTCGTCACTCTTTGAATACCTAAACGTAAACACATAGCACATAGCACATAAGGTAGTTTATTATCTTTACATATCACCACTATCTTTTCGATCTTCCTATAAGGCTACTACCTAAGGTTTTTCCCCCACCTAAGGTTCATAACCTATAGCTCTGATACCAACCTGTGACACCCCCAAATCCGGGTACTTCGTTTTCACATGATTTGGTTTTCACTTTCTAATTAAAACATACATCTACCCAATAATAAAGAATTGCAAACTAATTACAACCTTCATAAAACCTTAAAAAAATTTCCTTTAGAAAGAATGACAACTTGTCCAATAAAATCTCAGGGTTATCTAAACCTTAACATCATTCAAATAACGTAAATGCGAAAACATAAAACATAACCAACTAAGTCTTATTACAAAAGCAACTTGACATAACAAGCCTTCATTTATTCATCTTTCCTTTTCCTTTACTTGTTGACGGTATGTCAACATTCTTGGTCTCAACTGCAAGTTGTGGTAAAACATGCAAGAGTGAGCAACCAAATGCTCACTTGAAAATACAATAGTGATATGACATAAGTGAATCATTTCAAAAGAGTTTAAATAACTTACTTTCATCCATATAAAGAATTGAATTATAGAAACTTCTGAGGGTCATAAGACCTTGAACCATTATCCTAGGTTATAAATATTTTTATTTAAACCTTTAACAGTCAATAAGACTATGGATCATTAACTCGTACTCAGGGGGATCAACCCTTTGTACCATGAATTGTGCACAACCATCTTAACGCTTTCGCATAAAATATCCCCTAATTAATAGGGTTGTTCATTCTCAGAAATTGAATACAAGTCCGCACCAAAGAAAGTTTGGTTTGGATAGATAAGGGAACTTTAGAGTTCAACTATCATCAACTAGGAGTAGTTGAATCGACTTACAGTACTTTACAGTTCAATAATATAAGAATCATGAACCAATTGCAAAATATGACAATAAACTTCATAATAGATAGGCATGCTTTTAGAAACAACTCAAAGCATTCGATAGACTAAGTAGATCTTGCTTGAACAACTAAGTCAAGATCATATTACTAAAATAACACTTTAATACTTACGCTTTATGAATATTGGAGTATGGTATAACTTGTACCACATATAACAAGTTAAGGAACGTAAATCAACTTCATAATTTATTGAGCAAGGGTTAGGAAATTTGCACAATGAAAAGATACAATGAATAGGCTTGTATAGCATTCAAGAGTAGCTTAGAGAACTTGCACAATATAAGTAACAAGTTTAGAAACTTGCTTAACATAAGAGAATAAGGGTAAGAGAAATTGCCTTAAGCGCAAGCTACACTTTAACAATTACAACCACTTCACAAACACCCTATATATTTATATTATATTCAAACTATCTATTAGTATCCAACTACAACATTTAAACTATCGAACTTCATATCCAAGTCCAACTCACAATATAATTTACCACATTGGTTGCTAATTAGTCAAGTACGTGAGTCTATACTCACGGCATACATTCATAAGCCTATAACTCAATGAATAGTGTTGTGTGCCTCGTGAAAGCAACACACATACACACACATGTAACACATTCATAATATACTTCAATCTAACTTAAACACATCAAAAACATGTTATCTTATTACACAGTTCACTTTCCAAGTCTTAGAAACAAGTTAGCTTAACAAACGGGGCATAAAAACTCAAAATCAAAAATCAAAAATTCCCGGACAGCAGCATCACCTGCTGGGGAGGGTCCCCATAGGGCAAAACCCCCACTGGGGCGGGTCCTCCCCCTGTTGCACCTCCCAGCTCTCGAACTGGTGGAGAAATAAGCCAATTTGGCTCATTCCTTCACACCGAATTCTATTTTTCCCAACATGATAAACATGAAACTTGATACAACCAATATTTTAAACTTATTAACATGCTCATAACATATATAATCCATAAAACACATAATCAAAAATAAGATTTCATGATTTTCAAAGAAAAACACAATTTTAAGCGTTCTTAGAGGAAATTTCTACTACAAACTCGTTTTTCAATCAATTCAAGTGATTCCAATTGTGATAACTCATATTCTTAACATAATAATATAATACATGATTAATTTTAATAATAACATCAAAATTAAACATCAATTTGATAGTTTCAAAAGCCGTTTTTCAGAAATAACTTCACCGAAAATCACTATGAACACACTTCCTATTGTTTATCAAAAATTCATGGATTGAATTGCTAGAACAACCATATAACTCATATATAATCATGTTACATCACATATTACACATAATTCATGCTCACATCATGGATTTAAAGAAATTTTCAACATAAATTCATAATCTAAAACTATGAACATAAATTTCATAGTGTTCATCATATACTTGTGAATTGAAATTCTTAAACAACTATGAAACTCTCATGTAAACATATATATATATATATACATATCCCATTCACATATCAAAATAAATAACTTTCACAAAGAGACTTCCACATAGAATTCTAAAACCATGAAAATATAGAAGAATATGCTTTGAAAACTTGTTTTTACAACAATTGTATTTTTAAAACCCTTTCATGGCATACAATTACATATGAAAACATATGAACATCATATATACATATAATTTCATGATTGTTAAAACCTAATTTGATAAAGAAGAATTAAAACACATAAGAATTGAGTACAAGGGTTAGGGTATAACCTTACTAGTTTTAATTAAAGAGATGAGATGATGAAGATGATGATCCTCTTTTGCCTTCTCAAGCTTTTCTTTCTCTTCTCTCTTCTTCTTCTCTGACAATTCTCTCTAACCCTTTTCTTCTTTCTTTGTTTTGTTTAGACTTAGGCTTTTTGAAAAACTAACGTATCTTTTAACTTAACATATATAATACAATATATAATATATATGTAACCTATAAGTAATAAGTATAATACTTAACACCATATTAACTCATACTAATAGCATAGGTTACAAAATTTGAAAAGCCCAAGGCCATGTATGGCAAAACCACATTATTTTTAAAAACTAACTTCTTGAGCTTAAGGCATTGTTTGGAAGAAATAAGATTAAACAAGTACAAGAGTCTTGTTTGCTAAAATACTTTAAAATCCCTTTTCCATTCTTTTAATAACTCTTTAAATCCATAGATTACATACTACACTTATTTAATTAAATTACAACACTCTAATTCAATTAAATAAACTAACATTCACATAATACCAAATTGTCACACAATTAAATTTTCTTTATTAAACATAATTCATGTAACAAATTATTAACACTTAGCACATAATATTAAATCTAATTGAATTATTCTTAATTAAATTAAAATTATGCTACACCATTGCTAACATATCAATTTAATTAAACATGTAGCACTTAATTAAATTATCCACAACAACCACATAATTTATTTATTAACTCAATAAATAAATTCTATAAAATATTTATTTAATTTAATAAATATTTACAATTAACATATAAAATTCTCAATCGTTACAGTAGCATCGTGCAGCACCATATCTGTGGGTTAAAAGTACCCGAATTTGGGGGCATCATAATAACAATAATAATCATATGAGAGTAATCAATGGAAATTGGATAATAGAAAGCTCGACTTTTGAATCAAGATTAGAAAACAAGATCAAAAGTACATCTGAGGGTCACAAGACCATGAATTATGTTTTAGGTTAATAAGTATTTCTACTTAAACCTTTAATAGTCATTAGACTATATGAACCTTCCTTCTCGTACTAAGGGAGATTAACCGTTTGTATCATGTATTGTGCACAATCATCTTAACGCTATCGCGTAATGTAATCCCCTATGATAGGATTGTTCATCTCAGTTTTGACATAAGAATCCGCACCAAAGGAAGTTTGATTTGGATAGACTTCAATAAAGTTATAGAATTTAGAACGCTCATCAACTATGGACAAGTCGAATCAATAAGGGTTCACTACCCATTCAAGGGTTCGATACAATACTATAATCAAATTTTAAATCAAAGATTGAATCTCAACTATATACAATTGAATAAACATTATATAACTAAAGTATTACTTTAAAAGAGTTAGAACATCTCATTTGGAATCATGAACTTAAATAATTTAAGCTTTGAATAGCTAGAAACAAGAATTAGGAACTCGTTCAATTAAAGATTAGAGACAAGAGCTTGCTTAATAAAAGTTTAGAATTAGGGAACTTGCCTCGTGCGTAAGCTATAAAATTATAATTCACGTTCTCCAATTATCCTACATATATGTCATTTAGAATCACAATCTCAATTAGCTACAACGCGACCAAATTACTTAGTTAAATATCCATCTTACAATATTTAACTCTAGGTTTAATCATACTAACCACATAGCACAAACTGAAATCTTTACTAGCATATAACATGAGGTTGTAGCATTTAAATCACACTTCCAATCCTTACAAACATTAAGTTCTAATTGTTATATAACTTGTTAATTACTAACTTGTAATCTACATATTTGATATTACTGTAACGCCCGAGAAAATTGAGTGTTTATGTAAATGATCTTTATTTGAGTTATTGAATAAAAATCTTTTATTTGTTTATTAAACTGAGTAAGCTAATCGTAGGTCGTTCTATGACCTATAGAATGCAGAAATGAGGAGGATTCTGGCTATGCGCTAGGAATAATTTATATGAATTTATGAGACAAAAATAAAAGATTTTCGAGAATAAAATATTTCTGGGAAAAGACGAAATAGGCACTATTCAACCCTAAGGGTAGGGTTTGACCCTAAGGGTTAGGGTCGGAGAACCTAGGCCATTTTGAGAGTTCAGAATATCGGAATGACATTCTGTTGAAAAATTTGACGGTAATATACCGTGAAAAGTTAAGTAAGCCGATAAAAGTTTTGTCGGGAGAAAAAGTTCAGAAATTACTATTCATCCATTTCTGATCGAGAATTTATTTTGAGATTCTGAGAAACGCGTAATGATAAGATTTTGAGACAAGGTGGAATATGTAATAATATTGCAATTATGGCTCACGAAGTTTCGCGTAGGGATTTAGAACCTAAGCATTAGGGAAAGTAAAAATCAAAGATTTATTGATTTAGTATAATAATAAATGATTATTATATGGAAAGAATACGCATATAATACGAGGTATTATACGAGAATAATACAGAGAGGATACGATAATTATATGACGTATAATACAAATTTTATACGGAGTAAATACGTTGAAATGAATTAAATTGAATTGGAATTAAATTTATTAATTTAACTCGTGGGTCAAACCATTGGGTAAACGGGTAGGTTAAACCCATGGGGCAACCCATGGGGTAACCCAAGGCCACATGGGTTCATGTGGGAGCACAAGGGGGGCCATATGCTAGCACATGCTAGCACATGGGGGGACATAGGCAAGATGTGGGGAGGAGGTGGGCTAAGGAGGTTTAGTCCTAATGACCAAACTACCCTAAGCTTGCCAACTTCTATAAATAGAGAGAGTTTGCTCTTCATTTTGGTTGTTTGTTCAATTCCACTAACAAAGATAGAGAGAGAGAGAGAGAGAGAGAGAGAGAAAAGAAGAAGCTTGTGCCTTGCCTAGTCAACTCACCAACCAAGAAGCTAAGAAGCTTTTGAGTCTCCAATACTCAAACACCAAGAATACATAAGGGTATAACAATGGAAAAATTATATAAACATCATCTTTTCTTTTAATAATAATTTTGATAGAGAAGTGTTTAAGGAAGCATGAACCCTAAGAAGTTATAAGGATGGCTTAATGAGCAACTAAGAACCCTAACAAGCCATATATGATGAAGTAATAAGAATTGATTAAGGTCTAATGAAGGAACTTAATGAATTCATATGAAATGAACTAATGAACATGTTAAGCAATGAAAACTTAAATGTTTTGAATGATTAGAATTAGTAATAATCAACCATGAGATTGATTCCTATTGGTTTGAGCTAAAAATAACAAAGAACGATGATTCGGCTAAAGTTACGCGATTAGACGATAATCGTCGAAAATGTAAATTTCTCGAATTAGATGTCAAAAGTCACCGTGTGCGTTAAAAATGATGGTTTTCGATTGCAACACATGTAATTAGGTAAATAAGACTTGCAAGAACAAGAACGAACCAATTCTGACTTAAAACGAAGAATTAAGCGTTAAACGTTCACCAACGTTTAACGAAAACATAAAAATGGATTAATCAGTGAATTTCTCACTGAAGAATTCAGAAATGAATTCTGACTTGATAGGATGATCGAGCATGTCATTTTTGAACTTTTGGCTTTGGAACGAGCCAATTCCGAGTTGTAACGGTTACGTTACGAGCTCGGGAATTTTAGAATTTTCAAAGCTTAAGAAAATTTTTAGAGGCACAGGGCAGGAGCGGGGAGCGTCGCCCAGCAGGCATAGACGACTCGGGGCGAGCCAGTCCAGGAGAATTTGCTGCATGGGTAGCGCGGGGCGCGCCACTTGTAAGGCAAATGGGCCGCGGGCCGCGCCATGCAAAGAAATTTGTTGACCTAGTTCTTAATTTCTTAACCTTTCCTATATCAACTAAGAGTTTATTAATGGGGGAATGTAAAACTTTAAATGACATGTTTAACCAAGGGTTTATGAGAACTAAACGTTAACCAAATGTAATTGAACTTAAGTTTTGAAAACCGTAAACTAAGATTAAGTTAAGGAACGAAGAGAAGTCTCATTTGTCGTTATGATTAGTGATGATCGATGAGAGTTCGGTGTATAACATAGGAATGTTAATAAGCCGTAATAAACATTAAGTAACTTGAACGAATGTTATTAGTTAACAATTCGGTTAAGTTATACAAGAAGGAGAAGTTAGGCAACACATTGTATATCAATTATAATTTCTCATTGGTATACTATGTGTTATGCTTTGTAGACGTGGTAAAGACTGAGTAGACTACGTGTAAAGGTTTAGAAGACGCAAAGGAAAGTTTCCTAACTTCGTTCATACTTTATTATGAATGCAAGTTTTCTAAACTCTTGTCTATACGATAATGGTTGGACAAGTGGTCATTGTGCATAATTGCTTATGCATGAACTGTTATTGAATAGTTAATGCCATTTGATTCTGCTAGGCTGAGACTTAGAATATTTTGGTGGGTTTTTCCACAAATCTTTCCAAAATATATACAATGTGGTGATCCTATGCCAATTTCTTGGTACGAATTCTCAGGTAAACCTGAGTATAAATAAAACAAAGGTTTTAAATGTTGTTAATTCGACAGGCACGTGAGGTTGTCACCAATTAAACGTAAACACGTTTAATGTATGAGTGTTGATCAACATAGAGTACTACAGGCTGATCACTTGGATGTGCTCGTAAGCTATATCGAACTTACGGTCTTCGTGCCGGGTTGTTCTTTTCATGAATGAGAACTAAAATATGATTCATGGTCATTGACCAAGATGGATTCCGAAGAGGCTATAAAGTCCTTGAGAATGGTTTTAAAGGAATCAAAATGATATTTTGATTATTCTTAAATACTTCATAACTATTGTACAGTTATTGAAGACTAAGATATATGATTCTTGATTTTGTGGTTTCAAGATATAATGTTTAACTTGCTGAGCTGTTTATGCTCATTCTTGCTTTAAACTAAATGATTTCAGCTAAGAGCGAACGGACCGAAGGATCCGGTAAAGACAAAGGCAAGTCCAAACTGGAAAGTAGTGATCTTTGTAATAGTATTAGTATTAGTATTGTTTTTACTGATATTATGACACAAAATAATGTATTGGTTACTAATACTTGGGAATGGATTAATAGAATGTAATATTTAGTAAACTTATGCATTGATATTGATGTCCTCAATTGAATGTATGAGTATATTGTAGCACCGTGTAGCACTATGTCCTAGGTTTGAAGGTACCCGGATTTAGGGGCGTCACAAGTTGGTATCAGAGCTATCGGTTATAAAACTTAAGGGGTAAAAACCTTAGGCTATAACCTAGAGAAGGAAGTAGAAGTTAGAAGTATGTAAACTCTACCCGAGTTTTGAGAGAAGTAAGTAGAGTGTTGAAAGAAGAAAGTAACATTAAATATATTAAATGTGATATATGTTGTTAATATTTTGATTATATACTAATCCAGTTATTTATATTTTTTATAGATAACAGGAATAATGAGCATCTATAATGAAATATATGAGGTTAGCGAGGGTTCAGTCAACTTCATAGAAGTAGTACCTATGTCAGTAGCAGAGATACCTGTGGTAATCTTAGAGGGAACTGATATAGAAGAAGAAGACCCGTCCGAGCATTCTGACAACTTTAACTTCGCTTCATTGTTCGAAGGTATGTCGGAGGAAGAGGTTGAGTCAGTGCCGATTAATACGGTACTACCTACTGAGGATGTGGAAGATTCTACACCGAAGGAGTCCATAAAACTGCTGTTCATGGCAATACTGGACAGAAATGTCCAACTGAGAAAGGAGGTCTGTGACCTCAAGAAAGTAGTTGACGATGTGGTGGAGGATAGAGAAGATATGGAGATCTTCTGGGAGGCCAAGCACGATGAGAAGGTGCTAGCCAAAGATAAAGTCCAGGACTTGAAATAAGAAGTCCAGGAACTGAAAGTAGAGCTTCTGAACAAGAAGTAGAAAATAGGTAGAATGACCTATATTCATAGGTGCTCACACGAGGATTAGCAGCAGCAGATTGCTAAGTATCCCGTGGAAGAAGGACAGACTCAGCATAGTATTAGCCGGGACATTGTGGCCAGTATGGCCGATGCGAATTACATGAATGCTGTGTTACAGATGTAGTTCTGTAGTATGTATAGAAGAAATAGCAATGTAAATAGCTATGTAAATGTTTGTATATCTAGTAATGACGTAAAACCCTCTTTTGTATAGGCAAGGGTAGTCTTTTTGTAAACCCCAACTTTTGGAAGTAATTGCGGGATAGTATTGTAAATGGCTGAAGCCATGTAATGAACAGTGTAGTGTTATACTATCAAGAAGCTTTTTAATATAAAAGTTTATTAAAATGATTGGAAATGTGATTGAGTTAGTATTTGTCTGTTAATAATAATCGAATGAAGAAATAAAGAATAACAAAATGCTTTCACATTAACAAAAAATGCCGCCAAAAAGACGTGCAAGAAACCAAGAAGAAGAACCTCGTAATGAGGAAGAGCAGAGGAATAACCCGATGCAGGAGTTTGTAAATCTACTGGCTACGGCTCTCAATCGAATGAGAGATACCGTACGCCCTAATCTTGGGGTACGTTGGGGGACTACCTTCAAGGAGTTTAAGTTAATAGGTCCACTTGAGTTTTTAGGAACTATGGACCCTATAGCAGCCCAAGGTTGGGTAAAAGAAATAGAGAAGGCATTTGTCATCGCAAATGTTGGTGAGGCGTAGAAGACTTCTTTTGAGACTTACATGATGAAGGGGGAGGCCAACTACTGGTGGGAAGCCAACCAGGGTAGGGCCAGAATAGAAGTGATTATATGGGAACGGTTCAAGGAGTTATTCTTTGAAAACTACTTCCCCACGAGCATGCAGGGGAGGATGGAGATTCAGTTCTTAGAACTGAAGCAGGGGGACATGACGGTTCCCCAATACGTAGCCAGGTTCACTGAACTGGCAAGGTTTGCTCCACACCAAGTAGACACAAAGTTGCGGAAGGCACGACGGTTCGAGCAGGGATTGAAACCCTGGCTCTACAACCGGATATCTGTTTTCCAAAGTGTTACCTTTGGAACGGTGTTAGAAAAGGCGGTTATCATCGAGGGTGGTAGTGAGGCGTTGACCTTATACCACAAAGAGAAGAAGAATAAGACTAAAGCCAAGTTATCAGTCAAGATTGAGGGAGCCAGTGGGAGTGGTTTGAAGAGAAAGGGTTTTAGCTCCGGGAATACCGGAGTAAAGCAGGAGTTTTCCAAAAAGAAAATGGAGGCGTGCAATAATTACGGTAAGACTCATCTGGGAGTCTGCTTCAAGGGTAAGGCGGTCTGTTATAACTGTGGACAAGAGGGGCATATTCCGCCTAACTGTCCCAGTCCGAAGAAGAGCCACGGTTGTTTTGTGTGTGGATCTACGGACCACATGGCACAAAACTGTCCAAAGAAGGGTTTGGATGGTGGGAAAGGAGCTAGCGGTAATAAGCTGGCGATTGGTGGCGCAGTACCACAGGGTAGACCAACTGCCCGCACCTTTAATATGATGGTCCAGGATGCAGTAGCATCGAGCGACGTCGTAGCAGGTATCATTCTGATCAACGACATTAATGCATATGTACTGTTTGATTCGGGTGCAATGTGTTCGTTTATAGCATGCGAGTTTGCTAAACGATTAGGATTACTCCCCGAAAAACTTATAATACCTTTAAACATTAAGGTAGCTAACGAGGAAGTAATTCCTATGGACTCGGTTCATAGGAGTTGTTGTGTGGAAATTAGAGGTAACAAATTGTCGGTAGATCTTATACCAATAAAGTTGGGAGAATTCGATGTAATTCTCGGAATAGACTGGTTGATTAACCATGGGGCAATGATAGATTGTCAAAATAAAAATGTAAACCTTTGGATTTCTAAGAAACCTAAGGTGGTGTTCTACTGTAGTAAATCGTCGGGACATTCTTGTTGTCTAACCATGACGCAAGCTAGAAAGTTGTTGAAGAAGGGATGCAAAGGTTACCTGTGCCATGTCGTTGATACCCAAAGATTGGGAGCAACGTTGGAATAGATACCTATTGTCAACGAGTATACGGATTTATTTTTGAGTGACTTGTCAGGTCTTCCACCTGACATGGAGACCGAATTTGTGATAGACCTTGCGCCAGGGATGACACCAATTTTGAAGGCACCATATCGTATGGCGCCAGTAGAATTGAAGGAATTGATGATTCAGTTGCAAGAACTGTTGGATAAGAAGTACATTCAACCAAGTGTTTCTCCATGGGGAGTACCGGTACTATTTGTAAAGAAGAAGGATGGATCGTTGAGGCTTTGTATCAACTACCTAGAGTTGAACAAACTAACGAAATAAGTACCCATTGCCCAGGATCGATGATCTATTTGATCAGTTGAGAGGGGCAAAATATTTTTGAAAATAGATTTACGTACGGGGTATCACCAGTTGAAGGTGAGGGCGGAGGATGTACCTAAGATAGCATTTAGGATTCGTTACGGCCATTACAAGTTCTTAATGATGTCATTTGGGTTGACGAATGCGCCTGCCGCATTCATGGACATGATGAATCGGGTGTTCAAATAATATTTGGACAAGTTTGTCGTGGTGTTCATTAATGATATCCTAGTCTATTCCAAGACGAAGGAGGATTATGCCGAACATTTGAGATTAGTGTTGGAGGCACTAAGAAAAGAGAGGTTGTATGCTAAATTCACAAAGTGTGAATTTTGGTTAGAAAGAGTGCTATTTTTGGGGCACGTCATTGACAAGGAATGAGTTTCAGTGGATCCAACAAAGGTAGAATCAGTGATTAACTGGGAACAGCCAAAAACGCCGACTGAGGTGTGGAGTTTCCTAGGGTTAGCGGGTTACTATCGGAGGTTCATACAGGACTTCTCAAAGATAGCTACTCCGTTAACCAATTTAACCAGAAAGACGGTGAAGTACGTATGGACAGAGAAGTGTGAAGAAAGCTTTCAAGAGCTGAAGAAGAGGTTGAGCCAAGCTCCTGTATTATCTTTACCAGATGAGACGGGGAATTTCGTAGTGTATAGCGATGCTTCGCATAAAGGACCGGGGTGCCTGCTCATGCAGCATGGTAAGGTCATTGCGTATGCATCTATGCAGTTGAAGGAGTATGAGGGAAAATATCCTACTCATGACCTTGAACTTGCCACAGTGGTTTTTGCTTTAAAAATATGGAGGCATTACCTATATGGGGAGAAATGTGAGATCTACAAATACCATAAAAGTCTAAAGTATATGTTCACACAGAAGGAGTTGAATATGAGACAGAGGAGATGGCTGGAGTTGATAAAGGCTTACAACTATGAAATCCTGTATCACCCAAAGAAGGCGATTGTAGTGGCCAACGCCCTAAGTAGGAAGAGTTGGGAGAAGCTATCAATGTTAACAACTCAAGATGAGTTGGTAACGGAGATGGCAAGAATGGAATTAGAAGTACGATGTCCAACCAAAGAAGGGGAGAAGCTGTTTGCGATAAAAATTCAACGCACAATAGTGGAGAAGGTTAAAGAAGTGCAACTCAGAATTGAGGAATGTAAGCGGATAAGGAAGAAGATTGCAGACGGTACTGAGGAAGCCTATAGTCTTGATAACGAAGGGTTATTGAGATTTGAAGGAAGAATTTGGGTTCCGTGTGAGCCAGAGTTGAAAGAGAAGATAATGGATGAAGCGCATCACTCGAGGTACTCGATTCATCCTGGTAGTACCAAGATGTATCAAGATCTTTGAACCAATTTTTGGTGGTCAAACATGAAGAGGAAGATAGCAGAGTATGTCAGTAGGTGCTTAACTTGTCAAAAAGTTAAGGCCGAACATCAACGATTCAGTGGTTTGTTACAATCATTGGAGATTCCGGAGTGGAAATGGGAGCATATCACAATAGATTTTGTGGCAGGACTTCCAACAACGCAAAAAGGATACGACGCTATTTGGGTAATAGTCGATCGTTTAACGAAGTCGGCTCATTTCTTGCCGATAAGAGTCAGATACAATTTAGACCAGTTAGCTAAGCTTTATGTCAAAGAGATTGTCTCGAGACATGGAGTGCCAGTTTTGATCATGTCAGATCACGACCCGCGATTCACCTCAAATTTCTGGAAGAGTTTGCAAGAGCATATGGGAACACAACTGAGGTTGAGTACATCGTACCATCCACAGACAGATGGACAAAGTGAAAGAACAATTCAAACGCTAGAAGACATGCTAAGGTCTTGCGTTATGGATTTCAAATATAGTTGGGACGATCATCTACCGTTAGTAGAGTTGGCCTACAACAACAGTTATCACACTAGTATAGGCATGCCGCCTTACGAAGCGCTATAAGGAAGGAAGTGCAGAACGCCACTGTGTTGGGATGAAGTAGGAGAACGTCGAATGTTAGGACCCGAGATAGTATAACAAATGGCGAAAGTAGGTAAGTTGATATGAACGCGGCTAGTAGCAGCTCAAGACAAAAAAAAGTATGCCGATCCACATCGAAAGAACAGAGAGTTTGAAGTCGGTTCGTATGCATTCCTGAAGGTGTCTGTGACGCCCCCAGATCCGGTTCCTTCACACTTCGCGATCCGATTCACCACGATACTACTATTATCAAATTATCTATATCTTTTATTCATAACTTAATGAATATAAATTTTGCTTATTACAATTTAGAATATAAATTCTTCCATTTCCAGGATCTGTGTAATGACCCCGAACTTTTATAAGTTCCAATCTTGGTCATTTACCATTCCTGTCTTTACAACATTTTCTATATTATAAAAATACAGAATAATTCAAACTTTTCTATATCCTTTGAACAAAAACTTTTATTGATTTTCATAACTTTGAATCAATTACATATCCTTGAATCAACTTATGTTATGATTTACTTTATTCGAATGACTGTATAAATGTTTACATCTCAATTCAAAATCCTCTATATATCACATAGTACAACTTTACAACTAAACATGTATTAAGCATTGTAAACTACTATCATGTACATCTCCTAGAACCTAAACAGGGTTCAAGCAATAACTTCAACTAAGTAGTAATCTTCTTTGCGATACTATTGAACTCTATCAATCAAGAAGCACATAACTTTACCGTGAGTCCTTAACCTACAAAAATGGTTATTTGCAAGAGTGAGCTCGACAGCTCAGCAATTTTAACAGTTTTCATGCATCACATAGCATATAATATCATGCTCAATTCATGCAATCATAATCGTTTAATATTTACTATGCATATTTCTTCTCACATAACGAGTATAGAGATTACCTTCATAAGCATATCATCAAAGATCAACTTTCAATCTTATACATATATACATTTCATATATAAGTCAACATCCTTATAGCATAATACAATTCAACTAATAGTTATTGAATTCATGTAACAAATAGGAACTGAAAGACTTGCTTGGCTCGTAGTTTATCAACTACGACTTAACTACTTATAGTTATCTACACTTCGTGTATTCCTACACAGTTATGGATTCATATCCATAAGTCATACATTTCATAAGCTCTTAATATAATAATAAATATTACATCGTTTCCTAACTAGGTTTGTAAAACCTTCATTTCACTTCCTCATCATACTCTTAGAATAGCTAGGTATGTATAGGTATACCTTAACCACCGTACTTGACATCAACAGTCATATACATTTATCACACACTTGACTCGCTATGTGTTCGACATATGTTTAAAGTTTATAGATGCGTGATCTACGTTGTTCATACATTTTTGCAAACCTTAACAAATCTGGGTTTTATATAACCATCATACCAATGAATGTTTAAAACATCATTGACTCTGTCTTATAGCTTAGAATAGTACTATAAGCAAGATGCCAAAATCAAAAAGAAAATAAAATGTCCAGACCAACCTGCCCTGCAGCGCAGCTGCGCTGTCCCCTGGTCAGACCAAACTTGAGCTTTTGTTTTCTTGGTTTCATTATACTTTTAAGCATATCAGAGTATTAACACATAGCAACATACATCTTAAGAGGTTTTAGACTTTCTTAGGGTCATCTCAAGTCCACATTTACACAATGTCTCTAGTTTTAAATGTCCACAGAATTAAGGCCAACAAATTCATGAATTCATGAAGCCAACTATGTTAACCATCTATCCATGTGTAATATGCATGCTTACATGTATTCAATTTATTTTCGCATGGCTAGTTCACTACTTGGAACTTATTTAAAATCATGCTTGAATGACTTATATTGTGTCAAACTATGTGTGTGCACTTATAGGCCATGTTTAAAGACACGAATAGTATTAACATTCCATCCTACAAGCTTAGAATATAAATATCATCATGCTTGTAAATATTCATTTCATCTACATATGACTAATATAGTTTATCACTTGAAAACTTACTTTTAAAACATGCTTGAATGACTTTTATTTTGTCAAACTAGATAAAATAATATCTTTTGATCAATTTGTTGAGGCTTCTTATTAACCTATATATCCTATTCCTAAGTTCGCATACCCCCAGCGCACCAGAATGGAGAAGAAACTTAAAGGATGGGGAAGGTCTGCAGAATTGTTGTTCAATTGTTAAGTCCAATGGTAGTTAAACTATGATCATCCATATTTACAATCATAATATAGTAGTAACATGCATTCTTTGAGGTCAGGTAAAATAATTAGATATAATCAAGAACAATTTGTAATGGATATAGCCATGGGAGAGCCCATTTGAATAGCTAGTTGTCCAAGAGGGAGAATCCAAGGCTATATCAACCCCATACCAGTATCCTATACTACCGATGTGGAATCATCACCCCAAAAAAAATATGACAACACCTAACACCAGATTTGGGTTCATAATATAATTTGAAAGCTATAAGAAGATATATGTAGAGCAAACTATTACACTGATAAAATAATGGAAATGAATGAGGCCTCACAGTTCCAAGAGTTAGAAGGCTTTTATTAATATAAGATCCTAGAAAGTAAACTACATAAGTTTATAGTTATCCTTAGAAGTATACCAGCTGCGACGAATTAACAGCTTCACCTTCACTGTTTTCACCACATGGACTACTCTCTACTGTCTGCAAAGAAGGTTGAGAATTAGAACACAAAAGAATTGAAATAACAGGTCCATTCATAAGATAATCAATGAATTTTGTGCATCTATTGATAAACTTTGCATATCCCAAATTATATTATTTTATTCGAACTAACATCAAAATAACTAGAATTCTATATAATGTTGTTAAGTTTATCAATTTTTTCACAGTAATTCAATACTTTTCTCTAAGCAACCAAACATCAAAATTACCAGATTCCATTTTTTTAAAAAAACAAATAAATAATCAAAACCCCACAAATCCAAGAACCCACAAAAATCCAATCATGAGAAAGAATATGCAACAAGTGAATTAAAGAACACTAACCAGGCCTCTTTGAACACCATCAGGCTTAATCATGATGAAGGTCTATTCCATCACAAGTGATTGTGCTTAATCATGCTTCGATGTGTCGATTGTGCTTAGAGAAGAAAAAGATAAGACTGACTTGGCCTTAGATTTGGCCTTAGGTAACACGGTTAGATCTGGAACAGATTTTACTTTCCATGCTTCGTGATGAGTGAGTTGTTTACTTACGAATCAGATATTGTTTAGCTTAATTATTGTTATCCTTAAGTGTTTTTAGTATCTTTTTATTAGTTTTTGTGTTTATTTCTTGTAGGATGGAGCTGGAGGGATAAACTGGTCATTTGGGAGAAGAAAAGAATTAAAAATCATTAAAATTGGAGCTGAGTGGCATTTTTGTAATTACCTGGTCTTTGTCTAGCGCACAGTGCGCTTGGATTGCACTGAACCTAGCGCCTAGTGCGCTAGGCCACGCCTAATGTTGGTTAATTTTGCTGCTAAATTGATTTGGAAAAGGGAAAGGACTCTGGAGGAGGGTTTGGACTAATACAAAAAGAAAGAAGACTTAAAAAAAGAGATCGTGGAATTTCGGACGACAAGGATTTGCAGAAAGAGAACAACGAAGGAAAACACAAAGGAGGATTACAAGGGCTGAAGATCAAAGAGAGAGTATTGGAGCAAATTCAGAGTTTCTTCTTCTCTTCTCTAGTTTTATCTTTTGTAATTACTTGGGATGTTTGGATTATTAATCTGGATGATGCTTTTATTTATTATTATCATGCACTAAACTTTAATTAAGATTGCAACGGAACTTGGTATGTAGTTTAAATTGAACCTTCCCATTGAATGAAAGTTGGTTTTTATTGAATTGTTTATTATATCTTTTGCTTATTGATTAATTGTTTGGCCAACAATTACTGTGATAATCTATATAAAATTGGAAGATCGAGTATAGATTGAGATCTGGATATAATAACATCTGTTCATATAATCTGAATAGGGTTAATATGATTAGTATGTAGGATAGGAATATACCTATGTGTCTTTTGTATCCATTGAAAGAATTTGTACGTAAAACCCTAATTAACTTGATTCACATAGGAATATAGTGAATTAATTAACTAGGGTGTTCCTGGTAATTCTGTGTCTTAAGGATCAGATTTAGGAGGATTTGTTCACGTATTTTGGGAAAAAGTGTGTGAATTTTATAAAGCATTCTTGGATAATGATTCGTATTAATTAACTGAGTTAAATGGGATGTAAATTGATTTAAATGAAATACCAAGGGAAGTTGTAATCTTAACCTGTTAAATCTGCATTAATCTTGTGAACATTGATCTTAGTTATTAATTTTGCTAAGTTAGATTTTCATATTACGACCAATATTTCGTAGTTTAAAATAAGATTGATTGAATTAAAATTTATAATTGATAAAGGTTAATCTATTTCCTCGTGGGAACGATATCCTTGCTTGCTGAATATTACAATTGAACACGTATACTTGCGTGTTAAAGTGCTATTAAGAAATTAGGCAACAAGTTTTTGGCGCCGTTGCCGGGGATATTAGTTTAATATTTCGTTATTATTAATTTTGATATAGTTAATCTTAATTTAGACTTTTATTTTCATTTTTTTTCTTTCTCTCAGGTTATCTTCTCTCGTGTATGCAAACTAGATCGAAACAGTCGGAGCTTGAACCATACGAAGACGATATCGATAAAAGGTTCAAACAGTTGCGTAAGTGGGTCAAAGAAACGCGAGAGGCACTTGAGAAGCAAGATACAATGGCTGAGGGGCAACAGAAATCCCTTCAGGATTATGCTATGCCAAAAATGGATGGGATCAGGTCAAGCATTCAACGACCGGCAATTAATGCTGCAACTTTTGAGATTAAGCCAGGAACTATCCAAATGATTCAAAATTTGGTACAGTTTGGGGGCTTGGCTAATGATGATCCGAATGAGCACTTGGTGAGTTTTCTAGAGGTTTGTGACACATTCAAATACAACCAAGTCTCAGACGACGCAGTTAGACTTCGTTTGTTTCCGTTCACTCTCCGAGACAAAGCAAGAGGATGGTTACATTCACTTCCACCTGGATCCATTACCACCTGGGATGATCTGGCACAGAAGTTCCTAGCAAAGTTTTTTCCTCCTGCCAAAACTGCAAAGTTGAGGAACGAGATAACCAATTTCACTCAATTTGATTCAGAGTCATTATATGACGCCTGGGAAAGATTTAAAGAGTACATGAGAAAATGTCCACACCATGGATTGCCCGATTGGCTAATAGTACAATCATTCTATAATGGGCTCATGGGTGGTATACGGGCTAGTGTTGACGCGGCATCTGGAGGTGCCTTCATGACAAAGAATTTTAATGAAGCGTACAGTTTGCTAGAGGTGATGTCAGCTAACAACTACCAATGGCCAACTGCTAGAATGACACAACCAAAGGTTGCTGGGATACTAGAGGTAGATGCAGTTACAGCATTGTCAGCCCAAATTGCAGCTCTAACACAGAAAATTGAACATATGGGGAATCAAAATAGGCAAACTGTGGCGATGGTATGTGAATTGTGCGCGGGGAACCATTCAAGTGATCAGTGTGCAATAAGTCCTGAATCAGTGCAATTTGTGTCTAATTATAATCGACAACAAGGTAATAATGCAAATAGTTATAACCCAGGATGGAGGAACCACCCAAATCTATCTTGGAGCAATAATCAGTCACAAGCACAAGCTCAAGCTCCAAGACAGTCACATCCACCTGGATTTCAGCCTCAACACCCACAACCTCAACAACATCAGCAACCTCAACAACCTGACAAGTTATCTCAAATGGAGGAATTACTTGCAAGAATGGCAACTCAGTTTGAAGCAACAACAAAGAACCAATCAGCAGCAATAAGGAATCTTGAAAATCAGATTGGGCAGATAGCAAGTGCTTTAAACAACCGACCTCAAGGTTCGCTACCAAGTGATACTGAGAAGAATCCGAGGAAGGATGGGAATGAACAATGTAAAGCAGTTACACTCAGAAGTGGGAAGGAGTTGGCTACAGACTCTGATGAGCATAAGAAAGAGAGTAACGAGAAGGTAGATGGAAAAGAATCTGAAAATTCAGAAAGTAAGTCTGAGGGAAAAGTGGTGGAAAAGCAGAAAGAAGAAAAGCAGATGTCAGTTACACCACCTTTACCATTTCCACAGAGATTTCAGAAACAGAAGTTAGACAGACAATTTTCAAAGTTTCTAGAAGTGTTTAAAAAGCTACAGATTAATATTCCATTCGCAGATGCTCTAGAACAAATGCCTAGCTATGTAAAATTCATGAAGGATATTCTATCGAGGAAGAGAAAGCTAGGAGAGTTCGAGACAGTAGCATTGATGGAGGAATGCAGTGCTATTCTACAGAGAAAGCTACCACCGAAGTTGAAGGATCCGGGTAGCTTCACCATTCCGTGCACAATAGGAACTCAGTTTTTCAGTAGATGTCTGTGTGATTTGGGAGCAAGCATCAACCTTATGCCATTATCAGTCTATCAACAGCTTGGGTTGAAGGAAGCTACACCAACGAATGTTACTTTGCAGCTTGCTGATAGATCTCTCACATACCCCAAGGGAATAGTGGAAGACGTACTAGTAAAGGTAGATAAATTTATATTCCCTGTGGACTTCATAGTTCTTGACTTTGAGGAGGATAGCAATATACCAATTATTCTTGGGCGCCCGTTTTTAGCTACGGGTAGAACATTGATTGATGTGCAAAAAGGAGAGTTAACAATGAGGGTCCAAGACGAAGAGGTGACTTTTAATGTATTCAAAGCTATGAAGTTCCCAAAGGAAGAAGAAGAATGTTTTAGGGTTGATCTGATTGAGGGAGCGATTAGGGAAACAAATATCAAAACAATAAATGAAGACCCTCTAGAAACAGCATTGGTAAGTGAGAACATGTCTGATGACTCAACTGCATTAGAATTGGCTCATATGTTAGATTCATTGCCGAAATTCACACGAGTCAGGCCAACATTTGAACCTTTGGACTACTGGGGAAAGCCATCAGAAAAGGTCAAATCATCAGTGGAAGAACCGTCAACCTTGGAACTTAAACCATTGCCTAACCATCTACGGTATGCATACATTGGTTCTTCTTCTACTCTACCAGTCATAATATCTGCATCACTTGATGAGGTTCAAGAAGAAAAGCTACTAAGGGTACTTCGGCAATACAAGACTGCTCTTGGGTGGACTCTTGCGGACATCAAGGGGATAAGCCCATCAATTTGCATGCATAAGATTCTATTGGAAGATGAAGCAAAACCGACTGTTGAACAACAACGAAGACTCAATCCCATAATGAAGGAGGTTGTCAAAAAGGAAATTATTAAATGGTTGGATGCAGGAATTGTCTACCCTATCTCAGATAGCTCATGGGTAAGTCCGGTTCAATGTGTGCCAAAGAAAGGAGGAATGACAGTAGTTGCAAATGAGCATAATGAATTGATCCCGACTCGAACAGTTACGGGTTGGCGGGTGTGTATGGATTACAGAAAGTTAAACAAGGCCACTCGTAAGGACCATTTTCCTCTACCATTCATAGATCAGATGTTGGACAGGCTTGCAGGGCATGAGTATTATTGCCTCTTAGATGGATACTCAGGTTATAACCAGATTGCCATTGCACCCGAGGATCAGGAGAAGACGACATTCACATGCCCATATGGTACTTTTGCTTTTCGCAGAATGTCTTTTGGATTATGTAATGCGCCGGCAACATTTCAACGGTGTATGATGGCTATTTTCTCCGATATGGTCGAACAAAATCTCGAGGTATTTATGGATGATTTTTCAGTTTTTGGGGATTCGTTCGATTATTGTTTGGAAAATCTCACTCTTGTGCTCAAACGGTGTATGGAAACGAATTTGGTTTTAAACTGGGAGAAATGTCATTTTATGGTGCAAGAGGGGATAATCTTGGGTCATCGAGTGTCATCAAAAGGAATTGAGGTTGATAGAGCTAAGATCGAAACCATTGAGAGCCTCCCGCCACCAGTTTCAGTAAAGGGTATTCGAAGTTTTTTGGGACATGCTGGTTTCTATAGAAGATTTATAAAAGACTTCTCCAAAATCACAAAACCACTTTGCAATCTTTTGGAGAAGGATGTCCCATTCAACTTTGATCAAGCATGCCTGGAAGCTTTTGATATCTTGAAAAAGAAACTAGTTACCGCACCTGTAATCATAGCGCCAGAGTGGAGTATCCCATTCGAGTTAATGTGTGATGCTAGTGACTTTGCGATTGGCGCAGTCCTTGGCCAACGAAAGGATAACATTTTTCATGCTATATACTATGCTAGTAAGACATTAACGGGTGCCCAACTGAATTATACCACTACCGAGAAAGAGCTCCTAGCAGTTGTGTATGCATTTGATAAATTTCGTTCATATTTGATTGGGACAAAGGTGATTGTGTTTACAGACCATTCGGCAATTAAGTACTTGATAGCAAAAAAAGATGCGAAACCGAGATTGATTCGATGGGTATTATTGCTACAAGAGTTTAACTTGGAGATCCGAGACCGAAAAGGAACAGAAAATCAGGTTGCGGATCATTTATCACGGTTAGAGAATGCAGAACTAAAAAAAAATGACACAACAGTGATCAACGAATTTTTTCCAGATGAACAACTGTTTGCGGTAAGGATGGATACACCATGGTATGCAGATTATGTAAATTTCATTGTGAGTAAGGTGTTTCCGCCAGATTTGACGAGTCAGCAGAAGAAGAAATTTCTCTATGATGTGAAACAGTATTTATGGGATGAGCCGTTTTTATTTAAACAATGTGGAGATCAAGTAATAAGAAGGTGCATTCCGGAAAGTGAAATGGAGAATATTCTGTACCAATGTCATGCATCTGACTATGGTGGTCATTTTGGGGGAGAAAGAACGGCAGCTAAGGTACTTCAATGTGGATTCTTCTGGCCAACAATCTTTAAGGATGCCCGTGTATTTTCATTGAAATGTGACAGATGCCAAAGAGTTGGTAATATATCAAAGCGACAAGAGATGCCACTAAATATGATCCTAGAAGTAGAATTGTTTGATGTTTGGGGCATTGACTTCATGGGACCATTTCCATCATCTTTTAGCAACTCCTATATACTTCTAGCGGTGGACTACGTCTCAAAGTGGGTTGAAGCTATAGCATCGCCCACCAATGATGCTAAGGTTGTGGTTAAGTTCATCAGAAAGAATATTTTCTCTAGATTCGGCACGCCTCGTGCAATCATTAGTGATGAAGGCACGCACTTCTGTAATAAGCAGTTCTCAGCTATTCTCGCTAAGTACGGAGTTACTCATAAGGTAGCTACTGCTTACCATCCACAGACAAGTGGTCAAGCCGAGGTATCCAACCGAGAAGTAAAACGAATACTCGAGAAGGTAGTGAACCCTAGTCGGAAAGATTGGGCTAGTAAGTTGGATGATGCTCTATGGGCGTATCGTACAGCTTACAAGACACCGATAGGGATGTCACCATACAGGTTGGTTTATGGGAAAGCATGCCATCTTCCGGTAGAGTTAGAACACAGTGCTTATTGGGCTACCCGGAAGTTGAACTTTGATATATCCGCTGCGGGAGAAAAACGCCTCTTACAATTAAACCAAATGGATGAATTCAGACTCCAATCATATGAAAATGCGAGGTTATACAAAGAAAAGGTTAAGCGGTGGCATGACGATAAAATCCTAGAAAGAAAGTTTGAAGCAGGGCAAAAAGTGTTGTTATACAACTCCAGGCTAAAACTTTTTCCAGGAAAGTTAAAATCACGTTGGTCAGGTCCATTCAGTATTACAAAGGTATTTCCTCACGGAGCCGTGGAAGTTGAGGAGCCAGATTCAAAACGCATTTTCAAAGTCAACGGTCAGAGGTTGAAACATTACTATGGGGGTCACATCGATCGTGAGAAAACATTTGTTAGTCTCACGGATTAGAACGGTGAAAACACAGTCGGGCTGAAGACTATAAACCAAGCGCTAACTGGGAGGCAACCCAGGAATTTTATTTATTTATTTATTTGATTTTAATTTGCTTCACTGTTAGTTTATTTCAATAGTTATAACCTGTATGTTCTTTAACATGATCTTTAATTGATTTCAGGATGGGAAACAAGTTTATAGTTGGCGGCATCGACTAATGGCCACTACGACTACCCATTCGGGGGTCTCGCTCCCCGGTGAGCGAGCGGATGCCCAGCTCGCCGGTGAGCTGGCGGGGGTTGCAAGGGGGCAGCGCCCCCTGGAAGCCAAGCACCTATGAGCGCAATTGCAGAATGTCCATTTGTCAAAACCTTAAATTTTTAGTCAACCTGTTTTTTTTTTTGTAGTGTAGTGAGTTTAGTTTGATTAATTTAGTGTAGTTTAGTTAATTTGTTTGTGCATCAACTTGGTAGTTTAGTTAGTTCATTAATTTAGCTAGTATTCATTTGTTCTGCAATGTGAGGCTTGATTTTGGTACTATTAAAATGCAGGACTAGCATGAAGAAGTGGGAAGCAAAGCCAAGCACAAACATCACCTCCGGGCCTCACAGCGCCTAATGCGCTCAGTAGACTCACAAGCTAGCGCCTAGTGCGCTCATTCAGCCCCAAGGCTAGCCAACCCCCTGGTAGCCAGCGCATAGTGCGCCCCAGCAGGCCAAAATCAAGCGCACAGTGCGCCTGTTCAAACCACACACCCATGTCGTTGCGCACAATGCGCCCCTCCTTCACAAGTTGAGCGCATCATGCGCCCCAACATAATCAATCCCCTGGTAGCCAGCGCATAGTGCGCCCCAGTAGGCCAAAACCAAGCGCACAGTGCGCTATACAAGCAACATGAATAGATTTAAACTCCACAACAGGCACAACTTCTATCAAACCCAAAGTCAGCTCTCTTCTACTCTTCTATTCATACCAAAACACTATCCAACGCAAGCCTTCACTCTCGCTCACCCACGACAACCCATTCTATTCCCTCCTATACCCGAAAAACACAACCCAACCTTTTCACCTCAAATCTCGTCAGTCCCATCTCTCACCCCTACCCAACCACACAAGGTGGACATTAAGAATCAAATAAATTGGTTCATCAATTCAATTGGCACAATCCAGTGACATAAACAAGTAAGTTTAATCAGAAATTATCTGTGATTATTTGGATCTGCTCGATTGGGGTTACTCTAGTACATCCATTGAAGAACTATTAAATATTTTTGTTTGAGTACCCATTGAGTTTGTGTTGACGCAATCGGTTGGGTAATCCTACATTGTTGATTGTATTGCATTGGAAGGACATTGTGCTTAGTTAATTAGTGGATTTGGTGAAAAATAAGTTTGGGGGAAAGCTTGTCAAAAGGTTGTTTAGAACATCGCACACCAGTTGTTTGATATTGTGCCTCAAAGATAAACGTTGGCTTTTGAGAGGTTTGAGCTCCGATTCTTGTTTGGGCAAGACATGACACTCACATCTTTGGCTCGCAAGCGACAGAGAGGAGAGAGTTCGGGAGCTACAGAAAAATTTGACAAGAAGAGATTCCAAACCTATGAAGCATCTGAGCATTATAAAAATTGGTTAGCTGGAAGACCTTTAATACCTGAGCGGGGATTGCTCCCGGAAGCTCAAGACGGGGAACTTGCCTTGATGATAGCGAGCCGCAATTGGTTAGATTTTACTTCTCAACCCGAGCCGGCGGTAGTTAAGATTGTCAAAGAATTTTATGCCAACACAACTGCGGCTGATGGCAATAATGTTATGGTTCGAGGACGAGCAGTCAACATGGGACGAAAAGCAATTAATGCATATTATAGGTTGTCCAAGATCAAAAACAGTGAGTATAAAGAATATATGAAACATGATTTGGATTATAGTGAGGTGATTGCCACCCTATGTGAACCAGGGACGGAATGGGCACTAACAGATCAGCAAGAAGCACGTCATTTCCCTACAGCAAAGCTAAGCCGATATGGTAAAGCTTGGAATGCCTTCATTTGTGCAAAGTTGATGCCGTGCAGGCATATGAGTGAAGTGATGAGTCAAAGGGCAGCCTTGTTATTTTGCATTGCGAAAGACAAATCAGTTGACATTGGGCAGGTGATCCATGAATCTATCTTGAACGGAATGCAACCAGGAACTACAGGCGGTTTACCTCACCCGTCTTTAATTACAGCACTGTGTCGCCAAGCAGGGGTTCAATGGAATGATAAGGAAGAGGTTTTGATGCCGTTATCCCCAATTAATCACAAAGCAATGGTTAAATACAAGATATGGGATGGGGCTGAATCACACCCACGGGGACTGGGATTTATTATCGTTCCCCCAGTACATGTTGAGCAGCCTATTGAGCATCCTCCTGAGGCACCAAGTTCTATGCCACCACCTGATTGGGTTGAGAATATACGGAGTGACCTACAACATCATACGAGACGAATTGACTTGGTAGCAACCCAGATACACCGAGGTTTTGACCGTATGGATCGACAGCAATCTTGTCTTGCCCAACGTCAAGCAGAAATTTATTCCCATTGTACCACGTCGTTGGCAGATATGTTTCGCCAAATGAATCCAGCCGGGACTCCGTACCAGTTCACACTCCCTCCACCTCTATCAGTGTATCCACCTCCAGACTTACCTCCTCCTAATGCCGAAGATGAAGATGCCGGAGAGGAGTAGGCGTTGATCAGGGAAGTCCTCAGTCCCTAATTTTTTTAAATTTATATACAATGAGGACATTGCATATTTTAAGTTTGGGGGTGCATTCATTTCGTATTTGCATGTAGTGGTCATTTGTATTTGCATGTAGTGGTCATTCTTATTGAAAAAAATAATAATAATAATAATAAATATATAAAAAAATGCATTTAGTTAGTTCATATTGCATGAATCCAGGCATTGAGTTAGTTGAAGATGACTTAGCCAATGATGAGATTGGAATTATATATAGTTTAACAGTACTGACAATTGAGACATGGATGTAGTTTCGTATTGTGATGTAAATCTTATCCCGTTTGAAAACTGATGTAATCGGGTAGCACGTTAGGTTAACCATTGTGATTAACTTAGTTTAAATGATAGCATAATTGTCTTCTTGGGGGAAATCTTTGTTCTAATGAAGGAAAATTTGTAAAGTTGTGGTAAAAGCTAGGATGACGCAGAAACTTAAGTTTGGGGGAAAATATGGGATTTAAATTGAAAAAAAAAAGATGAAAAAAAAATGCAGAAAAAAAAAGAGAGATATATATACAGATGAATAAACACGTTGACTTGTTTAGTTCTGTGGCCTTTGCTACTTGAGTAAGTAAACCCTAGGGGATGTCTTTACACCCAGCGCCCTAAAGCCGTCTGGTTTGGGAGTCGTTGGTCGAAAGCTCGCTACATGGGTACCATTGAAAAGCCTAAGAGAACTAGACATTGCATAGTCAAGTGTAAACACGAGAAAGAGCGTAAATGCCCTCGTGAGCAAATAAAAGAAAAATAAATAAATCCCGTATTGACTCTTAACTTGGTGATTGTGAAAGTTCTAGCCGAAGCTTAACTTGTTACAAAGATTCTTAAGTTAAGATATGTGTTTTTCCCTCTAAGAAGCATATTATGCAATGTATTTGAACTGTAGTTGATTTTAATGGTTATTAAGCACACACACACTACATCAGAAACAACAGGCTTTGATTTACGGATTGGTATGAGCTATTGAATTGTCTTATTTGGATGTATTGTTTGAATCTATTGTTGATACCTCTGAGGCATATTTGTTTGATTTCTTACTGACTGATGGCTGGATGCGTAGACATTTAGATAGGTTGCATTTGCATTATTGCATTGTTTGGGGACAAACAATAAAATAAGTTTGGGGGTATTTGATGAGTGAGTTGTTTACTTACGAATCAGATATTGTTTAGCTTAATTATTGTTATCCTTAAGTGTTTTTAGTATCTTTTTATTAGTTTTTGTGTTTATTTCTTGTAGGATGGAGCTGGAGGGATAAACTGGTCATTTGGGAGAAGAAAAGAATTAAAAATCATTAAAATTGGAGCTGAGTGGCATTTTTGTAATTACCTGGTCTTTGTCTAGCGCACAGTGCGCTTGGATTGCACTGAACCTAGCGCCTAGTGCGCTAGGCCACGCCTAATGTTGGTTAATTTTGCTGCTAAATTGATTTGGAAAAGGGAAAGGACTCTGGAGGAGGGTTTGGACTAATACAAAAAGAAAGAAGACTTAAAAAAAGAGATCGTGGAATTTCGGACGACAAGGATTTGCAGAAAGAGAACAACGAAGGAAAACACAAAGGAGGATTACAAGGGCTGAAGATCAAAGAGAGAGTATTGGAGCAAATTCAGAGTTTCTTCTTCTCTTCTCTAGTTTTATCTTTTGTAATTACTTGGGATGTTTGGATTATTAATCTGGATGATGCTTTTATTTATTATTATCATGCACTAAACTTTAATTAAGATTGCAACGGAACTTGGTATGTAGTTTAAATTGAACCTTCCCATTGAATGAAAGTTGGTTTTTATTGAATTGTTTATTATATCTTTTGCTTATTGATTAATTGTTTGGCCAACAATTACTGTGATAATCTATATAAAATTGGAAGATCGAGTATAGATTGAGATCTGGATATAATAACATCTGTTCATATAATCTGAATAGGGTTAATATGATTAGTATGTAGGATAGGAATATACCTATGTGTCTTTTGTATCCATTGAAAGAATTTGTACGTAAAACCCTAATTAACTTGATTCACATAGGAATATAGTGAATTAATTAACTAGGGTGTTCCTGGTAATTCTGTGTCTTAAGGATCAGATTTAGGAGGATTTGTTCACGTATTTTGGGAAAAAGTGTGTGAATTTTATAAAGCATTCTTGGATAATGATTCGTATTAATTAACTGAGTTAAATGGGATGTAAATTGATTTAAATGAAATACCAAGGGAAGTTGTAATCTTAACCTGTTAAATCTGCATTAATCTTGTGAACATTGATCTTAGTTATTAATTTTGCTAAGTTAGATTTTCATATTACGACCAATATTTCGTAGTTTAAAATAAGATTGATTGAATTAAAATTTATAATTGATAAAGGTTAATCTATTTCCTCGTGGGAACGATATCCTTGCTTGCTGAATATTACAATTGAACACGTATACTTGCGTGTTAAAGTGCTATTAAGAAATTAGGCAACACTTCGTTTAATTCCACCTACCAATTCAAATTAACATTAAAATCATCATTTAGAATGAAACTAAGCGGAGAATTCAAAGGACCGACAGAGATTAATACCAGAAGACGAGTCACATCATCTGTGATGAAACACAAAACCAATAAAAACTTATCAAAAACACTTTGGATTATAAGATTCAAATTTTGAGAAGCAAATGAATAATTCAAGTATTTGAAACTAAAATCTCACCGTAAAGGAGCTTGACTTTTCATTCATATACTATTACTACACCACCTGATCACAACGTCAGCCAAACGCATCAGCTGCTCAAATCGAAATACTACTTGCACAGATTATGAGTGAAATTAATTAATGTTAGTTTACAGAGTTAGTTTTTTACCCATGAGAATCCCAGAAAGTCTTAAAGCCATTGGAACCGATGGATTTAAGATCTCTTCGCTGTAAACATATTTATATACATATATACAGCATAACATCAGTGAAAATTAAATTTAATTTTACTACAAATAGTTTCAAACAGTTCAAAACTAAATTCAGAGAACTTCCAGTTCAAAAACAAATCATACTACAATCATAACTAACGAACAAAAATGTAATTTCAAAAATCAATGAACTCTTAGAATAAACCCAGTATAGTTGAATCCAAATGTCAAAATCTACAATCATATGAATTTAAATTTGCAGAAATAGAGAGATTACAGATATATAACAAGCAATATAACCTTAAAAAAAACTATAATAAACAAATCATAATGAAATTATAGATGGATAGAAGGGAGCTATTATTACATCTGGCCGAGAGGAGCTTTTCGAGCAAGGAGTTGGTGAGAATAGAACATTTTTGAGTGAATATGAGAAAGAGTTCAAACTTAAAAATGAATGATTGTGGTGAGGTCTATATAAAGAAGGTTTGTTAATGGTGGTTTGAAAGTTTACCTACATCACACACGCGTGACAACGGATGGAGCAGCAGCTGCGGAGGCAGAGGAAGCAGCACCGCCGAGGAATGAGAGAAATTCGGCGTTGGCTGTACTCTTCGTCTCAGAAGGCTGTACTCTTCGTCTCTTCATCGTCATCGCCTAGGGCGTTCAAGTTCTGAGATGAAATTGATGGACCTAGAGGGCTTGAGAGGGCTAGGGCTTCGATTAAGAGGTATAATAAGGTATGAAATTCCAGGATCTCAGAGGGTTAGGGCTTTGATTGAGATGAAATTGAGAGAAGAAAGAGCAGACAGAATAAGAAGAAACCTCCGTGTTTTTCATGCGTATACAAATCAAACCTCCGTGTTTTTTTAAAAGACAACGTTTTCTTTAAAAAAAAATTATCACTTTAAAATAAAAAATTACCTCTTTCAAATACACAACGCTTTTGTATACCAAACCACAATATTTTCTCAAAAAAATGTTATGGAAAAATAAACCACAACGTTTTTTATAAAAACGTTGTCTATTAAGTGTCATCTATTTACTGTTTTGTAGTAGTGAATATTCATTTATAATTATATTGGTTCTCTTCCTTTATTAATCACTTATCTTTCAATTATTAACCCTTTTATATATTACAATACTATGTAATATATTACAAATATCAACTATTAATTATCATATTCCTTTCATTTTCTTATGCTAAACACATAATAATTCACTGTCTTATGTAAGTGAATTAACTCTTTCTCATTCCACACCACTGCCACAAAAGGCTATATAATATAATTTGATTAACCAATATTTATTCTAGGTTAAATAATTTCCATAATTAATATACATTCCTTTGCCATCTTAATCCATTCTTGGACAGATTGCTCACTAATCATCACACATATTAATCATTAATGTATATATTGTAAGTTCAGATTTCATAAACTTATGCAGAGTTATCAGCAGACCGGCGCAGCTGCACTGGTTTTAGGCTTGGAAGTGGCGCAGTTTCTCCACCTTAAGTTCAGACGCAGACAAGTTCTGCTACGACAGAACCAAAATCAAATTTCTAAACACTTTGAACATGCTTTTTAAATTGCTCACTTATTATACTAGTTAACCAACATCAATTACTACGTTCTTGAATGATTTAGAGATTTAAACTCTAAGTTCAAACTCTATTTCCTTTAATAGTTAGTCAACTATAAAATCTCATACATATATGTCTAATTTCTTTCCACCAAACCACATAATTCAATATATATAACACATATATATTCTTATTAAAATCCGATATATCTTATAATAAGAGTTCTATTTACTAAATTCTTATTTTAATAATTTCTAAAAATTCGGGTTCTTACATCCTCTCCCCCTTATAAGGATTACGTCCTCGGAATCACCGAAACCTTCCCTACTCGGTGCTATTCCGAATATTACATATTCTTTTGAATAATGTTATCCATTCTCTTTTCGGAAGTTTTATTATTATAACTTGTTCAAATGCATTCTACCATTTTCTCCTTTCTAAGGAACATTCTACTTATTACATTCATCCTTCAGAAGAATAAGAATCTTCCACGATTTTTCAATAATCGGGAAGTATTATGAATAACTCAGATTCCAAATTATGCTGAGGGGCCACAAGACCGTGAACTCTTATCTAGGTTTACTAATGTTTTAACAAAATTCTTCACACTGCAAACCAGAGTGTTTATCAATCATAAAGACTGAAAACGCCCTTCAAGCGTACACTAGGTGGCCGTCCTATTGTACCACTACACTGAGCCACAACGTAGTATTTTGTAACGACTATATGTGTTACGTTCGAAATATTATCTCCGAAAATATGTCCCCTTTATAGGATTGTTCACCTCAACTTTTAAACATCTAAATCCGCACCAGAGCAATCTGGTTTGGCATAAATACACAAAAATGCTTGAATTCCTTAATTATTCTCTAACAGTCATCTAGCCGAATTAAATAGCTTAGACTTTTATCAACAACTCGGACATCAATCAAAATTAATCAGCTTAATTGACCTTTTTCATAGTTTAAACGAAAACCAAAAATCCTTTTATGACATCATGATATCGTACCACCCCAGTCGTACGTTGAAGATTCTGTCATTTTATAACTTTGTCGCACTACATCATACCATAATGGACATATAATCTTACGATCGCTCCGGACACTAGGTTCGATTGCATTGATGACTCCATTGTTTACCATCCTACACCATATCAAATGATGCATATGGTCAAAAATACATTTTGAAATATTTTTAAATCATTTTTGTCTTAGCCAAAACAAATAGCATAGACATACGAATAACGGTATCATTTTTAAAACTCATTGGTTCAGTCATCTAACCCAATGTTTTCTCAAGAAAACAGAAGTGCAAACACTAGCACGAAGTCATTAAATTTTGAAAATCTAGCGTAACTAGAAGATTTAGAAAAATCCAAATTTCTCCATCAACTTCAACCTCTTACTCCATTACTTCATCATTCTATCATTCTTTAATACTATCAATGCTCACTATACCAAAATTTTTAATTCTTGATATATAATATATCTATTCCCAATATAGTTCATCGAACTTACCACACCGTGGAAGTTCAGAAACTTACCACAATAATAAGGTTTTAAGAACTTGTCCTAGCAATATGTAGTCCAAGAACCAATCAGGGACTGTCTATATTCTTAGGGGCTGAAAAGTACATATAATTATGAGTCACAAACTTATCATAGGCATGAGTCTTAAGAACTCGCACCTAATCTTAGTATTATCTAATTTAATCTTAGAAACTTCTATCTATCAGAATAAACATGAAAAAAGAATCACCTTTTCGCCATATGTATAATGATAGCGCGACACCAATATTCCAACGATTATCTATGTGATGCACTTAGCTCAAGAACACAACCTCCGCCCACACAAAGGTTTGTACAACTAAGCCGTCACATGAGTCCTCAATGGAAATCCAACACTTAACTCTATCTTACTCTTAACTTGCTCTCTGCTCGTTACGAATTCTCTATATTTCATCATATACAACTCCTCATGAGTTCATCTCGTACCATTTCATAGTACCCTCTCTTATAGCATCAAGCTATAACTACTTTGTCGTTACATACCATCTATCATTTCATAGTTCAATCTGATCACGTCGTGATCATCGGTTTACCTTAGGGTTCTTTCCCTATTATCAACTAAACTCCATTCGAGTTCATTCTTATTATCTTTGTCATATTCATCTTATAGACATCGTCTTAACATTTTTATTATCGGAGTTAGGTAACTCCTGATTCTCATTCTCTAGATACTTCAAGATTCTTCTTTGAATCTTTGCTTATATATATTTTAATCTTTATCTTTCTCTCTTCCAGGTTATAGCCTAAGGTACTCTTACCTAAAGTTTATAACCTACATCTTTGATACAAACCTGTGATGCCCCCAGATCCGGGTCCCTTTGAACCTCATGATCCAATTCGCCACGATACTACTATCGTCAAATTATCTATATCTTTTATTCATAACTTAATGAATATAAATTCGCTTATTACAATTTAGAATATAAATTCTTCTATTTTCAGGATCTGTGTAATGACCCCGAACTTTTATAAGTTCCAGTCTTGGTTATTCACCATTCCTGTCTTTACATCATTTTCTATATTATAAAAATGCGGAATAATTCAAACTTTTCTATATCCTTTGAACAAAATCTTTTATTGATTTTCATGACTTTGAATCAATTACATATCCTTGAATCAACTTATGTTATGATTCACTTTATTCGAATTACTGTATAAATGTTTACATCTCAATTCGAAATCCTCTATGTATTACATAGTACAACTTTACAACTCAATATTTATTAAGCATTGTAAACTACTATCATATACATCTCCTAGAACCTGAACAGGGTTCAAGCAATAACTTCAACTAAGCAGTAATCTTCTTTGTGACTATTGAACTCTATCAATTAAGAAGCACGTAATTTTACCGTGAGTCCTTAACCTGCAAAAATGGTTATTTGCAAGAGTCAGCTCGACAGCTCAGTAATTCTAACAGTTTTCATGCATCACATAGCATATAATATCATGCTCAATTCATGCAATCATAATCGTTTAATATTTACTACACATGTTTCTTCTCACATAATGAGTATAGAGATTAGCTTCACAAGCATATCATCAAAGATCAACTTTTAATCTCATACATATATACATTTCATATATAAGTCAACATCCTCGTAGTATAATACAATTCAACTAACAGTTATTGAATTTATATAACAAATAGGAACTGAAAGACTTGCCTGGCTCGTAGTTTATCAACTACGACTTAACTGCTTATAGTTATCTACACTTTATGTATTCCTACACAGTTATGGATTCATATCCATAAGTCATACATTTCATACGCTCTTAATATAATAATAAATATTACATCGTTTCCTAACTAGGTTTGTAAAACCTTCATTTCATTTTCTCATCATACTCTTAGAATAGCTAGGTATGTATAGGTATACCTTAACCACCGTACTTGACATCAACATTCATATACATTTATCACACACTTGACTCGCTATGTGCTCGACACATATTTAAAGTTTATAGATGCGTGATCTACGTCGTTCACACATTTTTGCAAACCTTAACAAATTTGGGTTTTATATAACCATCATACCAATGAATGTTTAAAGCAGCATTGACCCTGTCTTATAGCTTAGAATAGTACTATAACCAAGCTGCCAAAATCAAAAAGAAAATAAAATGTCCAGACCAACCTGCCCTGTTGAGGTTAGGCTTGGGACCGGCGCAGCTGCGCTGTCCCCTGGTCAGACCAAACTTGAGCTTTTGTTTTCTTGGTTTCATTATACTTTTAAGCATATCAGAGTATTAACACATAGCAACATACATCTTAAGAGGTTTTAGACTTTCTTAGGGTCATCTCAATCTCACATTTACACAATATGTCTCTAGTTTTAAATGTCCACAGAATTAAGGTCAACAAATTCATGAATTCACGAGGCCAACTATGTTAACCATCTATCCATGTGTAATATGCATGTTTACATGTATTCAATTTATTTTCGCATAGCTAGTTCACTACTTGGAACTTATTTAAAATCATGCTTGAATGACTTATATTGTGTCAAACTATGTGTGTGCACTTATAGGCCATGTTTAAAGACACGAATAGTATTAACATGCCATCCTACAAGCTTAGAATATAAATATCATCATGCTTGTAAATATTCATTTCATCTATATTTGACTTACATAGTTTATCACTTGAAAACGTACTTTTAAAACATGCTTGAATGACTTTTATTTTGTCAAACTAGATGAGTGCACTTATCGGCCATGTTTATTGACCTAAAAGATACTAGCATGCAATCTCTACAAGTACAGAATGTGAGTAACACACTGCTCGTTGATATAAGTCTGCAAAGCGTTCAAGTTAACTTTTAAAAGTCATTCTAGGCCAAGTTAAAGCAACTCGGTGCAACTTTAAATCTCATTTCATAGTTAACTAAGTTGTGAGAACCCGAATTTTTAGAAATTATTAAAATAAGAATTTAGTAAATAAAATTCTTAAGGCATGTGTTGCGTTCGAATAAGAATATATATATGTTATATATCTTGAATTATATGGTTTGGTGAGAAGAAATTAGACATATATATGAGATTTTATAGTGATTAATTATTAAAGAAAATAAAGTTTGAACTTAGAGTGTAATCTCTAAATCATTGAAGGAGGTGGTAAAACATGTTTGTTATCTAGTATAACAAGTTAGCAATTTAAAAGCATGCTCAAAGTATTTATGAATTTAGACTATTGTTCTGCTCAAGTAGAACTTGTCTGCACCTAAACTTGAGGTGGCGCAGCTGCGCCACTTCTAAGCCTAAGACCAGCGCAGCTGCGCTAGTCTACAGACAATTCTGAGTACGTTTGTGTAATCTGAACTTATTATATATATATATATATATATATATATATATATTAGTGGTTAATATGTGTCATAATTGGCGTTCAAGCTATCCGAGAATGGATTAAGATAGCAAAGCATGAATTGAATAAAAATTTATTAACCTAGAATAAATATTGGTTAATCAAGTTATATTATAGAATATTATATAGCCTTGTGTGGCAGTGGTGTGATAGTAAAGGGAATGAGAAAGAGTTAATTCACTTACATAAGACGGTGAATTAATATATGTGTTTAGCATAAGAGGATGAAAGGAATATGTTAATTAAAATTTGATATTTTTAATATATTACATAGTATTGTAATATATAAAAGGGTTAATATTTGAAAGATAAGTGATTAATAAAGGAAGAGAACCAATATAATTATAAATGAATATTGGTTAGAGATGGAGGTATTATATAAGCATTTAAGATATGGCTAAATGTGAAGATTAAAGAAATTGTGTTGGGGCAATTGATAGAAAGGAAAGAGAAATAATTACAATATACTTCTAATAAGGGATATTAAAATAAGTTCTAGCATTGAATTATTTTAATAAAAGGAGAATAATATTTATATGATGATGTTACCTTGTATAGCCTTGTATGAGGTAATATGTATGATTAAGTAATAAGGTAAACATAATAAAATATTTTATGACATGTTATAGTGGAATACATAATTTTAAATAGTGATGTATTTCCAAGAGGGTTAAATTTATAAAAGAAATCTAAGTTATTTTAATGACTAAATAACTTAAGTTACTATATTACCGTAAATTTTATAAGTAGTAATGTGTAGAAAGGAATAAGTGACGAGAATGAGAATGAGCTAATTAAGCTTGTAAGATATGCCTAGTGTGGCAAAGTGGTAGAGTGAGCAATTCATTAAATAAATTAATGAAGGAATGATTAAACGGATTTAATTAATGTGAAGTAATTGCTATGTGCAAGTATATATGTTATGAGTGTGACACCCCCAAATCCGGTATCTTAATTTCCACAGGATTTGGTGTTCACTGTTCCAATATCATACAACTATCTACCCATAAATAATGAAATTCATTTATTAGATAAATAAATCATCATCTTACATTATCTGAAATAAAATACATCATAAATCCCAGGTTATACTTAACCTTAAATCTCTGTTGCGGAAACGTAAATAAATAAGTCTTAAATCATCACACATAAATCTTAAACTTTAACATTGTTCATGACAACACAAGTCTTCATCACTTGTTAGCTTTTCCTTTGCCCTTGCTACTAGAAGGTACATCACTTCGTTCATTATTAGCTGCAATGTTATTATGCAAGAGTGAGCACGAATGCCCGCAACTATAAAAAAATATGACAGAATAATAACATGCGAGTGAAAGAATTCTGAATAACAGAAAGCTCAACATTTGAATCAAGAATATTAATCAATAGTCAAATTACTTCTCAACTTTTGAATCAAGAATATTAATCAAGAGTCAAATTACTTCTGAGGGTCATTAATACCTTGAACCGAGTCTTAGGTTGTCAAGTATATTAACCTTTCCAACCTTAACAGTCATAAGACTATAGACTTTACTTCTCGTACTTAGGGAGATCAGCCCTTCGTACTGATACTGTGCACACTATCTTAACGCTTTAAGCATCTTCATTAATTCCCTCTATTAGGGTTGTTCATCTCAGTTTGACATCAGAATTCGCACCAAATAAAGTTGGTTTGGATAACTCAATAAATGATATTCAAATTGAATATCAACTTCTCAAGGTATACAATCGAATAAGTATTGTACACTTAAATGATACTTTTAAAAGAATCATGGCATCTCATGTGAAATTCTAAACTTGGATATTCAAGAGTAAGAATTTGCTCAACAATAGTAATTAAGCATAGCAATTGCTTAATTTAAAGAGTTTAGTTTAGGAAACTTGCCCAACAATAATAGTAAGTTAGGGAGAAAACTTGCTCGTGCGCAAGCTAACAGTTATTACTCACTTCTTTAATTACTCTTACCTATCACACATTTACAATATCAATTAATCACAGGTTTCGATATGATTATTGATTTAAATTATATTCTTCAAACTCATTATTAGATTTTTTTTTTAAATAATG